>JBBHAA010001632.1:790000-1210753 GCA_037953035.1 Aquarana catesbeiana
GACAGCCAATCACAGCAGTCACATGATCATAAACCTCGCCCCGCCTCCTGGCATCCTAAACCCTAGGGCCGGGAGGCGCCAAGAGGTTAATATTTGGTATATATATTAGTGAGCCCCTGTCTTAGTGAGAATGTGTGTAAAATGGACACAGGACTCTCAAAGAAGCAGTTTAAGAAGTTCCAGCAAAAGATTGGTGAGCAGAGAACACTATGCTTTAAAGAGGAAGTAAACCCTGATGGGTGTTACTTCCTCTTTGCTTCCCTGCAAAGGTAAAGCATAATGGGCATCGCATAGTAGCCCATTATGTGACACTTACCTGCAGGAGAAGCCCGCGATGTCCCCGTCTTCCTCGCTAGTAGCGAGCGTCCATTCTTCACCCCTCTTCCTTCCGGGGCCGTGAACTCCGGCTCTGTGACTGGCCGGAGGCGCGGGAGCCGCCTTTAACGGCACGACCCGAGCTAGAAACGGCACGGCGTGCCAATTCTAACTCCGGTGCGTGCGCAGAAGAAATCGCCCTACGGCGATTTGCAAATATCTCCTAGACCGTGTAAGTCTGGATTGGGGCTGGAAACTTGAAGACTTCAAAGAGCATCGGGAGGGATGGAATCTTCAGTCATGTGTCCGGGTTTTCCAGAAGCTCTGCAGGTAGTGTGGGTGTCCAGGTGCACACACCCGTTATAAGGCAGAGCTGAGCATAGCTCAGTGTGTGTGGGAAAGGAGTTGGTGTTGGAGCAGTTGCTGCAGACAGGAAGGAGGCTTGCTACCGTTTAAGAACCCAGGCAACATCCTTGAGACAGCACTCCATGTGGGAGAGGTTCCAGGTCAGTAGACAGAGAGTTGGGCCAGCTGAGAGAGTCGGGGAGATCATAGCTGAGACAACTGGAAGAGAGAGTCTTGGGGACCAGAGGGGACGGTGAGTCTCGGAGGAGTGTGTGGAAGCCTGGAGTTTCAGGAGAGCCCCTTCCTAGAGGCCAGGAGTGGGCCTGTGCAGCAAGGAACTGCGCCCAAGGCTGAGCGAGCCTTAAGAGCCAGGTGGATTGGCATTTTTCAGTTGTTGTTTTTGGGAGAAGAACCCCTGTGTGGGAACTTTCAATAAAAGTGGGCTACCACGCCCTTAAACCTTAGTTCCTGTTGGCTGTGAACTCACTTAAAACTATCACTGAGCTTCATAAAAATTTAAACCAGTATGTATTTTGCTACAAGTTTTCAGTAAAAAATCCCAATAAGCATACATTGGTTTGCGCAAAAGGTATAGCGTCTACAATCAAACTATGGGATATATATTAGAATTTATATTTATTTTATACTAGTAATGGCGGGAATCAGTGACTTATAGGAGGGACTGTGATATTGCGGCAGAAAATCTGACACCAATTATCACTTTTGCCACTTTGTGGGAACCAGTGACACTAATACAGTGATCAATGCTAAAAATATGCACTGTCACTGTACTAATGACACTGGCTGGGAAGGGGTTAAACATCTAGGGCAATGAAAGGGTTGCACTTAAGCAAACGTACGTGCCGTTACCGGCAGCTCCCGCGCACATGCACGGAAGCAACCCAACCCCCGGAGAGACGTCAGACGGAGAGGTGAACGAGGACCATTGTGGGGGCTCTGATCTCAGGTAAGTAATTCATAATGAGCTAGTAAGCTATGCATACTAGCTCATTATGCCTTTGTCTTGCATGGTTTACAACCACTTTAAGGCTGGTACACAATATAAGAAAATCGGGCGAACAATCATCCGGTTTTCCTCAACGTTTCACAGCGACTCGGAACCGGCACGGTTTTAATGTACGAATTGTATTGTTTTTGGTCATGCGCAGTCTTTCGTATCGGATTTTTCTTGTTCGAAAATTGTACAAAAAAAAAAACGTACACGTTAAAACAAAAATCGTTTGTTCTGTTCACATGCATTAAAAATTTGGGAGCTTTACCCTTTGAACATTTTCATTTAAAAAGTTGGAATCGGATGTCAAAAGTTGTGTATACACTGTACGAAAATCGAACGATCGCGCCCCGTATGGAATTTTTCTTCCAGTTTCCTCTTAGTGTGTACCCCACTTAACTGCTTGCCGACCGGCTCACGCCGATATACGTTGGCAGAAGGGCATGTACAGGCATATAAACGTACCTGTACGTTGCCCTTTAAGCGGTTTGCACATGCGCAAGCTCCGCGAGTGTGACCGCGGGTCCCGCGGACTCAATGTCCGCGGGGGGCACCCGCGATCGTCTCACGGAGAGGATGAACGGGGAAATGCCGATGTAAACAAGCATCTCCCCATTTTGCCTAGTGACAGGACACTGATCTCTGCTCCCTGTGATCGGGAGCAATGATCAGCGATATGTTACACGTAGCCCATCCCCCCACAGTTAGAATCACTCCCTAGGACACACTTAACCCCTTCCCGCCCCCTAGTGGTTAACCCCTTCACTGCCAGTCACATTTACACAGTAATCAGTGCATTTTTAATCGCACGGTTCGCTGTATAAATGTGAATGGTCCCAAAATAACGCCAAAGGTGTCCGATGTGTCCGTCATAATGTTGTAGTCATGATAAAAATCGCTGATCGCTGCCATTACTAGTAAAAAAGAAAAAAAAAAAATTAAAGATGCCATAAAACTATCCCCTATTTTGTAAACGCTATAACTTTTGCGCAAACCAATCAATAAACGCTTATTGCGATTTTTATTTTTTTTACCAAAAATATGTAGAAGAATACATATCGGCCTAAACTGAGGAAAAAAAATGTTTTATATATTTTTGGGGGATATTTTTTATAGCAAAAAGTAATGTGTTTTTTTTAAATTGTCGCTATTTTTTGTTTATAGTGCAAAAAATAAAAAACCGCAGAGGTGATCAAATACCACCAAAAGAAAGCTCTATTTGTGGGGAAAAAAGGACGTCAATTTTGTTTGGGAGCCACGTCGCACGACCGTGCAATTGTCAGTTAAAGCGACGCAGTGCCGAATCGCAAAAAGTGCTCCGGTCTTTGGTCAGCCAAATGGTCCGGGGCTGAAGTGGTTAAAGTGGTTCTAAATCCAGAAGGTACATTCTTGTCAAATTTGTTTATCAAGTTTCAACAATAAATATACATAAAATACATTTGGTGGCAGCATAAGAAAAGTTCACATGAGTGGTAAGATTATTATTATTATTATTATTATTATTATTATCTCCATAAAAACGAAAGACAGTTGAATTGAAATGGTTCTCGCATAGATCTAGCTACTCAAAATATTGAGACTAATGTTGTATAAGAAGGGTAAAAATCAGACTAAACCAAGTTAAAGGGGTTGTAAAGGTTCGTGTTTTTTCACCTTAATGAATCCTATGCATTAAGGTAAAAAAAACTGCTGACAAAGACACGGGCCTCCCAGCCCCCCCCCCCCCATTTTATTAACCTGAACCCCTTCATTCAGTCGGTGGGGACGCGCTGGCTCCTTCTCCACAGGCTCCCAGCTCTTGATTGGATAGATTGATAGCAGCGCAGCCATTGGCTCCCACTGCTGTCAATCAAATCCCATGACGCGGGCACCATTCTGTGTCTATAGACGCAAATGCTGGACTCGGGAGCGCGCCCGCAAGGTAACCCCCTCAGGGAAGCGCTTCTCCTAGGGGGTTATATGTGGGGGAGGAGCCACCAGAGCCACCGAAGAGGATGTTCGGGGCCACTCTGTGCAAAACGAGCTGCACAGTGGAGGCAAGTATGATATGTTCATTATTTAAAAAAAAATAAAATAAAAATTACCCTTGCAATTACTTTAATATAAGGTGACCTTAGGTAAGCAAGGTCATAACCATTATCAAGAATGTAATACTTAAAGGGGGGTTCCGGCCGCGATGTGATTTTTTTTTTTTTTTTAAAGTCAGCAGCTACAAACACTGTAGCTGCTGACTTTTAATAAGGACATTTACCTGTGCAGCGAGCCCGCGATGTCGGCCCCGTCCATCGGATCGGCTGCCGGCGCCGCCATCTTAACAAGGGAAACAGGCAGTGGAGCTTTGCGGCTTCACTGCCCGTTTCCTACTGCGCATGCGCGAGTCACGCTGCGCTTTGTGAATGGCCCCGTTGTGTTCTGGGACACACACATGTCCCAGAAGACAACGGGGCCGCTCACCAAAGAGGAGGAAGCGCCGCAGAATAGGAAGAGGCAGATTAGGAAAACTACCTAGGAACAGGGGTTTCTGGTAAGTTAAACATGTTTTTTTTCAAATGTTTTTTTTTTTGTTTTTTTTAAAGAATATTAATACTATTTTTTTTTCTTTTTTTAGGGTGGCCCTCCACTTTAAATATAAAATAAAAAGAAGAAAAAAAATTGTAGAATCAAAAATTATATTCTACATATTAGAATTATATCAGAAGGTACGTTCTATGCATTAAGATAAAAAAACCTTCTGTGTGCAGCAGCCCCCCTCAGCCCCCCCAATATTAACTTGAGCCCCATCACCATCCAGCGAAATTGCAGGAGAGTCTCAGCTGCCCAGGACTCTTCCTCCTCATTGGCTGAGACAGCAGTGGGGCGCCACTGGCTTCTGCTGCTGTCAATCAAAGTCAGTGAGCCAATGAGGAAAAAGGAGGGGGCTGGGCCGGACTATGGCTCCGTGTCTGAAATGACACACAGAGCAGCGGCTCGGCTCAGGTGCCCCCACAGCAAGCTGCTTGCTGTGGGGGCACTCGGCAGGAGGGAGGAGCCAGGAGCGCCGGTGGGGGACGCAAGAAGAGGAGGATCTGGGCTGCTCTATGCAAAATAAACATTACACAGAGCAGGTAAGTATAACACGTTTCTTATTTTTAAATGAAAAAAAAACAAAAAACTGGGAATTTAGTATCACTTTATGGCAGGCCAAATGCAACCCGGGTTGGAGGAAGGAAAATTGCTTTGATTCCCCAAGTCAGTGTTGATTGGGGAAATCACTCCCACGGCTCTATTGTGCTCTGCCAGAAGGTAGTACCTGCCCCACTGGCTGAATACAACGGTCACTGCAGGCAGCTATAGCCGACAGGCTAGGGTGACCACATTTCCAAACTTCCATTCAGGGACACCCCCGAAAAGATGGATTTTTGACTTTTTTTTGGCCAATTTTTGGGCAGGGGCAGTGGCGTATTATGCGGACAGTGGGCCTGTGTGCAAGATCACAATTGGGCTCTAGGATCACTTTTCAGAGGGACTACCGCAGGGAGTACAGCAGGTCTATCCCCCCCTTACATCCTCCTCCAGCGTGCCCCCTTAGTACTACTGTACTAAGGGGCACTCCGAGGGTTGTAAGGGGGCTCTCTGGAGGATGTAAGGGGGCTCTCTGGAGGATGTAAGGGGGCTCTCTGGAGGATGTAAGGGGGCTCTCTGGAGGATGTAAGGGGGCTCTCTGGAGGATGTAAGGGGGCTCTCTGGAGGATGTAAGGGGGCTCTCTGGAGGATGTAAGGGGGCTCTCTGGAGGATGTAAGGGGGCTCTCTGGAGGATGTAAGGGGGCTCTCTGGAGGATGTAAGGGGGCTCTCTGGAGGATGTAAGGGGGCTCTCTGGAGGATGTAAGGGGGCTCTCTGGAGGATGTAAGGGGGCTCTCTGGAGGATGTAAGGGGGCTCTCTGGAGGATGTAAGGGGGCTCTCTGGAGGATGTAAGGGGGCTCTCTGGAGGATGTAAGGGGGCTCTCTGGAGGATGTAAGGGGGCACTCTGGAGGATGTAAGGGGGCACTCTGGAGGATGTAAGGGGGCACTCTGGAGGATGTAAGGGGGCACTCTGGAGGATGTAAGGGGGCACTCTGGAGGATGTAAGGGGGCACTCTGGAGGATGTAAGGGGGCTCTCTGGAGGATGTAAGGGGGCTCTCTGGAGGATGTAAGGGGGCTCTCTGGAGGATGTAAGGGGGCTCTCTGGAGGATGTAAGGGGGCACTCTGGAGGATGTAAGGGGGCACTCTGGAGGATGTAAGGGGTTCACTCTGGAGGATGTAAGGGGGCACTCTGGCTGTACTAACTTATCCATAGCCTCCTTACATCCTCCACAGTACCCCCCTGACATCCTCCAGAGTGCCCTCTTAGTGCCTCCTTACATCCTCTGGAGTGCCCCTTACATTCTAATCCAGAGCGCCTTTTTAGTACCTTCAGAGTGCCCCCTTACATCCTCCTCCACAGTGCCCCTTAGTACTACTGTTCATCCATGCTGAAGGATGTCAGTGGGCACTCTGAAAAAAGTAAAGGGACACGCTGAAAAAAGTAAAGGGACACTCTGAAAAAAGTAAAGGGACACTCTGGAGGCACCCTGGAGGATTTAATGGGACACCCTGGAGGATGTAAGGGGACACTCCAGAGGCACTAAGACAGTACCTCCAGAGTGCCCCATTCAGAGAGTCCAGAGGAGCAATGGCCATTAATCATGCCATGTCAATGTTAGGAACAGAGCACACCGCCGACCTCACGGCCACCCTATTCCAGTCCTGCTCTCCCTGCCACAGCCCCATGTTTTCTGTACCTGTGACTGTAGCTCCTTGCCGGTGTCACTTGCTCTCTGTCTTTGCGGTGAAGTGCAGGGAGGAGGAGTTCCGGGACTGGAGTCTGGATACTTCATGCACCTCTGGGGTCAGCCTGACAGCCGCTACCACTCCTGCTTCCTCGTAATGTCATCGCTGGTAACCAGACCCACCGCCTGCCACCCGAGCAGTAGCAGCAGTCGGGCAGGCTGACACACAGTAGATGGGCTGGTCAGGGACTCGGGAGACACTGTCCTGACTCCCTGCTGCATGCCGCCGGGTGTCGGAGAAGGAGGAGGTACCGACTGCCGAGGTGGGTGGAGACAGCAGGGCAGCCTCGCTCACTGTCTGTGACGTCACTGGTTACTAGACGCCAGGCGGGGCCGGCCATAGCAACCAGATCCGCAAATGTAGTTAATAGGGTGGCTGAACTGGCTGTGTCCAGTATTTCATTCCGGGACACTGTATTGTCCCGGAATGAAGGTGCCTGGGACCCAGGACAGACATGTCCATTGCGGGACAGTCCCGGGCAATCCGGGACACGTGGGCACCCTACGACAGGCTGGTTGTACTGAAGTCAGTTGATTCCAATCCATCTATGGCTGGCTTAAAGCGGATCTTTACTGCATGTGAGCACCACAAATCAAAAACACTATTGAATTAGTTTTAAATATTCAAAGCAAACAACCCAGGCTTTATTTTAGTGAGAAATCACTTTGAAAAACATCCCCCCATAGCATTTCTGGCTGTGGCCATCTTGAGTAAGGGCAAATAATTCATGTAGCATTTACTTCCTGGAATCCATCAGCCCTTAGTTTAGACAGGCATGCAGGAGGGTGTGCTTAACTGAGAAAACCCCTCCATCTCACCTCCCCTTTTTTAAGGCTCCTGCGATGTATGATTAGGCAAGAAACCAGGAAGTAACTGAAGAAATGTAAAAAAAAAAAAAAAAAGTTTAAAACAATTAAATATGATATACTTGATGATCTATTTACTAATGCTAGCAGCATGAGGATTCAAAATAATCAATTTTGCTTGGGAGAGTGAAGTTCCACTTTAAATAATGGGACATCAAATACATCTTACACCAGAATAGGATAGAGAGGAAATCTTCCAATGGGGACACCTTTTCTGCGGTATTTCCTTTCCTTTCTGTAGATTTTCTCTCTTCCTGCTGTATCTCTTGGATAGAAAGAGAGATGGAAATACAAGAGGACACCAGTCCCTACTCTATATGGACTTTCAGTAGCGCCCAAATGAAATTTTAAATACCCTAGCTGCTGAATTTTGATAAATGGACCACCCATATAGTGTCCGCCCTGTAGTGGGCAGGCGCTGAGGAGACCATCGGATAGTGTCCGCCCTGTAGTGGGCAGGCGCTAAGGAGACCATCGGATAGTGTCCGCCCTGTAGTGGGCAGGCGCTAAGGAGACCATCGGATAGTGTCCGCCCTGTAGTGGGCAGGCGCTGAGGAGACCATCGGATAGTGTCCGCCCTGTAGTGGGCAGGCGCTGAGGAGACCATCGGATAGTGTCCGCCCTGTAGTGGGCAGGTGCTGAGAAGACCATCGGATAGTGTCCGCCCTGTGGTGTGCAGGCGCTGAGGAGATTCCGAAAGTCTCCGAACATCAACAGCTCATCATGATCTCTACACAACGCATGCACACTTATTACCACATTTTGTCACACGCTCCCAATGCTCGTACAACTTTACAAGGGGCGGTGTTCCTACAGAATGCACACAGCTGGGGCGGAGATAAAAGGCGTGTACTTCAATGTTACAATATATCTTACCCAAACAGCTGGGGCTGTGATAAAGGCGGGTACTTCAAATTTACAATATACGTTAACCCCTTCACTACAGTACAGGGCATGTATTTAAACATGTATTATGGATGGATACAGCAGCTATAAACACGCCCGGCAAACATCCGCCCATTTCACAAATCCACCCCCTTGAGCATCGGGAGCGTGTGACAGAATGTACTATTAATTGCGCAGGCGCTGTGTAAACCTCATGATCAGCTGTTCTTCTTCGGAGACTTTCGGTGTCTCCTTTGTCCTCCGTACTGCGCAAGCGCTGCGCCTGCACAGTACAGGGTGGACACTTCTCATCAGAACACCGGTGTGTGGCACTGCACTTTGGGAATGGTTCTGAAGCGTCCTGGGACCTGTGACATGTCCCAGAAGACTGCAGACAAGGGGGGGGGGGTTGAGTTCAGCTCAGTCTGCCTAGGTGACACTCCTATCAGATGGATCATCCTTTCAGATGGAGGCACTTTTCCAGTTTTTGACCCCCAAGTGCTGTGGCTGTCTGGATACAATAGCTGGTACTGCAGATTCCTCAATACATGACTTTTTGTATTATTGGGGGGGGGGGGGGGCTGTACCATCCAATCAGATGCATCATCTAATTAAATTGTGGGAGAAGCTAGTCACTAAAAACTTTATCTGACAATTTAAAGTTAATGGGTCTAGTCAATAAACTAGGGCTAGGTGCAGCACCCATAGCGGCCTGGATGATTTTATAAAAATTAATGATCAGCGTTATAAATGTATTGTGGTTGGGTGATATGGGTGCTGAACTTTGCGTATTGGGTCTGAATTACCAGATAAGAGACTCCTTTGATATAAGATTTCCCCCCCCCCCCCCATATGCTGCACAGTCAAAGTCTATACAGCTCCTGAGAGGAAGAATTTCTTCAGAGCACATAAAGTAGAGAATTCCTATAAATATGGAATATATATATTGGTTTCTTTAAATCACACATAAGCTGGCCATACACGGCTCACTTTTTTTTGTTCAGCCAATTTTCCCCATTCACACATTCAGGGTGGATGGGGAAATTATCCTCGCTGTGTCTTTGTCTTCTGAGAGCTGGATTCCCCCACCGTCAGAATACACTGATCAGCACTGCAGCTGATTGGCTGCAAGTGATGATTGAAGTAAAATTTTCCAGCAGGACTGTTCGAGAAGTCGATCGATAGATCGACTTCTCATGAATGGAGAAGCCGTACACGGATCGAACCTCAGCCAGTTCCTGCTGAACCCCCTGACTTTCAATCCATGTATGGCTGGCTTTAGCTTCTTCCTATTCTGCTGGATTGAGAAGATAATATAATTTATTTCCTTATCCTGATAGATAAAAAGAACAGAGGCCAGACACACCAAGCTACAAAGGTTTTATCTGATAGGAGAGCTCCAGACATCTCATCTTCACTCTACACAGCTCTCAGCTCAGGCTGGTTGTGCAAAGCTTGCAGTTGGTGAAAGTTGCACAAAGCAGTTTCTTCAGTATTGCCAAATCCAACCTGGACCTCCGAGATAAGACGTTCCCCACCCCCAACACTGAGCCAACCAGACATTCAAGGTACAGTAGAGCTGTGTAGAGTGTATGAAACTACTCATATGTGTCTCTGCACCAGAGGAGCTTACACTCTAATGTCACCCCCACAGTCTCACACTTATTATTAGCCTATATTATTATACCCCTCACATATACTGCAGTGCTTTACAGAGAACACTGGGCCAATCACATCAATCTCTGTAGCAGAGGAGCTTACCCTCTAATGCCCTCCCACAGTCACGCACTAATATACATTTATATAGCTCTGACATATACCATAGTGCTGTACAGAGAACACTGGGCCAATCACATCAGTCTCTGTAGCAGAGGAGCTTACCCTCTAATGCCCTCCCACAGTCACACATTATTATTATACATATATATAGCTGTGACATATACCGCAGTGCTGTACAGAGAACACTGAGACAATCACATCAGTCTCTGTACCAGAGGAGCTTACCCTTTAATGCCCCCCCCCCACTGTCACACACCATTATACATTTTAATAGCTCCGACATATACTGCAGTGCTGTACAGAGATCACTGAGCCAGTCACATCAGTCTCTGTACCAGAGGAGCTTACACTCTAATGTCCCCCCACAGTCAGCATAGGCTCAGCTATAGGATAAATCTGGTTACTCTGTGGAGGAAGATGGAAAACCCCAACAAACCCCGGGAAGCAGAGATGTCCCTGGATGATGATGACCCCAATTGTGACATAATAATATAGATAAATGAGCGTTCTCTGTCTATGATATCAGTAGAACTCATATTACATCCATAATTCTCCCATCACTGGAAAGTACCTTCACTAATGAGACAATAAAAATGTATTTTTATGGAGAAACCAATGACTATAAAAATGAATAATCAACGCCGAGTGTGCTGGAAAGGATTTTCTATAACTTTTCCTGGTCACAATATTTTTTCCGGGTCGGTTAATCAGACAGTATTGATGCCAGAGGATTGGCATGGCAGCCAGGCAATTTGGGATTTTCAGAAAACGGTTTTGTGCTTTCTCTAGGCGGATGTGAAGACCCAACGCCAGCTCGGCACAGGGAGCACACCGACATCACTTTCCCCAAATCTCACACACCTCATCCTACCAACCTCAACAGACACTCCACCAATAATTAAATGTTACAGTTACAGATGGACTCTGGTGGGCCGAATGTCTCATTGACTTCTTATATCTGGTGGAGAACATATCCTCCAAATCTCCCTGCAAAAGTCACCAAGTGCAGTCTTACTTCTGCAGCTGTAAGAGTGATTTCTTCTTCAAGTAAAAGAAAGGTCAGAGTGAAAGTAAGGACACCCATGTGATAGTAGAATGTGGGTGAAGCCAGTAACTGAGGAGCACAGGTCTAGTTATAGGATACTGGGGGGGGGGGGGGGTCTCTGATTCCTGAGCACATGGAGAGCAGGTGTACAGAGCTAATCAATTCCTTCTCTCCGCTCCCCTGATTCCTAATTTCCTCTCTGGAGATTCTTGTTGTTAGAAACAACAGAATAATTACTGAGCAGAATCAATAAGCAACAGACTGCTCACCTAGGACACAGTTCTCTCAGCTAATACACAGGTCCCTCACCTGGGACACAGAGCTCACACTTTATACACAGACCCCCTCAACTAGGATGGGCACAGGTTGTTTGCCTGGGGACACCCAGACCCCTCACCTAGGATGGGCACAGGTTGTTTGCCTGAGGACAGCTAGACCCCTCACCTAGGGGACACAGGCTGTTTGCCTGGGACACCCAGACCCCTCACCATGGGGGGGGGGGGCACAGGCCGTTTGCCTGGGACACCCAGACCCCTCACCTAGGATGGGCACAGGCTGTTTGCCTGGGACACACAGACCCCTCACCTGGGGGGGGCACAGGCTGTTTGCCTGGGACACACAGACCCCTCACCTGGTAGGGGCACAAGCCCCTCACCTGGGGGGCACAGGCTGTTTGCCTGGGACACCCAGACCCCAAGACCCCTCACCTGGGGGGCACAGGCTGTTTGACTGGGACACAGACCCCTCACCTGGGGGGCACAGGCTGTTTGACTGGGACACAGACCCCTCACCTAGGGGGGCACAGCTAGGCTCCTCATCTGGGATGAGACACACAGACCCCTTACCTGGCACACACAAAGCCCTCACCCGAGATCACAGACCCCTCACCTGGGACACAGGCCATTTGTCCAGAACACACAGACCCCTCGCCTGGGACACAGGCTGTTTGCCCAGGACAGATAGCTTGCCCAGGACATAGGCCATTTACCCGGGACACACAGACCCCTCACCCGAGATACAGACTAAAAAAAAAAAAAAATACAATTATTATTTTTGATGAGCAGATAACTTCCTCAATTGATGTGTTGTCTTTAACCACCCTGGGACCTCTGCGGTGACCTCTGTACTTGTTTTATCACACTGTGTGGATATTGCTCCTCACATTATATAAACCTGGACTTTGCTACAAAGGGAGTTTTTCCCGGGAGATTTCTCTCATATCTGGATATCCAACTTTTATGCACTGATAGCAATGAAGGGGAAACCTTTTATTTATTTTTACCATCGAGTCAAGAAGTCCTGAGAACATGCAGCTTGAACAACCAGTCAACCAATCACTCCCAACAACCAAACAGCACCCAATACTGGAATAGGGCAGCTGGGATGTGGTCTGGATTTAATTAACTGCAACAATGTAACAATGTCTTTTGGTGGGTCATAGAGATCCAAGCCTGATATTTTGTGTTATTTGATAATTTTTAAAATAATAAATTAAGATTCTGTGTAATCCCTAGAGTTCCTCTACTGGTTGCTTAGGTTTCCTTGAGAAGTGTACAGGGGCAAATTTACTGACCAATACAAGAGGGGTAATTATCACCAATACAGAAGAGGGCAGTTTTATACTGGCCACCAATACAGAAGAGGGCAGTTTTATACTGGCCACCCATACAGAAGAGGGCAGTTTTATACTGGCCACCCATACAGAAGAGGGCAGTTTTATACTGGCCACCCATACAGAAGAGGGCAGTTTTATACTGGCCACCCATACAGAAGAGGGCAGTTTTATACTGGCCACCCATACAGAAGAGGGCAGTTTTATACTGGCCACCCATACAGAAGAGGGCAGTTTTATACTGGCCACCCATACAGAAGAGGGCAGTTTTATACTGGCCACCAATACAGAAGAGGGCAGTTTTATACTGGCCACCCATACAGAAGAGGGCAGTTTTATACTGGCCACCAATACAGAAGAGGGCAGTTTTATACTGGCCACCAATACAGAAGAGGGCAGTTTTATACTGGCCACCAATACAGAAGAGGGCAGTTTTATACTGGCCACCAATACAGAAGAGGGCAGTTTTATACTGGCCACCAATACAGAAGAGGGCAGTTTTATACTGGCCACCAATACAGAAGAGGGCAGTTTTATACTGGCCACCAATACAGAAGAGGGCAGTTTTATACTGGCCACCAATACAGAAGAGGGCAGTTTTATACTGGCCACCAATACAGAAGAGGGCAGTTTTATACTGGCCACCAATACAGAAGAGGGCAGTTTTATACTGGCCACCAATACAGAAGAGGGCAGTTTTATACTGGCCACCAATACAGAAGAGGGCAGTTTTATACTGGCCACCAATACAAAAGAGGGCAGTTTTATACTGGCCACCAATACAGAAGAGGGCAGTTTTATACTGGCCACCAATACAGAAGAGGGCAGTTTTATACTGGCCACCAATACAGAAGAGGGCAGTTTTATACTGGCCACCAATACAGAAGAGGGAAGTTTTATACTGGTCACCAATACAGAAGAGGGCAGTTTTATACTGGTCACCAATACAGAAGAGGGCAGTTTTATACTGGTCACCAATACAGAAGAGGGCAGTTTTATACTGGTCACCAATACAGAAGAGGGCAGTTTTATACTGGTCACCAATACAGAAGAGGGCAGTTTTATACTGGCCACCAATACAGAAGGAGGCATTTTTACACTGACCACCAATACAGAAGGAGGCATTTTTACACTGACCACCAATACAGAAGGGGGCAATTTTACACTGACCACCAATACAAGGGAGACATTTTGTACTGACTGCCTAAACAAGGGGGTAATCTTATACTGACTATTCATTTAAATATAATAACTGAAAATCACTTTGCCCTATCCAGAAGGTGGGTGTTAATGATCTGCCCCAGGCACTACATTAGCCCTTTCACACTAATGCTGGCCATACAAGGATAGAAATTCATCCGGTTCAGCAGGTGAATCAACTAACTTCTAACAAATAGGACTGCTTGAAAATTTCAGCTTGATTAGGCTGTAATTAAGGGGGTTATACCTGCATTCACACTGAATGTGTGGATGGGGAAGTCGATTCAGTTTTTTTTTCTCACTCAGCCAGCTGGCTGAACGAAAAAAAAAAAAAAAAAAAAAATGACCCATGTATGAGCAGCTTTAAGCATTCTATTATATGTTAATGTGTGTTATGGCATGTGTTAGGCCTCTTTCACACGGGCGCCTCAGTTCTGCGGGATCCGCCTGCCCCCAGCTCCACTGATCCCTCGCTGAGCAGGCGGGTGACAGGTCCGTCTCTGCTTACTGAGCACAGCGTAGACAGAGTCCTACCCTCCTCTATGGGGAGATTGGATGAAAACGAACCGCTTGTCTGTTTTCATCTGATCCGATCCACCAGACGGATGGAAAAATAGGACCTCCATCCAGTGGCGGTAGGTGTTTTTTTTTTGTGGGGGGGGTGTGACAAAATAAACCCGCTGCCATCCCCCCGGGTCAGTCGAGTTGGGTCCATGGACTGCACCCACCGTCTGTCAATCAGTAGCCGCACCCCGCACTTACCCCATCTCGCGAGCAGCGGCGGCGGCTTCTCTGCGGGTGGCCGCTTTCACGGTTCGGCTGCATCTCCTCCCTCCTCCTCCTCGTGGCCAATCCAATCGGATCTCATTTCAGCCAAACCGGGTGACGAATCTCACGGCCTGCTTCCTGGCCGGGGAGGAGAATCAGCGTTACGATAGCGAATATTAAATTCGCTATTAACACACAACTGAGTGGGCTTCGGGCGCAGTACTTGCCCCGAGCCCATCCTTTTTTTGAAGCCTATAAGAGCCTCTGGCTCTAATCACGTGCTATGACAAACCGAAACTCAACAGAAATATTCATTACAACCTTATTTCTGAGAAATCACGTGCTTTACAAGAAATGTGAAGTAACTTATGGGAAACAAATCTAGAAAGAAAGATAGCAAAAATAACGACCAGTACATGCAGCTGTCTGTGAAATAGAGTACAGGATAAAACACAAAATGGAAACTGAATATTGTAAAATGGATGTGGTTAAGCTAAATATGCCTTGACCCCCAACAGGCCATGTTTGCAGGTTTTTCCTTTAGCTTGCACAGGTGCTTTAAATCAGAGTCAATGGCTTTGTATGTTAGATCGCCATTTTATCTAGAAATTCCCAAAACATGGCCTGTTGGGTTACTTGAGGACTGAGTTTGAGAACCAGTGGTCTACCATACACGCAACATAGTTGCATAGTAGAGGAGGTTGACAAAGACACAAGTCCATCAAGTCCAACCCATGTGTGCGATTATGTATCAGTATTACATTGTATATTCCTGTATGTTGCGGTCATTCAGGTGCTCATCTAATAGTTTTTTGAAACTATCAATTCCCCCCGCTGAGT
Organism: Aquarana catesbeiana; assembly: GCA_037953035.1. NCBI lineage: Eukaryota > Metazoa > Chordata > Amphibia > Anura > Ranidae > Aquarana > Aquarana catesbeiana. The sequence goes on from JBBHAA010001632.1 coordinate 805,520, forward strand.
CCACCGCCTGTGGAAGGGAATTCCACATCCTTGCCGCTCTTACGGTAAAGAACCCTCTACGTAGTTTAGGTTAAACCTCTTTTCTTCTAATTTTAATGAGTGGCCACGAGTCTTGTTAAACTCTCTTCTGCGGAAAAGTTTTCTCCCTATTGTGGGGTCACCAGTACGGTATTTGTATATTGAAATCATATCCCCATCATATCAAGCGTCTCTTCTCCAGAGAGAATAAGTTCAGCGCTCATAACTAAGATCCTCCAGATCCTTTATTAGCTTTGTTGCCCTTCTTTGTACTCGCTCCATTTCCAGTACATCCTTCCTGAGGACTGGTGCCCATGTGGGAACACAAAAAAAAAAAAAAGTAATCGCAGATCGCCACCATTACTAATAAAAAAAAATAAAAATAAAAAAATAAATATAAATGCCATAAAACTATCCCCTATTTTGTAGACACTGTAAATTTTGTGCAAACCAATCAATATACGCTTATTGCGATTTTTTTTTTTTTTTTTTTATGTAGAAGAATACAGAAGAATACATATCGGCCTAAACTGAGGAAAAAAAAAATTGTTTTATATATTTTTTGGGATATTTATTATAGCAAAAAGTAAAAAATATTGCTTTTTTTTTTTTTTTTTCAAAATTGTCGCTCTTTGTTTATAGCGCAAAAAATAAAAACCGCAGAGGCGATCAAATACCACCAAAAGAAAGCTCTATTTGTGGGGGGAAAAAAAAAAGTATGTCAATTTTGTTTGGGTACAACGTGCAATTGTCAGTTAAAGCGACACAGTGCCGAATAGCAAAAAACGCTCTGGTCTTTGGGCAGCCAAATGGTCCAGGGCTGAAGTGGTTAAAGAGTTCCTCCAGGGTTAAGGGCTGGATCACACCATGAATCTCACAGAAATGCGCTGCGTTCCTGCGCAATTCATATGCAATCCGGGTGCCGTGCGATTTCAGCCTACTCATTCGAATGGGCTGGAATCGCACTAGACTTCACCAAAAAGTAATGCATGAACTACTTAAAAAAAAAAAAAAAAAAAAATAATAATATGCAGCATCTGGATCGCATGATACTACTGTACCATGCGATCTGGTGCAGACAAATGCACTTGCCACCTGCAGGGGGTTAATTGAGACCTAGAAAGTATTTCAAGTGCTCCTCCAGGGTTAGGGGCTGGATCACACAGGAATGCGCTGTGTGTTCCTGTGCAATTTACATGCAATCCGGGTGCAGTGCGATTTCAACCCATTTGTTCGAATGGGCCGAAATCACATCAAAAGTAGTGCACAAACTACTTTAAAAAAAAAAAAAAATGTGCAGCATCTGGATCGCATGATACTACTGTACCATGCGATCTGGTGCAGGCAAATGCACTGTGCTTGCCCCCTGTGTTTGGGGTATCGTTAACGTACCACTGACACCCTCTGCAGATTGTAAGTGCAATGCGTTTTGAGCAAGGTGGGGGGGAAACCCTCATGGAACGCAGGTTTTCCACACTGCATTCTGGTGTGAATGGGCCCTAAAAGGTACAAGATATTTAGCAGAATGCAAAACGTCTGTATTTTCAATGCATCCAAATTGACTGTTTTTGATAATAATAATTATAAAAATAATAATAATAATTATTATTATAATAATAATAGATAATATTATAATAATTATTATGCACATAAACCATACAGATAAATACATTGTACACATCAATAGAATAACACAATCAGGGTTATAAGGTTCCGGATCAGAACCAAAAATAAAATTAATTTGTAGATAAAGGATTTGATCAATTTTGGATTCTGTTGAATGCACACACACGCGGATGTGTCTGGCCTGTAGAATATCATACCATTTAGAAACCGGCCAATCACAGTTCATAAACTCTACGATTCTCTGCAGATTGGACAAACCCAGACACACATACTCCATTGAATAGTAATCTGAAAATATTCCTGAATTTTAAGTTTTCTCTTTAGGATTTTTGGGGAAAAAACTTTTCTCCCAGCTAAGAAGTCAAACTATGTAAATCCCCAAAACAGGAACAGGCATGTTAAAACCTCCAAACCAATAGTAAATATTGACTCCAGAGCAGTACAAGGCCAATTACTCAACCAGTTAAACAGGACACCAATTCAGATTTCAACAAAAACAGACATACTGTACAATATAGAGAATGCAATCCATAATACCTGATAACCTCCATTTCTCTGGTTGGGCCAAGGCCAGCAGCCTCCTGACGTCCTGAGAGGCCAGGCTCTTTTTCCCTTTTCCGGAGTCCTTCTCATCCCTGGGCTCAGAGTCCTGCGCTCCTTGGCTGGAGGCTGATGTGCTGTACCACCTGTGGTTGGCAAAAGAAGAAGCTGACCAAGGAGAAAGCTGGGTGAGGGTCCTGGAGGGCACATACTGACCAGGCAAGGTGAAGGTCCTGGAGAGAACATACTGGCCAGTCATGGTGGAGGTCCTGGAGAGCACATACTGGCCAGGCAAGGTTAAGGTCCTGGAGGGCACATGCTGGCCAGGCAAGATGGAGGTCACATGCTGGCCAGGCAAGGTGGAGGGCACATGCTGGCCAGGCAAGGTGGAGGTCCTGGAGGGCACATGCTGGCCAGGCAAGGTGGAGGTCCTGGAGGGCACATGCTGGCCAGGCAAGGTAGAGGTCCTGCAGGGCACACGTAAGGCGAGCGTCCTACTGAGCACATACTGAGCAGCCAGGCTAGGGGTCCGAGTTGGCATATATTGGCCAGGCAGGGCCCTAGTCCCAGAGGGCACACACCGGTCTCTAGTCCTGAAAGAGCAGCAGACTGTAAAGCCAGCCTTCCTGTAGCTCTGCCAGGCTCTGTACCTACCACCCCCCAGCAGGTGAGGGACACACAGGGAGACTCTCATCATGTCTGCAGCTCCCTGTGAAGGTCAGCGTTGGCAGGGGTCACCTCCTGGGGGTCTCCTCCATGTGCTGAGCACTGGATACAGATATGCCCAGTGTGGGCAATGCTGATAAGCCGGCACCGCTCCTCCTTGTGTTGGGTGTGAGGTGTCTCTCATTATCTGCTATGTCATGTTAGCTGCAGCTCTGTAATCCCTGTCCCCAGCATGTGTGCAATACAGACTACACCCCCCCCTCCTCTGTATTACACCCTCCACACCCGCCCATCAGTCCCGCCTTAACCCCTTCCTGCCTGCAGCACAGATCTCACTCTACAGTCCTTGTGTGTCCCAGCAATGTCACTACTGACAGCTAATATTAGTAGTAATAATAGTAGTAGTTTTCTTGTTGTAGTATCTGTGCCTTGGGTTTGCACAGCACTGTACAAGGAGAACTACATACAGGGCTGTATTACAGAAACAAAGCAATGTTACATAGAAGACAGGAGTGGAAATGACATTACATTTACAAAGTAACAGACATCTGATTTTTTAAGAGGAAATCTAATTTCCAAAAACAGTGTATTCACATTGGAAACAATCGCTTGATGCATGGATATTTTAATTCAACTATTTAAAAAAAAAAAAAATGTTATTGTTATGCGGAATTCGATTTTTGTTTAATATTCATATTACCTGCTCTTTTTAAGAAAATCTTCTACAGAAGAATAATTATCCTGCAAAAAAAAAAAAAAAACATACGTGTAAAACGACAATTAACAATTACAATTAAATTTCATTTGTTTTACTTTTTTAATGTATGTAATATTTTTGTTATATTTTAATTTTTTTTTACTGTAGTAAAATGTGGCCATATTATGGATGTTATCACACCATGGTCCTCAGGGACTGATTAGAAAAACTGGAGTCTCAGCCCAAGCATGCAATGCAATCCCTTATTTTATCCAAGAGGTTCTACCTGACTGGTCACCCTAAAAAATCTCCTTTTTTTTTTGCTCCAGTTTTTGTAAACCAGATAAGTGAGCACATAATGCTGCAAAACTTTACAATTCTGGCAACTATGCAATGCAAACATTTCTAAAGGGACTACAAATCCCAGCATGCTCTGCTCCAGCACAGCTGCCCTTTAACAAGGACTGCCTATTACATCTGTACTGAAATTGCTGATAATATAGCGAATCATAACAATATCACATTCACGAAGCATGGCAATGTACACGCTATGCTGGGACTTGTAGTTCATTAAACATAATTCCTGTCCATTCTGTCATTTATTAAAACAGAGTGGATCGATGATATGTAAACTGGGGCCAGTAAAAACAACCAACTGGATTCCAGTGCATAGGGGGTCAGGGCAATGAAGGTAGGTTGTTGTAAATGTTAAGTAAGCTTGATAGTTACAACAATAAAATATAACACAGTCATAAGGAGTTGTATCTTTTTTTGCTTGTTTTAAACATCAGTATCATAATACCAGCATCCTGTTTGCAATGAAATGTTACATTGTTACACCTCTCACTTACATTATTTACAAACAAAGTAAAATAGTTACAATGTATAAAACAAACTTCTGCTACTGTGTGCTAATGATACAAAATAACAATGTGGCCTCCCATACAATGACAGAGAGGTTGTGGAATCCTCATGATGGGTTGTGGAAGTTCCCTGGCTGGAAATAGCAAGCAGCCCCCTCCAACCAGGAGCTCAGATGACCTCATGAACCATGTGACTGGGCTGAGCTCTGACGTCATCAAGTCACGTGACCTCTGTACCAGAAACAGGAAGAGCACACAATATAAGAGGAGAATAGTTGTGTCCAGAGCCCTTTGTCTGCTCAGACCTCATAGGGAGGTGTAGAATGTCTCTTCTAATTCCCAAGTCTTCTTTTTTCCTGCTCAACCAGCCAGAAATAATGTGTTATTTCACTCCAGATTTCCCAGATTATTTTTTGTAACTTAAAGCAGAGCCCCCCTCCCCTCCACCAAAAGTCAGCAGCTATAAATACTGTAGCTGCTGACTTTAACCACTTCAGCCACTGAAGATTTTACCCCCCTTCCTGACCAGAGCACTTTTTGCGATTCGGCACTGCGTCACTTTAACTGACAATTGCGTGGACGTGTGACGTTGCACCCAAACAAAAAAAGAGCAACAATTTTGAAAAAAAAAACAATATTTTTTACTTTTTGCTATAATAAATATACCCAAAAATTGAATACAAAAACAATTTTTTGCTCAGTTTAGGCCAATACGTATTCTTCTACATATTTTTGGTAAAAAAAATCACAAAAGGCATATATTGATTGGTTTGCGCAAAAGTTATAGCGTCTACAAAATAGGGGATAGTTTTATGGCATTTTTTAAATTAATTGTTTTTCTTATTAGTAATGGCGGTGATCTGCGATTTTTATCGGGACTGCGACATTATGGCGGACACATTGGACAATTTTGACACTGTTTTAGGACCATTGTCATTTATACAGCGATCAGTGCTATAAAAATGCATTGATTACTCTGTAAATGACATTGGCAGGGAAGGGGGTTAACCACTAGGGGACGATAAGGGGGTCAAGTGTGTCCTAGGGAGTGATTCTAACTGTGGGGGGGCTTCCACTCACATGACAGCTATCACTGCTCCCAATGACAGACAGCAGTGATCTGTGTCATGACACAAGGCAGAACAGGGAAATGCCTTGTTTACATGGGCACTTCCCTGTTCTGAGGCTCCGTGACACGATCGCTGGGAGACCAGCCGACATAGAGTCCGCCAGTCCCGCGAGCACGATCGGACTGCATGAGGCGGGTGCACGTTCACCTGCTAGCCCCGGCTCTTAAAGGGGACATACAGGTATGCCCATTTGCCCACAGCTGCCATTGTTCCGAAGTACATCGGCGTGTGGCAGTCGGCAAGTGATTGAAGTACCGCATTTTCCGGCGTATAAGACGACTTTTTAACCCAGCAAAATCTTCTCAAAAGTCGGGGGTCGTCTTATACGCCAGGTGTTGTCTTATAGGGCAGGTGCTCAAACTTCCGAGCCGGACTGGAGAATCTGCAGTCGCCGCATATGGTGGGGGGAGCTCAAAAACGGCCGCGGCTGCATGAAAGCAACATAGCAACAAAGCACAGTAGAAGAAAATCCAGGATTCGTGAGCGCCCGGGGTATGGATAAAAGAGTGCGGCGCTGTGCCCAGAAAAACACGCCTCTTTCACCCGTCTGGCCCGCCCCTGCATCCTATCACCGTACCTCCCTCTCTGCCTCCCAGATCTAGCCCCTGGCGACTGCAAGTGAAGCGGCGCAGGCGCAAATGTGCGAGATCTGAGAGGCAGAGAAGGAGGTAATAGGACACAAGGGCGGGCCAGACGGGTGAAAGAGGCGTGTTTGCGCTGATAGTCTTGGAGACAGGGAGGGCTGGGCAGGCAGGGAGAGCTGACCAATCCAAGCAGGCTTTGTATACAGCCAATCATCGCTTGCCGTGATTGGCTGGTTGTTGTATACTGGGTACCACATACAGTACAGCACCAGTATCCGTACCTGTTCATACAGTACAGCACCAGTATCTGTACCTGTTCATACAGTACAGCACCAGTATCTGTACCTGTTCATACAATATAGAACCAGTATCTGTACCTGTTCATACAATACAGCACCAGTATCTGTACCTGTTCATACAATACAGCACCAGTATCTGTACCTGTTCATACAATATAGAACCAGTATCTGTACCTGTTCATACAATATAGCACCAGTATCTGTACCTGTTCATACAGTATAGCACCAGTATCTGTACCTGTTCATACAATACAGCACCAGTATCTGTACCTGTTCATACAATACAGCACCAGTATCTGTACCTGTTCATACAATACAGCACCAGTATCTGTACCTGTTCATACAATATAGAACCAGTATCTGTACCTGTTCATACAATATAGAACCAGTATCTGTACCTGTTCATACAATACAGCACCAGTATCTGTACCTGTTCATACAATACAGCACCAGTATCTGTACCTGTTCATACAGTATAGCACCAGTATCTGTACCTGTTCATACAATACAGCACCAGTATCTGTACCTGTTCATACAATACAGCACCAGTATCTGTACCTGTTCATACAATACAGCACCAGTATCTGTACCTGTTCATACAATATAGAACCAGTATCTGTACCTGTTCATACAATATAGAACCAGTATCTGTACCTGTTCATACAATATAGAACCAGTATCTGTACCTGTTCATACAATACAGCACCAGTATCTGTACCTGTTCATACAGTACAGCACCAGTATCTGTACCTGTTCATACAGTATAGCACCAGTATCTGTACCTGTTCATACAATACAGCACCAGTATCTGTACCTGTTCATACAATACAGCACCAGTATCTGTACCTGTTCATACAATATAGCACCAGTATCTGTACCTGTTCATACAGTACAGCACCAGTATCTGTACCTGTTCATACAATATAGAACCAGTATCTGTACCTGTTCATACAGTACAGCACCAGTATCTGTACCTGTTCATACAATATAGCACCAGTATCTGTACCTGTTCATACAATATAGCACCAGTATCTATACCTGTTCATACAGTATAGTACCAGTATCTGTACCTGTTCATACAATATAGCACCAGTATCTGTACCTGTTCATACAATATAGCACCAGTATCTGTACCTGTTCATACAGTACAGCACCAGTATCTGTACCTGTTCATACAATACAGCACCAGTATCTGTACCTGTTCATACAGTATAGCACCAGTATCTGTACCTGTTCATACAGTATAGCACCAGTATCTGTACCTGTTCATACAGTATAGCACCAGTATCTGTACCTGTTCATACAATACAGCACCAGTATCTGTACCTGTTCATACAGTACAGCACCAGTATCTGTACCTGTTCATACAATACAGCACCAGTATCTGTACCTGTTCATACAATACAGCACCAGTATCTGTACCTGTTCATACAGTACAGCACCAGTATCTGTACCTGTTCATACAATACAGCACCAGTATCTGTACCTGTTCATACAATACAGCACCAGTATCTGTACCTGTTCATACAGTATAGCACCAGTATCTGTACCTGTTCATACAATACAGCACCAGTATCTGTACCTGTTCATACAATACAGCACCAGTATCTGTACCTGTTCATACAATACAGCACCAGTATCTGTACCTGTTCATACAATACAGCACCAGTCCATACAGTGCAGTATACAAATGTCCAACAGTCAAAACCCCATCATGGCTCCACCAGCAAGAAGAAAGAAATATGAAGCCAGTTTCAAACTTAAAGTTGTAAACTTTGCCATGGAACATAATAACTGCGCTGCTGCAAGACAATATGGAGTAACAGAAAAGATGGATCGGGACTGGAAATCAAATGAAAAAGCATTAAAGAGTATGCCAAGGGGTAAGTGTGCATTAAGAAGAGGCACCCCACATTGGCCAGAACTTGAAAAACATGTAGACATGGTGAATGAGCATCGCCAAAACGGTTATTTAGTGACACAAAATGAAATACGTTTGTTTGCACTTCAGAGGGCCAAATCTAACCGAGATCACAGCAACTGATTTAAGGCCACTGTATCCTGGTGTACTAGATTCATGGGAAGGCATAATATGGTACTGAGGCAAAAGACGAAAATTGACCAAAAATTACCTGCAGATCTTGATAGCAAAGTAAATAGTTTCCATCGATACGTAATACAACAGCGCACTAAACATGGCTATGCGTTAAGTAGTATTGGAAATATGGATGAAACTCCAATTAATTTTGATATGGTTGAAATATAACTGTCCATCAAAAAAGGTGAAAAAACAATTTTAATTAAAACAGGACATGAGAAGTCCAGTTTTACAGTGGTACTAGATTGCACAGCCGATGGCGCCAAACTGAGACCAATGATATTTTTTAAAAGAAAAACAATGCCGAAACTCAAGTTCCCTGTTGGTTGTTTTGTACATGTGAAAGAAAAAGGCTGGATGGATGAAGAAGGGGTAAAGCTATGGCTTGATAATGTATGGAGCAGGCGACCAGGTGAACTTATTCAAAAACGTAGTCTACTGGTGTGGGATGTGTTCAGGGCTCATTTAACTCCCAGCACCAAGCAAAGGCTTGCAAGAGTAAAGACATGCGGCAGTTATCCCTGCAGGATTGACATCGTTGGTACAGCCACTCAGGGGCGGATCCAGGGGGGGGGCAACGGGGCAATTGCCCCCTCCGAGAATTCGGGTAAGTGAGTGGGAGAGTGAGAGAGCCGGCGGGTGGCTCCGTGGCTGAGATCACGGGCGGCTCCGTTGGTGAGAGGCAGCGACAGACAGGTGAACAGCTGTGCGGCTCGGTGACAGTGTGTGACTGTGAGCGGGCTGCTGGCCAATCAGGGAGCCGGCGGGCGGGGGAGCAGAGAGATGACATCATCTCTCACCGCCCGGCGCCCGCCCTGCATCCCTGCAGTTCCACTCTCGCTGTGCAGTGTGCAGGCAGTCGTGGCAGCAGAGAGATTACATCACCTCTCTGCTGCTTGACTGGTAATCTGAAAAATAATAATAAAGTGTGGCGCTAATAAAATACTGAACAAGTGATATCTGTGAAGACCGTGTTCAAAACTTAAAGTGTGTAACCATAAAGAGAGTGTTAAAGCATCACAAAAAATAAACACAATTAATACCAATAATTGCTTAGGTATGTAAAGAAGTGAATGCTGAGTAGCAAAAGATGGGAAGTAGAAAACAATTATGCATAAAGTGCTGTATTCAACCAAAGTATATGCAAATAATAAAATGTCCCAATGAATTGAGTGTATGACTCAATACGGACGTAATATCCGTTTGTGCAAGTGCTAGGGGAAAAAAAAGTCCAAAGCCCTAGAAAAAATAAACATGAAAAATTGTGAAAGTCTATTGGTGAAGAGGTGCAATACTTCAAGTGGGCCCCCAAACATCTGGATGTAAGCCTTCTTCATATGCAGTAATGTAGGGTTGCTTAAACCATCTTTAAATGTAGGTGGGTTCTTCACTCATATAGGTGTTTTCAACATGGAGAAAGAAAGACAAAAGGATGCCCTTACCGGATAAGGTGGACTCACAGGCCCTTGGCGGTGAGTCAGACAAGCTTGTACCGTCAAGCGGTATGAGGTGGCACTCTGTAAGAGGATTTTATGTGGAAACCCATCCGAAGTCCTCACGTGTTATGCCAGTATGGGAACCGGAACCTCCAGAGATCGGCTATTTTGGCCACCTGCTTCCATAAAACTGAACTCTGGCTGGATTTGCAATCTGTTCTGGTCCACTCTCTCTGATATAATGAGATCTAGCTAGATCTCATTATATCAGAGAGAGTGGACCAGAACAGATTGCAAATCCAGCCAGAGTTCAGTTTTATGGAAGCAGGTGGCCAAAATAGCCGATCTCTGGAGGTTCCGGTTCCCATACTGGCATAACACGTGAGGACTTCGGATGGGTTTCCACATAAAATCCTCTTACAGAGTGCCACCTCATACCGCTTGACGGTACAAGCTTGTCTGACTCACCGCCAAGGGCCTGTGAGTCCACCTTATCCGGTAAGGGCATCCTTTTGTCTTTCTTTCTCCATGTTGAAAACACCTATATGAGTGAAGAACCCACCTACATTTAAAGATGGTTTAAGCAACCCTACATTACTGCATATGAAGAAGGCTTACATCCAGATGTTTGGGGGCCCACTTGAAGTATTGCACCTCTTCACCAATAGACTTTCACAATTTTTCATGTTTATTTTTTCTAGGGCTTTGGACTTTTTTTTCCCCTAGCACTTGCACAAACGGATATTACGTCCGTATTGAGTCATACACTCAATTCATTGGGACATTTTATTATTTGCATATACTTTGGTTGAATACAGCACTTTATGCATAATTGTTTTCTACTTCCCATCTTTTGCTACTCAGCATTCACTTCTTTACATACCTAAGCAATTATTGGTATTAATTGTGTTTATTTTTTGTGATGCTTTAACACTCTCTTTATGGTTACACACTTTAAGTTTTGAACACGGTCTTCACAGATATCACTTGTTCAGTATTTTATTAGCGCCACACTTTATTATTATTTTTCACATTTACAACGGTCAGATTGTTGTGTTGGCTGCTTTATTTTTAGTTGTTTTGAGAGTTGGCGCGATCTACACACTTTCCCTTTCTTGACTGGTAATCTGCTGCCTGACCCTGGGACACAGCAAGAGACAATTATAGCAGGCAAGTGACAATCCGCAACATGTGGCATGGGACGTGGCAAGTGACAATCCACAACGTGTGGCATGGGATGTGGCAAGTGACAATCTGCAACGTGTGGCATGGGACGTGGCAAGTGACAATTTGCAATATGTGGCATGGGACGTGGCAAGGGATGTGGCAAGTGACAATCTGTATCTGGTGACAGGTGACGTGGCAAGTGACAATCTGCAACATGTGGCAGGTGACACTGGCAAGTGACACGCTCGGGGCTCCCACTGATTCTGCATTATGGTGAGTTGAACCATTTCATTTTTTATAACAATGTAATTATAGTAATAATGCGCTTCAATCATCCTTACACCATAACAACCATGGTGCCATGATGATTGAAGCGCCAACACCAGCCATTTCCCCGATAAATTTACCCCAAAAAAACGTATTTTCTGGCAGTGCCCCTCCCGAGACTAGGCTCTGGATCTGCCCCTGCAGCCACTGGATGTGTGCCTAAACAAGCCATTTAAAGATCGCATTTGAGAACAGCGGAATGAATGGATGGTTAGCGGCGAAAAGACATTCACTAAAGGAGGAAACATGCGTGCTCCACAGTTGGATGTTTTGTGCAAGTTTGTCATAAGAGCCTGGAATGATATTGATGCAGGAACAGTAATCAAGTCTTTCAAGAAGTGTGGCATATCAAATTCATTAGGCGGTATGGAGGACGACTACTTGTGGCAGGATGAAGAGGAAGCCGAAGCTGAGACCACACCATCTGATACGGAATTCGATCCACACGATGACTGCCTTACAAATGTATCACAAGATGTCATTGATGTACTTATATCAGATGAGGAACAGGAGGATTTTGAAGGCTTTTAAAGGGAAACTGTCACGCCAGCAAAACCTGTAAAAGTACCGTAGTTTGCAGTTATGATGGGCGTTGCTAACTCGCCAGGGACTTGCCCGGCACTTGTTCTCTCTCTATTGTTAGTTATCTTCCTCCTATCTTCATCTGTTCCAGTTTAGTTGACAGCTTAGAAAAAAGACAGCATGGCAGCTCCCATGGGTTTATTGTCTTATCCTTCCTTTCAGCTTTAGGCTCCATTCACACTAGCGCGTTTTTTGATGCATTTTTGCATTTTGCAGAAATGCATGGGAATTTTTTAACATGGGTTCCTATGGAACATGTTCACATCAATGCCTTTTTGTACCTCTGCGTTTTTGGAAAGGGTCAGGGACTTTTTTCATGCAAAATGCAGCGTTTTGCATGTAATAGAATTCAGTGGACCAGCATCAAAAACGCAAGTGCAGCATTTTTACAGCGTTTTTGCTGCGTTTTTGACGCGTTTTGCGTTTTTGGCGGGTTTTTTTTTTGACTGTAAAAAAAAACTGTAAAAAAAAAAAAACGCAAAACTCGGCAAAAATGCGGCAAAAATGCTGTAAAAACGCTGCTCAAAAACGTGGCAAGCATCACAAAAAACACTGCAGAAACGCTCAAAAGCAACATGCATAGATGTGAATCGAGCCTTAGAGCCCTTTCACACTGGGGCGGTTTGCAGGCGTTATTGCGCTAAAAATAGCGCCTGCAAACCAACCTAAAACTGCCTCTACTGTTTCTTGAAGCGGTGAAGCGGTGAAGCGGTGCGCTGGCAAAAAAACTCCTGTAAACCGCATCTTTGGAGCGGTGAAGGAGCGGTGTATTCACCGCTCCTAAACCGCTCCTGCCCATTTAAATCAATGGGGCAGCGCGGCTATACCGTGGCAATACCGTGGCTATAGCCGCGCTATGCGATCGGTTTTAACCCTTTTTCGGCCGCCAGCGGGGGTTAAAGCCGCACCGCTAGCGGCCGAATACCGCCGCAAAAATGACGGTAAAGCAGCGCTAAAAATAGCGCTGTTTTACCGCCGACGCCCCCACCGCCCCAGTGTGAAAGGGGCCTTAGAGTGAATTAGGAAAAGTTTAATCCACTTGCACTGTTTTATGTTTACATGTTTGATGACAAACAGCCTTATGTTTATAAGTGACAGTTTTCCTGCTAAGTACCTGCATGTCATAAGCATTTGAATTAAAATGACCATATTGAAATCAAATCTGATGTTTTTTTAATTTTTATTTGGTGTGCGTTGGAAGAGGGGTAGTCTTATATGGCGAGTATATCCCAAACTCTTATACGTCTTATACGCCCAGTCGTCTTATATGCCAGAAAATACGGTAATTGTAAAGCCTCGGTTTTGTTTTTTTTTAAATAACAAACATGTCATACTCACCTCCACTGTGCAGCTCATTTTGCACAGAGTGGCCCCGATCCTCCTCTTCTCGGGTCCCCCGGCGACTCTCGCGGCTCCTCCCCACATCAGATAACCCCCTAGGAGAAGCGCTCTCTCGGGGGGGGGGGGGGGTTACCGCGCGAGTCAAGCATTTGCGTCCATAGACACGCATGCCGGACTCGGCCCCACCCCCCGGCGCCCGCGTCATTGGATTTGATTGACAGCAGCGGGAGCCAATGGCTGCACTGCTATCAATCTATCCAATCAAGAGCCAGGACCCTGTGCAGAGAGGGAGAGCGTGTCTCCGCCGAGTGAATTACGGGGATCAGGTAAGTAAAACGGGTGGGCTGGGGGGGCCGGTCACTGCCAGAAGTAGTGCATAGGATGCATTCAGGTGAAAAACCACAAGGGTTTACAACCCCTTTAATATCAGGACACTTACTTGTCCAGCCAGGATCCTGCGATGTTGGCACCCCAGCTGATTTTTAAATTGGCTCTCGGTTGCTGTTGCCACCATTCCTTGTAAGGGAAACCGGCAGCGAAGCATTGTGGCTTCACAGCCAGGACCCTACTGTGCATGCGCGAAGCGCGCTGCGTTTTGTGAATGGACCAATGGTGGGGGAAGGAGGAGAGGGGCCAAAATTACGGGGGAACCTCGCTGCGGCAAGGTCTCCCAGAAGTGGGAACAGGTGCCTGTCAAAAACAGGTACCCGCTCCCCCCTCCCCCCTCGAAAGGTGCCAAATGTGGCAGCTTACCGAAGCCGTCGGGTCCTCTCCTCTCTGAGACATGGAGCCGAGTGAGGGAAAGATGGCTCCCGCTCAGCTCCATAACATTGGATGACGGAAGTGACATCAAATGTTACTTCTTCCCAATGATCTTAAAGGGGGAAAAAAAAAATTGAAAAAAAAACACATTTATTTATTTACTTTTTACATTTTTTTTTTATTGCATTTTAGTGTAAATATGAGATGTGAGGTCTTTTTGACCCCCCAGATCTCACATTTAATGCCGCATACAAACGAGCGGACTTCTCGTCGGAACTCCAAAGGACTTTTCGACGGAGTTCCGACGAAATGGACTTGCCTACACATGATCCCACCATAGTCCAATCGTTTCGAACGTGATGACGTACGACCGGACTATAAAAGAAAGTTCAATAGCCAGTAGCCAATAGCTGCCCTAGCGTAGTTTTCGGTCCGTTGGACTAGCATACAGACGTTTTTTCGATAGGAATCGAGTCAGTTGGAAAGATTAGAAACAGGTTCTATTTTAAGGTCCCTCATATTTTTTGACAGAAAAGGTCCGATGAAGCCCACACACAATCGTAATGTCCGTCGGACCTTTTCTGCCGGAAAGTCCGGTCGTGTGTACGCGGCATAAGAGGTCCTGTCATGCTTTTTTATATTACAAGGGATGTTTACATCCCTTGTAATAGGAATAATAGTAACCCAATTTTTTTTCTTTAAAAGGACAGTGTAAAAATAAAAAAATAAAATGTAAAAGAAATAAGAATTTTTTTTCAAAGCGCCTCATCCCGCCGAGCTCGCACGCAGAGGCGAATGCATACGTGAGTAGCGCCCGCATATGAAAACGGTGTTCAAACCACACATGTGAGGTATCGCTGCGATCGGTAGAGCGAGAGCAATAATTCTAGACCTAGACCTCCTCTGTAACTCAAAACTTGCAACCAGTGGAAATTGTTAAACGTCGCCTATGGAGATTTTTAAGGGTCAAAGTTTGTCGCCATTCCACGATCGGGCGCAATTTTGAAGCGTGACATGTTGGGTATCAATTTACCCAGCATAACTTTATCTTTCACATTATAAAAAAAATTGGGCTAACTTTACCATCTTTTTTAATTCAAAAAAGTGTATTTTTTCCAAAAAAAATTGTGATTGTAATGCCCCGTACACACGGTCGGATTTTCCGATGGAAAATGTCCGATCGGAGCGCGTTGTCGGAAATTCCGACCGTGTGTGGGCTCCATCAGACATTTTCCATCGGATTTTCCGACACACAAAGTTGGAGAGCAGGAGATAAAATTTTCCGACAACAAAATCCGTTGTCGGAAATTCCGATCGTGTGTACACAAATCCGATGGACAAAGTGCCACGCATGCTCAGAATAAATAAAGAGATGAAAGCTATTGGCCACTGCCCCGTTTATAGTCCCGACGTACGTGTTTTACATCACCGCGTTCAGAACGATCGGATTTTCCGACGACTTTGTGTGACCGTGTGTATGCAAGACAAGTTTGAGCCAACATCCGTCGGAAAAAATCCTAGGATTTTGTTGTCGGAATGTCTGATCAATGTCCGACCGTGTGTACGGGGCATAAGAAAGCTGCGCAAATACGGTGTGACAGAAAGTATTGCAGCGACCGCCATTTTATTCTCTAGGGTGTCTGAAAAAAAAATGTATAATGTTTGAAGAATCTAAGTAATTTTCTAGCAAAAAAAAAAAAAAAAATATTTTAACTTGTAAACACCAAGTTTGAAAAATAGGCTTGGTCCTTAACTGGTTAAAGCACCCACCCCTTTAACAAGCTTTTATGATGTGTTTTTTGAAGCTTCGATGAAGCTTTGGTGATGCTCTTTTGAAGCTTTGTTGAAGCCCTGTGGGTGTGGATATCTCATACCTGCAATTTCTTCAAAAAAAGTCAAGCTAAAGCTGAATTAAAGCCTCTCAAAAGCTGTAGGAGCTTTAAGCAAGCTTTGTCATAAACTTCTATGGAGGTTCTGAAGATGCTTTTGAAGCACCACTAAAGTGACATGAGGTATCGTTTTTAAAGCCAAGTCGAAGCAAAGCAAAGCAAAAGCAAGGTGTAAACAGGACTGTAAGCTAACCGTTTTACTTAGTGACAGGAGCTTTGACTGGTGTTAAGAGAGCTTTAACAAAGCCTGTCTGATGCCTTGTTTTGAAGCAAGTGTAAACTAGCCCTTAGGGTGGAGCACCGCTTCAATGTAAATCAAAACCAAAGCAAAACTTCATTTACACCGAAACAGTGTAACTGATACTAATTATTATTGTTTCAGCTTCTTACGGACCAGCCGCTGCAGTTTTACTGCGGCAGGTTGGCTCCGCTGCGCAAAATCACATTATACTACATGATTTTGCGGGGCTGGCATAGCAGGCACGCGTGCGCCACCGCCAGCGCGCGCATGCCTGCCGTGAGCTCCGTGAGTCGGATCGCGGGTCCCGCGGATTCGATGTCCGTGGGGACACCAGTGATCGTCTCACGGAGAGGAAGAACGGGGAAATGCTAATGTAAACAGGCATTTCCCCGTTCTGCCTAATGACACTGTCACTGATCTCATCTCCCTGTAATCGGGAGCGGTGATCAGTGTTGTGTCACACGTAGCCCATCCCCCCACAGTTAGAATCACTCCCCAGGACACACTTAACCCCTTCACTGCCCCCTAGTGATTAACCCCTTCACTGCCAGTCACATTTACACAGTAATCAATGCATTTTTAATTGCACTGATCGCTGTATAAATGTGAATGGTCCCAAAATAGCGCCAAAAAGTGTCCGATGCGTCCGCCATAATGTCGCAGTCACGATAAAAATCAGATCACCGCCATTACTAGTAAAAGAAAAAATATTAATAAAAATGCCATAAAACTATCCTCTATTTTGTAGACGCTATAACTTTTGCGCAAACCAATCAATAAACTCTTATTGTAATTTTTTTTTTTTTACCAAAAATATGTAGAAGAATACGTATCGGCCTAAACTGAGGAAAACATGTTTTTTTATATATTTTTTGGGGATATTTATATAATATATATATATTATATATTTATAGCAAAAAGTAAAAAATAATGCGTTTTTTTTTCAAAATTGTTGCTCTTTTTTTTGTTTATAGCGCAAAAAATAAAAACCGCAGAGGTGATCAAATACCATCAAAAGAAAGCTCTATTTGTGGGAAAAAAAGGATGTTTATTTTGTTTTGGTGTATTGTCGCACGACCGCGCAATTATCAGTTAAAGTGACGCAGTGCCGAATCGCTAAAAAAAAAACCGCTCTGGTCAGGAAGGGGGTAAAATCTTACGGGGCTGAAGCGGTTGAAATGTTATTTAGTTTTTATTTTTAATTGTATTTGTCTGAGTATACACCTAGTTCCTGCAACCGTGGGTTGCAGAAAAGAAAATCGCTTGATTCTCCCATCAACACAGCAAAAATTACATTCAAGAGGAAAACAAAAATGATACCGTTTTAATTGCCAGCAAGTTAATTTTATTGGCAGCTTCTTAGAAAAAAAAAACAGCACACAATCCCTCCAAAGGTCCCCCAAAAATATATAGCAGACCCTTCAATGCAGAAGCTGTCAATAAAATGTAATTTTCCCGCAATTGTACACCTGTTTCCCTTTGTAAATGTCAGCGCTCGCTGCTACAGCACTCCGGATAACCAGAAAATTTTATTGTATTAAACTGTGTTTTAACCTGATTTTTTATTGGAACTTTTTTTTAATACAATAAAATTTTCTGGTTATCCGGATTTCACACTATGTGGAGCCTTTTTTCTCCTTTTCCCTCCGTCTCAATTGCATGAGACCCAAAACGATCTTTGGAGGACGAATTTGTGGTACCGCTCAGGATTGGGGACCCATCCAGGACCCTTTTGCCATGGACCAAGGACAGCTGTAACCCTACCGTACCTAACGGTGTAAGCTTGTATGACTCACCGCCAACGGCCTGTGAGTCCACCACGTCCGGTAAGGGTATTCTATATTGCTTTTCGCTTGGTTGAATATTGAAAAGTTCACAGGGGACAGGACTAGATGCTACTGTGAGATTTACATCTATGCTCCAGGACACCTTTTCTCGATTGAATGAACTATTTAATACCCCGAGGACTTATCATTTACCTCCATCCTAATCTTTATTAAGTGTTCTTGCATAGCAAGACCACTTACTGTTATCTCACATATATATTATTCTTATTATTATAGCCAAATTTACCACCCTAACTCCTCCCACAGTTTTTACACTACATAGACAAGTAATATACCGAAACGTGCGGATTGTTCCCGAATGGTGTGCTATTACTTTGTGGAACGTTTCGCCGAATGGTTCACGAAATATCGTCGTTTTTGCGGCGAAATTGGTCCCATAGGAATGAATGGGGAAACTAGAGTGGGAGGTGACAAAAGCTGGAAAATCAGAACATGATTTCTAAACTGCCGCCACTCCCTCATTTTCAAGCCCACCTACACAAATCTTATATCAAAACGTTCAGCTATCCCTGCTGCCACTAAACATGTCCACGGCTAAGCCATAGTCCTGATAGTTTTCACAATATGACCATTTGTTTGTAACTCACGCCGTCCATTGACATTCATTGAAACTACACTCTAGCCCCCTCCAAATTTGAAGGGCAATTTCTAAACTGCGACTGTGCCTTCATTTTTAATATTTCAGAGACATACTATGTATCAAAATCTAGGTCTGGGTCTTGTGATTCTCACAATATAAAGATCTTCGCTGTAGGATGTATAGTTTTTAAAATACGGCCATTTGTTTAGAGGTCATTTCAGGAAATTTTAGCCATTAATCAGAGTGTACTGTTAGTGTTTGTTTTGTTGCCATGGTTACCAAAGCTTCTGTTATACACAGGGGGGAGGTGGCTGGAGCATCTCAGCTGATTACAGAGCCCGGGGGAGGGGACAGACACACCATGTACTGATTTATAATAGAGGAATATGATGGGGCAGTTTTGATGGGGTAATTCTGATGGGGCAGTTTTGATGAAGTAGTATTTGGGAGGCATAAACAGGGCATGAGCGTTGCTAGGAAACAGTGGTTGTAAACACAAGATGCTGAGACACCCCAAATGCATGTGACTTCATCTGCTAGACTTGATAATGCTTGTAGACTCCTCCCACAGTTTTCACACTACAGAGACAAGTAATATACCGAAACGTGCGGATTGTTCCCGATTGGTGTGTTATTACTTTGTGGAATGTTTCGCCGAATGGTCCACGAAATGATGTTTTTGCGGCGAAATTGGTCCCATAGGAATGAATGGCGAAATGTTCAAAACTAGAGTGGGAGGTGACAAAAGCTGACAACCCCATGATCAGCCAAAACATTATGACCACCCCATGATCAGCCAAAACATTATGACCACCCCATGATCAGCCAAAACATTATGACCGCCCCATGTAAAAAAAAAAAAAATATTTTTGAAAAAAAAATAATAATTTTTGAAAAAAAAAAATAATAATTTTGAAAAAAAAATAAAATAAAATCATTTTTGAAAAAAAAAATTATTTTTAAAAAAAAAAATTATTTTTGAAAAAAAAAATCATTTTTGAAAAAAAAAATCATAATTTTTGAAAAAAAAAATTATAATTTTTGAAAAAAATATTCAGCTCTTTCAGCTAATGATGAGACTTCAACTTTTTTACTACTATTTATACTTTTTAAAATATTAAGCTTTTTAACACTTTTCACAGTTACTCAAGCCACTCCACCCAGTTACTCCGCCCACTCCAGTTGTAGAGGCAAGAACACTTTTCACAATTTCCCCAGAAATTGTACCTTTTCTAGTTATACATGTTTGCCTTTGATCTGAGAGTCTGGGACTATTTTTGTACACATAAATTCTTATTATTGTTCACTATACAGCACGTTGCTATTTTTAATTTTTTAGATCACTTGATTTGTGTACACATGTTATGATTAACTTGTCTAATATTTTTTATGGGTCTAGCAGGACCTAGTTTTGATATATGCACAGGTGTCTCTTATAAAACATTTCACATTAATGTTTATTGGCACAATATAGCGCTACACTTTTTCTTCCTTTCATTATATTATTATTATTATATGTATACACACATACACACATTTTTTTAAATATATGTATAAAAAAAGAGGGACAATTAAAAAAACAAACAAAAAAAAGCAAAACAAAAAAACAAAACAAAAAAAAAACAAAAAAAAACAAAAAAAAAAAATATATATATATAATTTTGTTTTTTGTTTTTTTTTGTGTTTTGCTTTTTTTTTTGTTTGTTTTTTTTAATTGTCCCTCTTTTTTATAGCACAAAAAACCACCAAGGTGATCAGATACCACCAAAAGAAAGATCTATTTGTGGGAGAAAAAAAAAAGTCAATATTATTTGTGTACAGCGTCGCACGACCGCACAATTGTCAGGTAAAGTAACGCAGTGCCGTATCGCAAAAAATGGCCTGGTCCATAAGGGGGTAAAACCTTCCAAGGCTGAAGTGGTTAAAGGGATTGGACATTTTTTTATTTTTTTTATTGCTTCATTAAGAATTTATAAATAGATACAAGGTACAATGAAGAGGTCAAACCATGTACAGTATATGAGGACATACAGTTATATAACAATTCCTGGAAAGGAAGGCAATAACATGGAGCAACTGACAATGTCACAGACAGTAAGGGACCCCAATCTTCTCTACGGGGGGGGGAGAGAAGGGTGTGGAGGGGAAGGGTGTAGGGAAGAGGTGAAGAAGGGGAAGCACCAGTCAAGTGTTTTGTAATGCAGGAAAATAACAGGGGAGGATCCAGGAACTGTGTAGTAGGAGGCATAATAGCATTTATCACCATATGGACCACAGAGAGCAGTTACATTTTTAATTGCTAGTAATCTTTCCATTTCACATTGGTGATTTAACCCCTTCAGCTTCGGAAGGTTTAACACCCCCCCCTTTCATGACCAGGCCATTTTTTACGATACGGCACTGCATTATTTTAACTGACAATTGCGCGGTCGTGCGACGCTGCACCCAAACAAAATTGATGTCCTTTTTTCCCCACAAATAGAGCTTTTTTTCGGTGGTATTTGGTCGCCTCTGCGGTTTTTATTTTTTGCGCTATAAACAAAAAAAGAGCGACAATTTTGAAAAAAAAGCAATATTTTTAACTTTTTGCTATAATAAATATCCCCCGAAAATAGATTAAAAAAAAGTTTTTCCTCAATTTAGGCCGATACGTATTCTTCTACATACTTTTGGTAAAAAAAAAAAAAAAAAGAGTGTATATTGATTGGTTTATGCAAAAGTTATAGCGTCTACAAAATAAAAAAAAAAAAAAAAAAAAGACCAACAATTTTGGGGAAAAAAAACAAAAAAACAATATTTTTTCCTTTCTGCTATAAAACATTCCCCCTAATTTCTTCATCAATTTAGGCCAATATATATTCTGCTACATATTTTTGGTAAAAAAAAACAAAAATACCCCAATAAGTGTATAATGAATGTTTTGCGTAAAAGTTATCGTGTCTACAAACTTTGGTATATATTTTTTCCTGACAGACTCCATGGCAGCCTACGTATGGGTTAATCCCGCCTCTCATACCTCATAGGACCCCACTCCCATAAATCTTTGCTTCTAGACAGAGACTGTGTTCCTTTTTTGTCCTCCTCCTAGGACCAAGTGTATCTCTTACCTTATGAAGTTTTGTGGATCCAGTCCTGGTGGTTCGCACGTGTTTGATGATGGCGGTGTCTTGTTGGAGTCCAGCGTCCCCAGCTATTAGCAGGGCGGACATACGGGGTTCACTCTGATGCCTGAAGAGCTGATTATACCGGCCATTGGCTGGGGAGCGGCATCTCGGCCAATCGTCCCAGCTATTAGCGGGAGGCCTCCCTCATTATTACCCCGGTCGTGCGGTGAGCGCTCCTCTTGCTCCCATTCCAGGATGGATCCCCTCAGGTGCCGTGGTAATGTATACTTCTGTCTATGAATTTTTTTTTGGCAGCCTGTTGTGTGTGTTTGTTTTGTCCGAAATGCCTTTTCCTATGGCCATGGCGGCTGGGACGCATCTGCGTTCCAGTCCGCCGCTTCCCCGCTCCGACTGCGCAGCTGCGAAGTCTCGATTGAGATCGAGGCTTGGTTCGCACCTGCGCAGTCTGCGCGCGATGACGGCAACTGCGCATGCGCGCGAGCGCCGTGGAGCGGCGTCGGTCACAGCGTAGGGACGCTGTGGCCGCGATGACGTCATCACAGGCGGCAGATTCAAATAGCTGTCACATACAGCTATGCTTTGGGATGCTCTTTCGCTCAGGCAGCGGCTTCCCTGTGTCCATCTCTCTGGCTTCTGAGGTAAGGAGCTTTGTTGTACCTTCCTGTGTCTAGGTCTCTTTCTCCAAATAGGGGAAAGAGAAAGTGAAAGTATACATTGGTAGTTATTGGTTTCTTATTGATTGTGTTTGCAGTCCTTTGTTTCTGTCGCCATGGATGTCTCACCGCCCCCTAGTGGCCAACCCTTACACCGCAGGTAGGATGAAGTATTTTTAAATTTTTCATTCTGCCTGTATTGTTTGGAGTACTATTTAGGAACAAGGTATTATTTTCTTCCCCTTCAGCCCTTCTAGGTCTGAACCACAGCTATCGGCACATAAAGAAAAAGACCAGTCTAGGTCTCATCATCACCAGTCTACGTCAGGTTCTAGACGTACTAGGTCATCTTCCAGACACCGCAAAGAGGGGTCAAGGTCTAAATCTAGCCATCATTCCCCCCGCCATTCCAGCCGCCCTGAGAGGAAAGCTTGCTGGGGATGTAAAACTCAGGTCCCAGAGGGTAAATCTCTCTGTGAGTTGTGCTTTTCAAGAGCCACAAAGGAAAGAGGTGCTGATGACCAGCAAGTGGAGGCTCTGGTCAGGAAGGTGGTCCAGGAATCTCTTAATAAAGCAGATCTTGACCGAGCAGTAATTCCTCCTTCTGTTATAACTCCAGTTGCTGAAGATATGGAGTCCGAAGTTCCAGGCCCATCTCATCATAGTCTCTCTTTTAGCGGCTCCTCGGACAGCGAAGCAGAGATAATTGAACCTGGTGCAGGTTTTGACTTTTCCCTGGTTCCCCAACTAGTCAGGGCGGTTAAAGACGCATTGAGATGGGAGGAACCAGTAGAAGCACCCTCTAAACAGAGGAAATACTTTAAACACCTTAAGAAGGATCGCCCGAACTTCCCCTTCCTGGGTGAACTGGGTGAAATTATCCTGGATGAATGGGGTAAAGTTGATAGGAAAAACTCTTTAATTTCCAAGATTGCGAAGATGTATCCTTTCAAGAATGATGAGGTAAAACATCTTGAATCAGCCCCCCTTGTTGATGCAGCTCTCATGAGGCTGGTGAGACATGTTACGCTCCCTCTAGAGGATACCGTCTCTTTCAAGGATGGTTTGGAGAGGAAGATTGATACGGACTTAAAACGTATCTATATCACGGCAGGGATGGCTTGTAAACCGGCTCTGGCCCTCGCAGCTTTGTCAAAAGCCATGGAGTCCTGGACGGATGATGTGGGTGCAGCTCTAGGAAGTGTGTCTGAGGACTTATTCAAGAGCTCTCCAATACATGAGCTGAAACTGGCTTCGGTCTTCCTGAGAGAGGCATCCATCGACATTATTCGCCTCGTGGCACGTGTCATGCTTTCATCAGTTACAGCAAAACGTGCCCTCTGGTTACGCCCATGGGTTGCAGACCCTGCCTCTAAACAGGCCTGGTGCAGGATTCCTTTCGAAGGCTCCTCTCTCTTCGGAAATAAATTGGATTCTGCTATCTCCCGTGCTACTGGGGGCAAGTCAGGATTCTTACCCCAGGACCGTCGTATCCTTAACCAAAGAAGGACTCAACCTAGACAAGAACCAGAACGCGCTAGAGATGCTCGTCGCTACAGACCTGGTCGGGAGTTTAGGAAAAACTGGAGGAGAGGCCAGCCTTCAGGCCAAAAATCCTCAAAGTCAGCCCCGTCAAGTGGTCGGGACACTTCCAAGTCCTTTTGATACGATGCCTGTCCAGGTAGTGCAAGTAGGGGCTCGTTTACTCCGGTATCAGCACGTCTGGGCAGCCTCGATTCAAGATTACTGGACCGTCAAAACGGTCTCCTCAGGTCACACTTGGGTTTTCACCAATCCACCCAGTCACCGGTTTGTGCCTACGGTCCTTCCGCTCTCAGAAGAAAAAAGACAAATTCTTCTATCTTATACAGAATCCCTGATTGCCCAAGGGGCCGCCATTCAAGTTCCATCAGAAGAAAAATTTCTTGGAATTTATTCCCCCCTTTTCATGGTCCTCAAAAAGAGTGGCTCTTGGAGGCCAGTAATCGACCTTACACATCTAAATTCCTTCATCAAGAAGGAAAAATTCAAGATGGAAACCCTGCTGACAATCCGACAAACAGTTCAACCAGGAGATTGGCTGGTCTCCATAGACCTGAAAGACGCCTACTTTCATGTGCCGATCGCAAAAGATTTCCAGAGGTATCTCCGATTCGCAGTAGGCCAGAGGCATCTCCAATTCACTTGTCTCCCATTCGGGCTCACAACATCGCCTCGAGTGTTTTCGAAGCTCTTATTGGCGGTAGTTGCTCTAATCCGAGTAAGAGGCATCCGGTTACACCATTACTTGGACGACCTACTCCTACTGTCTCAGGACAGGGAACAGATTTTGTCACATCGGGACCAAGTCATATCTACTCTGACAGAGTTCGGTTGGCTATTGAACAGGGAGAAAAGTCACCTAGTTCCGACACAAACTCTAGTATTCCTCGGGGCCCTATTCAACACAGTGGAGAGCACCATCTCTCTTCCTTTGGAGAAGATTCCGGTAATTCGAGAAAGAATTCGCCTAGCATTGTCAGCAACTCTCCTCAGAGCCTCTCAGTGTCTCAAAATAATCGGCACTATGGTAGCCACAGCCCCCATGGTGAAGTGGGCGCAATGGAAAATGCGGCCCTTTCAGAAGGGTTTTCTCCAGCAATGGGATCCAGGGTCTCGAGACCATCTGGTGCGGGTAACCACCTCCATGCGGGAGAGCCTCCCTTGGTGGCTGCTACGGAAAAACCTCCTCAATTGTCACTCCATAGCTCCTGTCTCCTGGATTACAGTGACAACGGATGCGAGCAACAGAGGTTGGGGCGCTCTCTGTCTGACGGAGATAGCCCAGGGCAGGTGGGACTTCCCATCCCAAGGGATAGTCTCAAATGTCCTGGAGCTCCGAGCTGCCTTCCGTGCCCTTCAAGCTTTTCTCCATCTGATATCAGGAGCCTCAGTTCTCCTGAGACTGGACAACACGACCGCAGTGTCATACATCAAGAGACAGGGGGGCACCCGCAGTCTCGCCTTACTGAGGGAAGTAAGCCCGATCATGTCCTGGGCCCAGATGTACTTAACAAATCTATCCGCTGTTTATCTTCCAGGAATTCAAAATGTCCAAGCGGACTTCCTTTCAAGAGTCACCCTGGACAACAACGAGTGGTCCCTCCACACCGAAGTTTTCGATTGGCTCCTGTCTCTAGGGATGATGCCGGAAGTGGATCTGTTCGCATCCCCATGCAATTTCAAGCTGGGGAAATATTACACGAGGTGTCGCTGTCCCCAGGCCTTCGGAGTGGATGCCCTGACGGACCAGTGGAAATTCCACAGGGCCTATGCCTTTCCCCCAGTTCCAGTCATTCTTCGTTTCCTCTCGAGGCTCAGGTGGGAGAATGTCGAGGTACTGGCAGTGGTTCCGTTTTGGCCCAACAGGCCATGGTTTCCTCTCCTGATGCAGCTCAGTTACCGAGAACCGGTCCCTCTCCCGTCCAGACCAGATCTCCTGCTGCAGGGAGCGTCTCTTCACCCTTGCCCATCCCAGCTCCATCTGATGGCTTGGTGGTTGAGAGGAGAAGGTTGGAAGCTCTAGGTTGTCCTAGTACAGCTATTGCTACATTGTTGAATGCCAGAAGAGCGGGCACCAACAGAGTATATCAGAGGATTTGGGCGAAGTTTGCGGACTATGTGATTTCCACCAATGGATCCTGTAGTAATCCAAGGATTCAGGACATTTTAGGTTTTCTACAAACTGGCCTGGATCTGTCCCTATCGGTGAGTTCCTTGCGGGTCCAGGTTTCGGCAATCTCAGCCTTCACAGGCGTATCATGGGCCAGACACCCCCTTACTAGGCAGTTCTTCAAGGGAGCAATAAGGCTTAGGCCTCAGAAAAGACCAAGATTCTCTAAATGGGATCTCCCTCTCGTCTTGGATTTCTTCTCAAAAAAGGAAATACGGCATATGGATCAGTCATCAATTAGAGAGCTTTCTCTCAAAGTGGTCTTTCTAGTGGCCATAACATCGGCCAAGAGAGTTTCTGAAGTTGGATCCCTAGGATACAAAGAACCTTTTCTTACCTTCTTCCCAGACCGGGTAGTCTTGATCCCCATGTTAGGATCGAATCCTAAAGTAACAACCATCTTCCATGAAAATCAGGAGATTGTCCTCCCTACTTTCAGATCCACTGAGGACTCTAATGTTCACCCTCTAGATGTTGGGCAGGTTCTGAAACAATACCTAGAAGCCACAGCTTCTTTCCGCCAGTCTGATTATCTGTTTGTGCTTTTTCACGGCAAGAACAAGGGTTTACGGGCTTCCTCCAGAACCATCGCATCATGGATCGTTCAAGCTATCCAATGGGCATACAGGTCTAAGGGTTTGGCTCCTCCGGAGGCGGTAACCGCTCATTCTACCAGGAGCGTCTCTACATCATGGGCAGCATCCCGACATGTGTCTCCAGATGTAATCTGTAAAGCGGCCTCATGGTCATCAATTAACACTTTTATGACACACTATTGTGTAGAACCGGCTTCTTTGTCTACGGTTAACTTTGGTTTGCACGTATTATCTGTTGATGAGGCCAATTAAACCTTTTTTTCTTTAACCAGCAATTGCCCACCCGGGTGTGTATGGCTAGTTATTTCCCATACGTAGGCTGCCATGGAGTCTGTCAGGAAAACGGAAAATTTATATCAAATACTTACCGTAATTTTCCTTTCCTGATGGACTCCATGGCAGCAGGAGTTCCCTCCCAGTTGCTGGAGTAGGCTAAGTTACGGAACACAGTCTCTGTCTAGAAGCAAAGATTTATGGGAGTGGGGTCCTATGAGGTATGAGAGGCGGGATTAACCCATACGTAGGCTGCCATGGAGTCCATCAGGAAAGGAAAATTACGGTAAGTATTTGATATAAATTTTCCGTTTTTTTTACTAGTAATTGCAGCGATCAGTGAATTATAGCGGGACTATTATATTGCGGTGGACAAATTGGTCACTAACTGACACTTTCGACACTTTTTGGGGACCAGTGACACTAATACAGTGTTCAGTGCTAAACAAAATGTGTTCTCTGGGTGTGCTTACTAACTGGGGCAGGGGGTGGGGGGGTGCTTTGCTTGTGTTTGCTAGGAACACAGGACGGCGGTCTGCCTTGTTTACATAGGCAGACCGTTGTTCTGCCTTTCTCAGGAACGATCGGCGGGTCTGGCAAAAACAATGTCCGCCGATCATTCTTGAGAAAGGCAGAACAGCGGTACGTGATCTGGCACAGAGCGGCGGTTAATCTACGGTGGGTCAGTCGCTAACTGTTTAAAGTGTATTTTACCCTAAATATTTTTTTCTATGTGTGTGTGTGTGTGTTCATATATGTGTATTTTATAAATGATAATCTCGATCATTTTCCTATATATGTATTCCATCTGAAGTTCCTGGTTGATCCTGCCAGTCACCTTTCTTCCTTGTTCTAAACTGACCACGCAAAGCACAGAAGCTGATCTATGTTAGCATGGTCAGTATTCAACCTTTGGCTGATCAGTCAGAGGTACAGGACACTGTGCAGACACACGGCATGCCTGTATTGGGTAGCTTTTTTTAACCACCATGCAGGGCTGGCGTTCCGATTAGGCGAACTAGGACACATTGCTGCCTAGGGGCACAGCCACAACCCACTCACTTCCCCGTTAGCCTGGCTGGGGAACATGAGGTGGAGGTGTGGGGGTGGAGGAGGTGGGCACAGCTGGGGAGGCGGAGGAGGTGGGCATGAGGTCAGCAGAGGAGGCGGGCATGAGGTCAGCAGAGGAGGCAGGCATGAGGTCAGCAGAGGAGGCGGGCATGAGGTCAGCGGAGGAGGTGGGCATGAGGTCAGCGGAAGAGGCGGGCATGAGGTCAGCAGAGGAGGCGGGCATGAGGTCAGCAGAAGAGGCTGGCATGAGGTCAGCGGAGGAGGTGGGCATGAGGTCAGCAGAGGAGACGGGCATGAGGTCAGCAGAAGAGGCAGGCATGAGGTCAGCAGAGGAGGCGGGCATGAGGTCAGCGGAGGAGGCGGGCATGAGGTCAGCGGAGGAGACGGGCATGAGGTCAGCAGAAGAGGCGGGCATGAGGTCAGTGGAGGAGGCAGGCATGTGGTCAGCGGAGGAGGCGGGCATGAGGTCAGCGGAGGAGACGGGCATGAGGTCAGCAGAAGAGGCAGGCATGAGGTCAGCGGAGGAGGCGTGCATGAGGTCAGCGGAGGAGGCGGGCATGAGGTCAGCGGAGGAGGCGGGCATGAGGTCAGCAGAGGAGGCGGGCATGAGGTCAGCGGAGGAGGCGGGCATGAGGTCAGCAGAAGAGGCGGGCATGAGGTCAGCGGAGGAGACGGGCATGAGGTCAGCAGAGGAGGCGGGCACAGCTGGGGAGCTGGATAAGTACAGCAGTAGGTGACTCTGGTGGCTGATACGGGCTCTACAGAGGTGTGGAATCTAAGCACTAACTGATATTCACCAGAGCTACTAATGATAGAGATGGTTTTGCTGTGTGTTAGTACCAGGTCGTGGTCCTCAGGATCCCCCCCCCCACCAGGAGGTGAGAAATCCGGGATCCTGTAGCAGATATAGAAGGTAGGGACAAGCAGAAGCATAGTCGAGGAACAAGCCAAGTGTAGTTAGAGTGGTGGTGAAGATACGGATGGCAGCAGGAGTGACAAGAGCGAGATATTGCCTGGAGAGAGCCAATAATCTGGCAAACAGGAAATGAGGAGGCATGGCTTAGTTCATGGGAGGAGCAAAGTGTTTAAAGTGCACCATAAAAACACGAGGCAAGGCAGGGAAGCCCTAAACATTCATAGAGGAAGCTGTACAGCATCTCAGGTGGCTCAGCAAGAAGATTTACTGCCAGACACAGCAGAGGTCCGGGGTTCAGATCCAGGCCCTCACACAGTAAGCAGGGAGATCAACAAGTTTTTTTTATAGTATTCATTGGAGAAACCATCGATTCCTGGAGATTTTTGATTCAGGTCCCATTGATTTTAGTGAGGTTTGGGTTCAGCATCTGAACTTCAGTCGCCAGTATTTCTATATGTAGTCAATTGCATTTTACAGATGACACAGAGTAGCTGGCTTGACTCTACTACTAGTTCTTCTACTGGAGTGTGGAGGAACCTTAGCCATAGCACCGGTTCCCAGACAAAAGAAGCTGCATTTGCGGATGAGCGTGGGTATTGTTATTTTCTTACAGCGTCTGAACTTTGAAGTTTGCTGAACCCCTGTTGCAGTTGACCCAGGTCAGTTTAGCTCATCACTACTGATCTGTTTGGAGGGGTTTAAGAGGTGTTCCCAGACACACCCACTGCAGGCTTACATTCAGAAACCTCACCTAGCTTAAGAGGTGTATTTATTAATAAAATGTGCAGGGCTAGTTGTCCTGTAAAACTGCATGTACATTCATTCTGTGCAAAGGGGGGCAAAAACAAATGTTAATAGGCTATACTCTCTCTTTGTATTACATTAATACAGAATACAAAAGGACTACAGGTGTGCGCAGTCTATTGCATTAGGGTGTGCACCCCAAAGTTCAAACACACATGCACAGTAGAGCAGTGGGTGGTGTCAGAGCAGTGGATGGTGTCAGTTTTTTTTTTAATTATTATTTTTAATTATTTATAATATATATATATATATATATATATATATATATATATATATATATATATATATTTATTTATTTAATTTTTTTTTTTTTTTTACAATATTATTATTTTTTTTTCTATAATATTATTTTTAATATTTGTTTACAATATTTTTACAATTTTTACAATATTATTTTTTATAATTATTTTTGTATAATATTATTTTTCTTTTTTTACAATGTTATTTTTTTAATTATTTTTGTATAATATTATTTTTCTTTTTTTACAATGTTATTTTTTTAATTATTTTTGTATAATATTATTTTTAATAATTTTTTTATTTATTTTTATTTTTTTCAAATTGTTAGGAGCCCCATTGGGAGGCTTTGGTGAAATAGCAGAGAAAGGAACTGAGGACAGAGATTCCCCAATCCCTTTCTCTGTAGCCTCAGCTGCCACGACTGTTTAACAGGGGGAATCTGCATCACACAGGGTGATTAGGGTGTGCCTAGGCACCCCCCGGCACACCCTGTGTGCATGCCTACGGAAAGGACTGCACTGTGGCCACTGGATGGAGTTGATGATCATAGAAAGTAAATGCCTATATACACTACATGTACATAAAGGTGAGAGCCCTTAGAAGGGCCGAGGCACAGAGTCTTAGGTGCCACCTTGTATTCACCTGAAAAGGGTTTTGCTATAGACGATTTCTAGGTTGTGACCCTCTGACTCACCTGAGAAGGCAACTACTGGAAACTGAGTGCTGATAGACAAGTAAGAGGCCTTTTCAGAGCTTAGATGCTGGGACCATGGGTCAGTAGGTAGTACAATGCTGATAGGCAAGTAAGAGGCCCTTGAAGAGCTTAGATGCTGGGATCATGGGCAGTGGCGGAATTACCAGGGTTGCAACAGTCGCAGTTGCGATGGGGCCCTGGCATTCCGTCACTGTGGGGGGGCCTCAGCTGGGTTGCTATTCACAGGGCTCTGAGCGGAGAGTGTGTCTCTCATGTAACAGGAGCACAGAGACACCGGTATTGACATTTTATGTCCCCTTCATCCATCCTCTCTCGCACGGGATGACACAGGACACACAGATGATCTGCTCCCCCTTCTCCCCCATCCCCTGGGCACTGATAGGGGACACTGATAGGGGACACTGATAGAAGGCACTGATAGAGGTCACTGATAGGGGACACTGATAGAAGGCACTGATAGGGAAAACTGATAGCAGGCACTGATAGGGGACACTGATAGGGGACAATGATAGGGGACACTGATAGAAGGCTCTGATAGGGGACACTGATAGGGGACACTGATAGGGGGCACTGATAGAAGGCACCGATAGGGGACGCTGATAGGAGGCACCGATAGAAAGCACTAGGGGGCACTGATAGGGGACACTGATAGGGGGCACTGAGAAGGCACTAGGGGGCACTGATAGGGGGCACTGAGAAGGCACTAGGGGACACTGATAGGGGACACTGATGGGGGCACTGATAGGGGGCACTGAGAAGACACTAGGGGACACTGATAGGGGACACTGATAGGGGACACTGATAGGGGCACTGAGAAGGCACTGATAGGGGACACTGACAAGGGGCATTGAGAAGGCACTAGGGGATACTGATAGGGGACACTGATAGGGGACACTGAGAAGGCACTAGGGGGCACTGATAGGGGACACTGAGAAGGCACTAGGGGGCACTGATAGGGGACACTGATAGTGGACATTGAGAAGGCACTGATAGGGGGCACTGAGAAGGCACTAGGGGGCACTGATAGGGGGCACTGATAGGCACAGATAGGGGACACTGATAGGGGGACACTGATAGGGGGACACTGATAGGGGGCACTGAGAGGGGGAACTGATAGGAGGCACTGAGAAGGCACTAGGGGGCACTGATAGGGGGCACTGATAGAAGGCACTAGGGGGCACTGATAGAGGACACTGATGGGCACTGATAGGGGACACTGATAGAAGGCACTGATAGGGGGGCACTGATAGGGGGCACTGATAGGGGCACTGATAAGGCACTAGGGGGCAAACATAAGGGGCACTGATGGGCAGCACTGATAGGATTTTCTGATGAGCACTGATAAGGGGGCACTGATAGGGGGCATTGATGTGCACTTATAGGTGGCACTGATGGGCATTTATGAGCACTGATAGGCAGAACTCATAGGCTGCACTGATGGGCACTGAGGAACACTGATAGGCAGAAAGCTTTTACCACATCTAACAACATAACAGCCCTTGAACCCACATTCTCTGTTGGTATTTGCAGATTCAGAAAAACCCTCCTAATATTCATGCTAGTTGATCTACAGGGGATGAATCCTGTTTGGTCTGGGTGAACCAGTCTGAGGATTATTTTCTTTACTCTGGCAGCAAGGATTTTCGCTAAGACCGTGGCGTCTGAGCAAAGCAAGGAAATGGGTCTATAGGACTTGGGTTCCAGTGGGTCTTTCCCTTCTTTGTGCAAAACTACAATCGTGGTCTCAGTCATTGATACGGGTAATTTCCCCTCTTCCTTTGCCCAGTTAAACACTTTGAGGAGCTCCGGGAGTAATACTTTCCCATAATATTTATAGGTCTCCGCTGGGAGACCATCAGGTCCAGGGGATTTCTGATTGGCCATTTCTGTTACTGCTATTTTTATTTCCTCCAACGTTAACTGGGCCTCCGGTTCTTCTTTCTCAGTCTCTGTACGAGAAGGCATCTTAATATTTCCGAAAAAGCAATCCATTTCCTCTCCTCCCATGGCCCCCCCAGACTTATACAGTCCTTCATGGTACTTCCTGAATGTATCGGTGATTTCATCTACCTGAGAAGAAATTTCACCTCTCACTGTCCTAATAGCGGGGATCATGGAGGGGGAGGAGCCAGACCTTACTATATGAGCCAGCATCTTCCCGACTTTTTCCGCTTCCCCATATACAATTTGCTTCTGAAACAATCTCTTATTTTCTGATTTCCTAATCATTACATCTTTGTATGCTTGTTGCTTATTCTGCCATATACTTTGTTTATCGGGGGATGGCTCTTTCACATATTCACTTTCTGCTTTTACTAACTCCTTCCTGATCTTATTCTCCCAATCCAATGATGACTTTTTAATTTTTGCCACTTGTTCAATAAGTAAACCCGGCTTGAATGGAGGAGAAGATTTGGATGCCGCACACCTGATGTAGTCAAAAAACTTCACTTTATTGAAAAAATGGGATCATCAAAATACCAAGACTGTCATGCAGAAAGTACAGGTAAGTTGACGCGTTTCGCACTCAGGACTGAGTGCTTACTCATAACTCACATCACCCCCCTCGTAGTGGTATCTGCATTAAGAACTATAAACTCATTCAACTTAGCTGATACCTCATTCGGATCTCCTATTATTTCAAACCACATTGGGTTCATCTTCCATGCCCTATAAGATTTTTTATTTCTTGTATTTACCGAGACTAACAACAAAGAGTGGTCCGATACCCCCCTGGGTTGTTATACTATATCTTTTATTGTTTGGCACGCTATCTTATTACCCAAGACAAGGTCTATTCTTGAGAGTGTAGAATAGGAATTCGAGTAGCATGAATATTGCAGTACCTCAGGGTTCCGCATTCTCCAAAGATCAGACAACCCCGCTTCTTGAAGGAATTGGCCCATCCGAGTTTCTTGTATCCCCTGCCCCTGTTTTTCTGGGGGAAACCTATCT
Source organism: Aquarana catesbeiana (assembly GCA_037953035.1). Lineage (NCBI taxonomy): Eukaryota > Metazoa > Chordata > Amphibia > Anura > Ranidae > Aquarana > Aquarana catesbeiana. The sequence continues at coordinate 839,273 of JBBHAA010001632.1, forward strand.
ATTTTTTTATTGATGACGACATTAAACTCCCCTACTACTATAATTGGCAACCCAATTTTATCCACTATAAATTCCAATAGATAGTACATAACATCTAATTTGAAGGGTGGGGGAATATAAATATTTGCTAATACATATTCCTGGTTCTCTATTACACAATGTAAAAAAATGTATTACACTGTCTGCAAGTGAACACCACCTCTCTACCAATTAACACCGACACACCCCTGGAATAGGAGATGTGTACTGATCAGGGCCGTCTTAAATATTGATTGGACCCTGGGCAAACATTTTCATGGGGCCCCCATGCAATTTTCGCTCTCCACCTGCTCTGAGACATACAATAAATACCAGCCAGACTCAAAATCAGTTTACTGAATCAGATCAGACAGCGATTGTGATTGGTTGCCAGAGGTTACAGCATGTCATTACCGCCTACTGACATGCACCCATTACGGCTCACTGATTAGTTGCTAGAGGTTACAGCACATGATTTCTACTTGTTGATTGGTTGCTAGAGGTTACTGCACATCATTACTGCTCGCTGATTGGTTGCTAGAGGTTACAGCACATCATCTCCTCACTGCCTGCACACCATGAACTGGGGAGGTGAGCGGACCCATCAATAGACAGAAAACTTCTAGGAATCCTAGAACTCCTGGGATCAGTGGCAGTGCTGGGTGGATATGAGGGTGTGATCGATGGCAAATCTGATTTTTTTTTTTACCGACTATCAATATAAAGAGGAGTTTCAACAATGGCCACCAATAAAATAGGGGTTTACACTGACCACTAATGTAATAGAAGCATTAACAGTAACCACCAATGTAAGGAGCGATTTACACTGACCACCAATGTAAGGGGTGCCTTCACACTGACCACTAGTGTGAATGAAAGGATTCTACACCAAGCACCAATGTAATGAGAAGATTTACACTGACCACCAATGTAAGGGGTGCCTTCACACTGGCCACTAGTGTGAATGAAAGGATTCTACACCAAGCACCAATGATTTACAGTGACCACCAATGTACCTGAGACATTTGGCCTGCATTCAAATTTGCGTGTGTCAGGAATGCATGCAAAATCGCTTTCCTGACACCACAGAAACATGCTATCCTTTAGCAGATACACAGCAGTGCCATTAATTGTTGCCCAGCAGTGCCATTAATTGAGATTTTGAAAAAGGGTTAGGGACTTTCTTCCGCATTTCTAGCACATAGAGCAGCCCATTGAAATGAATAGGCTGCCCCACACGTGACCTACATCTTTATCCACCCTGTCAGTACACCTTTGCATCCTAAAACTCCTGCTAACCTCTGCACCCCAAACCTTCACCATCCTCTCCACTCCAACCCTCCCCTCCTTTAACGCTACCTGCCTTCTCTGCTTATCTTTGCGTCCACCTTTCTTACCTCTATACATCCCCCTCCTTGCTCACCTGTACACCCCAAACTGTAATTCCTTCTCTGCCTACCTCTGCACACCCCACACTACCCTCCCCCCACCAATTTGCTTACCTTTGCAGAACAGGCTGATGTTAGGCTTAATAACCACAGTTGCAGGCAGGACTTTCAAGCATGCCCCTTTGTCTCCCCAGTGGGCAGCATTCAGTATAGGTGATGGTGGATATGACCTCAGGTGACATGATATACATATGATTGCCACCTTTTTTTACATATCAATGCTGCCGGCCATGGCTATTTACATAGAATGTATGTAATGTAATTGAATGCCGCCGCTATTTATATATCAATGCAGGTTATTTGCATGTAAACACGGTCTGCAGGTGAGTCGTCTGAACACAATAGGGCAGAGCTGGGCAGCATTAGTAGCAGCACTTTACACTGAGATATCGGGACACAGCACAGGACTAAAAATTCAAGAGACAAGGGAATTTAAACCAGGATAGTTGGCAAGGATGAGGCAGCTGCTCTGGGCCCCACAACAATGACAGGGCCCAGGGCAGCTGCCCCTTTTGCCCTGCCTTAAAGACTGCCCTGGTACTGAGTGGAATTGGCGCTGAAATCTCTTATTTCTTACTTGAGATTTGGTAACTTTAGTCAGGTGTGTCTCTTGCAGACAGATAAGTCCTACTTTAAACATTTCCAATATGTCAAATACGACGGCTCTTTTGGCCAGAGTACCCATCCCTCGGACATTCCATGAACCAATATTCAATACCATTAATTATTCAGGTGAAAACAATAAAAAAAAAAAAAAGAATTTGATACCTGGTAGATTCAAAAAGAGATGAAATAAATAATAGGGATCCTTGTAATATTAAACCCATTAAACTAAATATCTCCATTTCCCTTTGTGCCCTGGTGTCCCATCGTTCTAAATTACTCATCCTTATCAGAGAAATAAGTTCCCTATTTACCAAGTGTTCTGAGTTAGTTTTTCCAACCATTTAAACTTCTACCCATATTTTCTCACTACAAACGTGAATATTTTAACTGTATTTTGATTTTCCTGTATCCAGTGTACTTCCCTACAATCCGGTGTACAATGTATTTCCTTACGATCCAGTGTACCATGTATTTACCTGTCGTGTATTATCCTTCTTCTAAATCCCTTACCCCTCCCCACCCATCTCAAAAAACAAATATTCTTATTCCTCCCCCCTCCCACCCCACACCTTTTCTAGGTTACCCCTGAAGGCTTTTTTAATGACCGTCACATACCACCACACCCTTACAAAACGCATTCCTCCCACCCTCTTAGCTCCTACCCCCCTGCCACCACCCACCCCTCCCTCCCTGTGTTCAAAACAAAGCTTATTTTTATCCTTCGTATAACCAAGTTAGAAACTATTCCACCTGTCAAACTTCCAGTGTCCGTTGGCCATTGGACACTGGTGCTGAATTTTAGGAGGAGTGGAATTAAAATAATTACGTGTTTTTTGTATCTGCCTGAAACTGTTCAGATATAGATATATAGTGGGCTTTAATCCCTTCTGTGCTGAGTGTGTTCCCATGTGAGGTACAGTACAGTGATCGAGCTGACATAGAAAGCTCTTGGTCTGTACTAATGGTCGGGAGTCAACGGGATTGGTTCTTGATCATGTGACCATTGTAACAGCCAATCACAGTGGTCACATGCAGTGACGGGACAAGGTCATCTAGAGCCCAGGGCGAACATGCCAAGCTGCACCCCCCCAAGATGTACGAGCATTATGTGTTGGCAAAAATCCCCCCCCCCCACAAAAATACTGAGCACTAATCTGCAACATTGCCCCCTACGCAATAAATCTCCCTCCTCCCCTGCTGAAATCCCCGCTCTCAGCACAAATCCCCCCCCCAAAAAAAATTCACTTCTCCTAGCACAAATCCTCTACCCCCTAAAATCCCCCCCCCACTTCAAATCCCCCCCCAGCACAAAAAATACCACCGCATATCCCCACTCCTAGCAAAAACCTTCTCCCCCCCCCTTCTCCCAACACAAATCCCCCTCCCCAAAAAAAGATTCACTTCTCCTAGCACAAATCCTCTACCCCCTAAAATCCCCCCCCACTTCAAATCCCCCCCCAGCACAAAAAATACCACCGCATATCCCCACTCCTAGCAAAAACCTTCTCCCCCCCCTTCTCCCAACACAAATCCCCCTCCCCAAAAAAAGATTCACTTCTCCTAGCACAAATCCTCTACCCCCTAAAATCCCCCCCCCACTTCAAATCCCCCCCCCAGCACAAAAAATACCACCGCATATCCCCACTCCTAGCACAAACCTTCTCCCCCCCCTTCTCCCAACACAAATCCCCCTCCCCAAAAAAAGATTCACTTCTCCTAGCACAAATCCTCTACCCCTAAAATTTCCCCTCCTAGTATGCATCCTCCCCCCCCCCACATCAAAATCCCCCCCCCTGCACAAATTCCCCCAATATCCCCACTCCTAGCACAAATCTTCTCCCCTCCCTTCTCCCAACACAAATCACCCCTAAATCACAACACTTAGCACCCCCCCAATTTCCCCAACTAGAACAATACTTACCCCCCGGTCACCCTCAAAATTCCCCCATCCAACACAGCCCCCTCAATCTCCTTGTGACATCCCCTCACCTCACATTATACCACAGTGCCCGGGGCAGCTGTACCTCCTGCCCACCCCTTGTCCCGGCCCTGGTCACATGATAAACTGATCCCCCCCCCCCCTGTTGTAGGGATTCCAGGGCTGGGCAGGAAGGAGTTAACTACCTTTGATCACTAAGGACATAAGACAATAGAAACAAAAAAAGTTCAGATTTTGACTTTTTTACTTGATTGTTCTTCATTATTAAAGCTTATTGTATTTTTTTAAATCTTTTTTTTAATCAAATCCGGTTATAGAAGACTGAAGAATTTATTTAAAGTATAACTATAGGCATTTTTATTTTACTTTTTTTTCATTTTGGATAATGGAGGGTTATAACCCCTGTAAGTTATTTTTTTTTTTTTGTCTGCCACCTGTGCCACGATGGGGAGATTTCCCTTCACGTCCTGTCCCATAGCCAAACAGGAAGTGAGAGGAGATCCCCGCAAATTAACCTCTTAGCGACCGCCCCTCACGCACATATACTGCGGCAGGGCGGCTGCTCGGTGCTGTATCTAGTACATGACCTGACACTTCCAGGTCTGGGACTCTGACCCACTCCCTCTGTGATTGGACACAGTGGGAGCCAATCATAGGCGTGCCCAGGGGGTGTGCCTGGGCACACCCTAATCACTATGTGAGTTGCTGATTCCCCCTACTTCCCGAGCTCCACCCCCCCTTGTTGGGCCCCCCCTCCCTGCTCCCTTCCCTCCACTCCTCACCCCCCTAGCTGCTGCAGGGGATGTTTTAGGATGGAGAGCAGGGGAAGGGGCTAGTAAAATAGTTCATTTTCTAAATGAATACACTTGCTCACTGTGTCGATTTCATAACTGAAGCATAGTAAATTGTGTTTATTATGCTTCCGTTTGTGAATGAACAGGAAGCTGCTCAGCACAGAGCACTTCCCATTCGTTCATTGCCCTGTGCTGAGGCTGCAGGGGAAGTCGTGTGTTTGAGATTTGGGGCGCACACCCCTATTGCAATAGGCTGCGCACACCTATGGAGCCAATCAGCGGGTCCAGTGGATGCAGTGGCGTAGCGTGGGGGGTGCAGGGGGTGCCGTGGCCCCGGGCGCAACATTTAGGGGGACGCCAGTATGTGTCTCTGGCTGCCTCCTCCTAATTTCTCGATCCTGTGTCCCCGGCCCGGTCGCCATGTTAATTGCCCTGTGATTGGGTGTATGGGGGTCATGTGAGGCGTAGGGTTGGCCTGTCCTAGATCGCTCCTGAAGTCCCGCCTCTGCACATGACCCCCCATACGCCCAATCACAGGGCGCCGGACACTGAACATGGCTGCAGCCAGAGCGCAGGGGAGAGAAGCATGTGAGCCACCGCTGTCTTCTCCTCCTCATCCGGATCGATGCAGCCAGGATAAGAAGGTGAGTGAGAGTCTTGTTACTGGCCGTGGGGGGGGCGAGAGAGAGACTGTCAGGACAGTATAGTGTAGTTTAGTATGGAGGTCAGTGTAGTGATCAGTATGGGGGGCAGTGTAGTGTAGTATAGTGGTTAGTGTAGTATGGTGGTCAGTATAGTGTAGTATAGTGGTCAGTATAGTATAGTATAGTGGTCAGTATAGTGTAGTTTAGTATGGAGGTCAGTGTAGTATGGTGGTCAGTATAGTGTAGTATAGTGGACAGTATAGGGTAGTATAGTGGTAAGTGTAGTATAGTATAGTGGTTAGCATAGTGGTCAGTATAGTGTAGTTTAGTATGGAGGTCAGTGTAGTATAGTGGTTAGTATGGTGTTTAGTGTAGTGGACAGTATAGTGGTCAGTATAGTATAGTGGACAGTGTAGTATAGTGGACAGTGTAGTGTAGTATGGGGGTCAGTATAGTGGACAGTGTAGTATGGTGGTCAGTATAATGTAGTATGGTGGACAGTGTAGTAAAACAGACAGTGTAGTATAGTGGTTAGTATAGTGTAGTTTAGTATGGAGGTCAGTGTAGTGTAGTGGACAGTGTAGTATAGTGTAGTATAGTGGTCAGTATAGTGTAGTATAGTGTAGTATAGTGGACAGTGTAGTGTAGTGTAGTGGACAGTGTAGTATAGTGGTCAGTGTAGTGTAGTATAGTGGTCAGTATAGTATAGTGGTCAGTGTAGTGTAGTATGGTGGTCAGTATAGTGGACAGTGTAGTGTAGTTTAGTATGGAGGTCAGTGTAGTGTAGTGGACAGTGTAGTATAGTGGACAGTGTAGTATGGTGGTCAGTATAATGTAGTATGGTGGACAGTGTAGTATGGTGGTCAGTATAATGTAGTATGGTGGACAGTGTAGTATGGTGGTCAGTATAATGTAGTATGGTGGACAGTGTAGTATGGTGGTCAGTATAATGTAGTATGGTGGACAGTGTAGTATGGTGGTCAGTATAATGTAGTATGGTGGACAGTGTAGTATGGTGGTCAGTATAATGTAGTATGGTGGACAGTGTAGTATGGTGGACAGTGTAGTATGGTGAACAGTGTAGTATAACAGACAGTGTAGTATAGTGGTCAGTGTAGTGTAGTATGGTGGTCAGTATAATGTAGTATGGTGGACAGTGTAGTATGGTGGACAGTGTAGTATGGTGGACAGTGTAGTATGGTGGACAGTGTAGTATGGTGGACAGTGTAGTATAACAGACAGTGTAGTATAGTGGTTAGTGTAGTATAGTATAGTGGTTAGTATAGTGTAGTTTAGTATGGAGGTCAGTGTAGTATAGTGGACAGTGTAGTGTAGTATGGTGGTCAGTATAGTGGACAGTGTAGTATGGTGGTCAGTGTAGTATAGTGGGCAGTGTAGTGTAGTATAGTGGACAGTGTAGTATGGTGGTCAGTATAGTGTAGTATAGTGGTCAGTGTAGTGTAGTATGGTGGTCAGTATAGTGGACAGTGTAGTGTAGTATAGTGGTCAGTATAGTGTAGTATGGTGGTCAGTATAGTGGACAGTGTAGTGTAGTATAGTGGTCAGTATAGTGTAGTATGGTGGACAGTGTAGTGTAGTATAGTGGTCAGTGTAGTGTAGTATAGTGGTCAGTGTAGTGTAGTATAGTATAGTGTAGTATAGTGGACAGTATGGTGTAGTATAGTGGTCAGTATAGTGTAGTATAGTGTAGTATAGTGTAGTATAGTGGTCAGTATAGTGTAGTATAGTGTAGTATAGTGGACAGTGTAGTGTAGTATAGTGGACAGTGTAGTATAGTGGACAGTGTAGTGTAGTATAGTGGACAGTGTAGTATAGTGGTCAGTGTAGTGTAGTATGGCGGTCAGTGTAGTGGACAATGTAGTTCTCAGTGTAGTGGTCAGTATAGGAATCAGGTAGGTCAGTACTATTGTATTTGAAGGGACTCAGGGATAGCTAAAAGTCCGCAGGTTAGGGGGCGCAAATTACTTGCCTTGCGCCGGGTGCTGACAACCCACACTACGCCACTGAGTGGATGCAATGTCTGCCGGGAGCCGCCAATCATTCAGGAGAAAGACCTATGTAAACAAGGCATACTGCTGTTCTGTGAGAGGGGAACGTACTGATGCAGTGTTCCTACTAAGCAGGAACACAGATCTTTACCTTCCCCCCAATCAAAGCACCCTCCCCCCCCCCCACAGTTAGTAAGCACACTCAGGAAACACATTTAACCCTTTGATCGCCCCTGATGTTAACCCCTTCCTCCCAGCCAGTGTCATTAGTACAGTGGTTTTTAGCACTGATCACCAGACATGTGCACTGCCAAAAAATTTGTTCATGTTCATTTTCGTTTTATTCATTTTTTTTTTTTTTTTCATTTTTTGGGTCATTCGTTATAATCGCAATTCGTAAATTCGTACATTTGTATATTCGTATATTCGTAAATTCATACATTCATAAATTCGTACATTAGAAAATGCGTATATTCGTAAATTCGTACATTTGTAAATTAGAAAATTCGGAAATTTGTAAATTCGAAATTTGAAAATCGAAAAACCCGAAAATTCGAAAATCTGAAATAGTAACTGACTATTAAATTATAGGTATTGTAATTTCCTTTCAAATTTGGCTGTCAGTGAACGTAACAAATACAAATTTATCCGAAATTATGAATTATCTGAAATAACAAATGCCGCATCTAAACAATTGGAGCAGAACAAATTAATAATAAATAATAATAATAAAAAGTTTTTATCATTATTATTGTTATTTATTATTATTATTAACTCATTACGTTCCATTCGTTTGGATACGGCATTCGTTATTTCGGATAATTCGTAATTTCGGATAAATTTGTATTTGTTACATTCACTAACAGCCAAATTTGAAAGGAAATTACAATACCTATAATTTAATAGTTACTGATAGTTAAGATATTATTTCAGATTTCCGAATTTACAAATTTATGGTATTCACTAATTTACTAATTTACAAATGTACGAATTTACGAATGCACAAATTTACGAACATAAGAATTTACAAATTTTCGAATATTCGAATTTACGAATATTCTGAAAAATTTGTTAGACAGGTTTTCGTTAATTCGGACATTTCTGAATTAACAAATTTGTTTGAAATTTGTTAAAAAAACTTCTGTTTCTGTATTGGTGTCACTGGTCCCCAAAAAGTGTCAAAAGTGTCACTTAGTGTCCGATTCGCCCGCCGCAATATCGCAGTTCCGCTATAAGTCGCTAATTGCCACTATTACTAGTAAAAAAAATAAATAAATAAATCTATCCCATAGTTTGTATGCTATAATGTTTGCGTAAACCAATAAATATACACTTATTGGGATTTTGTTTTACCAAAAAATGTAACAGAATACACATTGGCCTAAATTGATAAAGACATTTTTTTTATTGGATATGTTTTATAGCAGAAAGTAAAAAAATATATATATTTTTATTTTTTCAAAATTGACGGTACTTTTTTGTATATAGCGCAACAAATAAAAACCACAGAGGTGATAAAATACCACCAAACCACCTTTTTTTTTGTGGGAAAAAAAAGACACATCAATTTTGTTTGGGTACAGCGCCGCACGACCACGCAGTTGTCAGTTAAAGTACCGCAGTCCCGTATCGCAAAAAAAATGACCTGGTCATTAAGGGGGGCAAACCTTTCGGAGCTGAAGTGGTTAATGGAATCCCTTGGGGGCCCTAGGTCACCAGAACTAGCCCCCCCCCCCCATTGGAAGAGTTCCCCTCTAATGGGGACACAGACAGCAATAAAAACTGACAGGTGTTCTAATCCATCTCTACTCTATCCAGAACTAGGGATGAGCCGAACACCCCCCTGTTCGGTTCACATCCAGAACATGCGGACAGGCCAAAAATTTGTTTGAACACGCGAACGCCAATAAAGTCTATGGGACATGAACATGGAAAATCAAAAGTGCTAATTTTAAAGGCTTATATGCAAGTTATTGTCATAAAAAGTGTTTGGGGACCTGGGTCCTGCCCCAGGGGACATGGATCAATGCAAAAAAAGTTTTAAAAACTGACGTTTTTTCGGGAGCAGTGATTTTAATAATGCTTAAAGTCAAACAATAAAAGTATAATAATCCTTTAAATTTCATACCTGGGGGGTGCCTATAGTATGCCTGTAAAGGGGCGCATGTTTCCCGTGTTTAGAACAGTCTGACAGCAAAATGACATTTTGAAGGAAAAAACCCATTTAAAACTACCCGCGGCTATTGCATTGCCGACAATACACATAGAAGTTCATTGATAAAAACGGCATGGGAATTCCCCAAAGGGGAACCCCGAAGCAAAATTTAAAAAAAAAATGACGTGGGAGTCCCCCTAAATTCCATACCAGGCCCTTCAGGTCTGGTATGGATATTAAGGGGAACCCCGGCCAAAATTTTAAAAAAAAAATGACGTGGGGTTCCCCCTAAATTCCATACCAGACCCCTCTGGTCTGATATGGATTTTAAGGGGAACCCCGGGCCAAAAAAAAAAACGGCGTGGGGTCCCCCCAAAAATCCATACCAGACCCTTATCCGAGCACGCAACCTGGCAGGCCACAGGAAAAGAGGGGGGACGAGAGTGCGCCCCCCCCCTCCTGAACCGTACCAGGCCACATGCCCTCAACATTGGGAGGGTGCTTTGGGGTAGCCCCCCAAAACACCTTGTCCCCATGTTGATGAGGACAAGGGCCTCATCCCCACAACCCTGGCTGGTGGTTGTGGGGGTCTGCGGGCGGGGGGCTTATCGGAATCTGGAAGCCCCCTTTAACAAGGGGACCCCCAGATCCCGGCCCCCCCCCTGTGTGAAATGGTAAGGGGGTACAAAAGTACCCCTACCATTTCACTAAAAAACTGTCAAAAATGTTAAAAATGACAAGAGACAGTTTTTGACAATCCCTTTATTTAAATACTTCTTCTTTCTTCTATCTTCCTTCATCTTCTGGTTCTTCTGGTTCTTCTGGCTCTTCTGGTTCTTCCTCCGGCGTTCTCGTCCAGCATCTCCTCCGCGGCGTCTTCTATCTTCTTCTCCTCGGGCCGCTCCGCACCCATGGCATGGGGGGGAGGCTCCCGCTCTTCTCTTCATCTTCTTCATCTTCTTCTCTTCTTCTTTTCTTCTCTTCTTCTCTTCTTCTCTTCTTCTCTTCTTCATTTTCTTCTCCGGGCCACTCCGCACCCATGCTGGCATGGAGGGAGGCTCCCGCTGTGTGACGGCGCTCCTCGTCTGACAGGTCTTAAATAACGGGGGGCGGGGCCACCCGGTGACCCCGCCCCCCTCTGACGCACGGGACATGACGGGACTTCCCTGTGGCATTCCCCGTGACGTCACAGGGAAGTCCCGTCAAGTCACCGTGCGTCAGAGGGGGGGCGGGGTCACCGGGTGGCCCCGCCCCCCGTTATTTATAAACTGTCAGACGAGGAGCGCCGTCACACAGCGGGAGCCTCCCTCCATGCCAGCATGGGTGCGGAGCGGCCCGGAGAAGAAAATGAAGCAGAGAAGAAGAGAAGAAGAGAAGAAGAGAAGAGCGGGAGCCTCCCCCCATGCCATGGGTGCGGAGCGGCCCGAGGAGAAGAAGATAGAAGACGCCGCGGAGGAGATGCTGGACGAGAACGCCGGAGGAAGAACCAGAAGAGCCAGAAGAACCAGAAGATGAAGGAAGATAGAAGAAAGAAGAAGTATTTAAATAAAGGAATTGTCAAAAACTGTCTCTTGTCATTTTTAACATTTTTGACAGTTTTTTAGTGAAATGGTAGGGGTACTTTTGTACCCCCTTACCATTTCACACAGGGGGGGGGGCCGGGATCTGGGGGTCCCCTTGTTAAAGGGGGCTTCCAGATTCCGATAAGCCCCCCGCCCGCAGACCCCCACAACCACCGGCCAGGGTTGTGGGGATGAGGCCCTTGTCCTCATCAACATGGGGACAAGGTGTTTTGGGGGGCTACCCCAAAGCACCCTCCCAATGTTGAGGGCAAGTGGCCTGGTATGGTTCCCCCCCTCTTTTCCTGCGGCCTGCCAGGTTCCATGCTCGGATAAGGGTCTGGTATGGATTTTTGGGGGGACCCCACGCCGTTTTTTTTTTTTTTTTGGTGCGGGTTCCCCTTAAAATCCATACCAGACCTGAAGGGTCTGGTATGGAATTTAGGGGGAACCCCTCGTCATTTTTTTTTAAAATTTTGGCCGGGGTTCCCCTTAATATCCATATCAGACTTGAAGGGCCTGGTATGGAATTTAGGGGGACTCCCACGTCATTTTTTTTTTTTAATTTTGGTTCGGGGTTCCCCTTTGGGGAATTCCCATGCCGTTTTTATCAATGAACTTCTATGTGTATTGTCGGCAATGCAATAGCCGCGGGTAGTTTTAAATTAGTTTTTTCCTTCAAAATGTCATTTTGCTGTCAGACTGTTCTAAACACAGGAAACATGCGCTCCTTTACAGGCATACTATAGACACCCCCCAGGTACGAAATTTAAAGGGATATTACACTTTTATTGTTTGACTTTAAGCATTATTAAAATCACTGCTCCTGAAAAAACGGCTGTTTTTAAAACTTTTTTTTGCATTGATCCATGTCCCCTGGGGCAGGACCCAGGTCCCCAAACACTTTTTATGACAATAACTTGCATATTAGCCTTTAAAATTAGCACTTTTGACTTCTCCCATAGACTTTTGAAGGGTGTTCCGCAGCATTCGAATTTGCCGCGAACACCCCAAATTGTTCGCTGTTCGGTGAACTTGCGAACAGCCAATGTTCGAGTCGAACATGAGTTCGACTCGAACTCGAAGCTCATCCCTAGTCCTGGGGGGCAAGGACCTGAATCTAAAGTAATACCACCTCAAGGGTCCCCAGGCATACAGCTCACAAAGAGCATTGTTCCCCCAAATGCAAGGGCCCATAATCGGTCGGCAAAAGGCTTGCATTCAGTCCCCTCCAAAAGCCTCTGTCCTGGCTAGGTCTGTCGCAGTGTCGTTGTCACCACAGGCCAGTGATGGAAGGGCAATGGGCTAAGGTGTATTGAGTGTCCCTCTTCCCCAGAAACAGCTGTAATGCCCTGTACACACGGTCGGACATTGATCGGACATTCCGACAACAAAATCCATAGATTTTTTCTGACGGATGTTGGTTCAAACTTGTCTTGCATACACACAGTCACACAAAGTTGTCGGAAAATCTGATCGTTCTAAACGCGGTGACGTAAACCACGTACGCCGGGACTATAAACAGGGCAGTAGCCAATAGCTTTTGTCTCTTAATTTATTCTGAGCATGCGTGGCACTTTGTGTGTCGGATTTGTGTACACACGATCGGAATTTCCGACAACGGATTTTGTTGTCGGAAAATTTTATAGCAAGCTCTCAAACTTTGTGTGTCAGAAATTCCGATGGAAAATGTGTGATGGAGCCCACACACGGTCGGAATTTCCGACAACAAGGTCCTATCACACATTTTCCGTCGGAAAATCTGACCGTGTGTATGGGGCATTACTGTTCCATCAGCGGACATCGCCCTTGCTACTACCTCCGCTACACCTGTCCCCGCTGCATCTGTCCAGAGGAAGGTGGGATATGTGAAAGCTTCCTGTGGCCACGGTCAAGGCCTAGCCAAGAGACTACCTGAACCGGAGCCGGAGGAGAGTATGAACCCTGGAAAATTCACGACAGGAACGGGTGAGAGATCAGGGGGGAACATATCTGGGACTAACTGTAAATATTTGCCTGCGGAGGAGTTGAGAGACTCGGAGATAGAGTATCTGTCAGATATCTCTGGTGATGATGATCTATTTGAGACAATGTCACAGGAATTGTTGTGGGCTCAGGGTGAAGATGTTGCTTCTGCCTTTACCCTTTCAGACTGGACAGCCATGGATTCTGGGAAGACATCACCTAGTGTGGAGCCACACAGCACTACTAAAGAGACATTGTCTAAAGTTAATAGTTCATTTGAGTCTGAACAGATGTCCATCAGATCTATGGTGCACAAGTCTCCAAATTCTTGTGTGCCTCCTGGTCTGGGGAAAACTAGCGCTTTACCTAGACTTGCCCGATTGCAAGGCGTGCTCACCAAAAGAGTTGCCACAGAGTACGGTCTGGAGTTTCCTTATGTTACTAAAGAAATTATGCAGGAAATCGAGGCCAACCGAGAGCAGTGGTACGATGAAGCTGTCTGGGACTATTTGTGTGTGCCAAAACCTTTCCGGAGAACTGGCTATTCCTCTATGATGGATGAACGGTTCAGTGGGTGCCTGCTGCATTGGAGTTATGGCCGGCACATCTATGCTGACAAGATGGTCATCTGCAGGCCTGGAAAGGACAACATTGTCTACTTCATTACCACTTTGGATAAGCAGGGGAAGACACTGACTCTGCTGGATCCCCGGTTCTATTGGTGATTATCCAGAGAGACTGTTGTGTTTTTTTCCCTCACTTTGCCAAGAGACTGAAAAAAAAAAAGAGAGACTATGGGGTGCATAGTTAGATAGTGTCAGGGTCGGTGAGAACTTTGTGGTCAAGAGTTTGCACCTACTTCAGCACTTTCACACCTAAAGACTCTTTGTCATGTTAAATTTCTGCCACTAGGTGGTGGGAGTCACCCATAGAGAGAATTGGACTTTTAAGTTATAGTTTAGCTCGTTTGCACTTAAAGTATGAAGGAAAGTTTCATTTCTTAGGAAGTGCAGTTTTGCTTCTTGATGTACAGAAATGCTGTTTTATGTTTTGCTTATGTGTCTTTGTGTTTCTTTTTCAGGTAAACCGGATCTTCTGTCAAGCTGCTGGAGAGTGGGTGGTTTAGACAGAGAGTGAGGAGTTGTAATGTATATTAATGTGATCTTATTGTGTGTTCATGTTTTAAATCTATAACTTTCTTATTTCTTACCCTCCCCTCTCCCATCCAAGTTTTGTGGTTCAGATACTGACTCTCAGGATTGAGAGCCATTTATTTTTCTCAGATGCTGAGGACATCATCTTTTTGTAGTGGGGGGAGTGTGTAGCGCCCTGCTCCTGTTGATCAGGCACTTGCATGTAAATTTAGTGAATTATCTGTTCTGTACACAGTTCAGATTCAATGTTATGGCTAAATTAGCCTCTGTTCCAGCATTGGCTGTGTAGCGTGCAGTTCCACACTGTCATCTGTAGGTGTCGTTGTCACCACAGGCCAGTGATGAAGGGGCAACAGGCTAAGGTGTATTGAGTGTCCTTCTTCCCCAGAAACAGGCCAGTGGGAGTGGTTCACCGCTGTGCTTTCTGGGAAAAGATACTTAAGGGACAGACGCCATTTTTTTCTCTCTCACCTCATGGCCCACCTGGCCTAAGGTATGTGACAACTCCTTTTCTGCCTTGGGGCCCTGCTGGCCCGAGGCTACGTGACTGCAAGTAGGCCCAGAAGCTGCCTGGGGCCTACTGGTTCAGAGGTGGTCCTGTGCTGTCTGTCCTGCGGGAAGAAGCCGAGCAATTGAAAGAGCCGGGGAGGACTTATCTTGGAGAGGACCAAGCGAAAGGCTGGTATCTCAAGAGGAGCCTGGTGACTCAATTGGTAGATGTATCCTAACCAATCTACCTCAAAGTACTGCCGGACGGCTTAAAGGAACTTTGGTACTGTGTTGCTGTATTCGTTACTATTACTAAATCCTGTGGCAGAGGATCGTCCAATTAACTCTAAATCCTGTGGCAGAGGATTGTTCAACAATTATTGTTTTCATCAAGTCTGTGGCAGAGACTTTTGTCCGTGCATCATTCCGGCTGCTAGGCCAGTGAGAGAGGCCTATCCAGGTGAGCAGGATCCATTGACTTTAGGTGTACTTGTCTCCGGGATCTCAAGTTCCTCAGTGATCTGCACAAGATATCTGAACTTTCCCCTAACTCTCCATCCCTCTACTGGTTAAGTTGTTTAATAAAAAGCATTGGAAAAATAATTAATTGACTGGTGCATACATCGGTGGGCGCAAGGCCCAGTATAGACTCTAAGCTTCTGGTATGATGAACTGTGGGTAAGGGGTGACGGCAAAGACCCAAAATAATAACCAGCAGCTCCTTTGGGGGTAAGTGCTACACTACTATCGCTAGCACCGGCTATAATGAATTGTCGGTCTGGCAATACACATAAGAGTTCATTGATAAAAATGGCATGGGATTCCCCCACAGGGGAACCCCAAACCAAAATTAAAAAAAAAAAATGCGTGGGGGTCCCCCTAAATTCCATACTAGGCCCTTCAGGTCTGGTATGGATATTAAGGGGAACCTCACGCCAAAATAAAAAAAATGGTGTGGGGGTCCCCCTCAAAATCCATACCAGACCCTTCAGGTCTGGTATGGATTTAAGGGGAACCCCGCACCAAAATTTTTTTAAAAAATGGCGTGGGGTCCCCCCAAAAAATGCATAACAGACCCTTATCTGAGCACGCAACCTGGCAGGCTGCAGGAAAAGAGGGGGGATGAGAGAGCGCCCCCCCTGAACCATACCAGGCCACATGCCCTCAACATTGGGAGGGTGCTTTAGGGTAGCCCCCCAAAGCACCTTGTCCCCATGTTGATGGGGAGAAGGGCCTCATCCCAACAACCCTTGCCCGGTGGTTGTGTGGAATAATATGTACAAAATAATTCTGCGCTACCCAAAGAAAGGAAACAAAAAGCAGCTAACACGACCAACAAAGTATAAATGGAAAAAAGCAACGAAAAAGTGTAGCGCTAAACAATATCATAAACGACAATGGATCAGTCAATATGCAGTGAAGGGGATCAACTAGGAATGAACCTTATAAATGGGTAGTCCTAATGTGGACATTATGACCAAACAATGAAAGTGGTTAGTCCTTATGTAAACATATTCTGGACAAAAAATTTCCGGCATCCCAAAATGTAGACCAGCTCACTCCCACCGAGAGATGAAAAGGCTTACCAGATAGGGTGGACCCAAAAGGGCATACGCCAAATTGGGTCAGATAAGGCTTGGGTGGTGAGTGGCTGTGTGTGGCTGTGATCCCACGGATTGCTGTATTCCTCCAAGTGGCACCCGGGTCCTGAAGGGTGTGGGCAGTCTCACGGATATGGAAGGTGGAGTTGGAGCAGCTTGCTGCTGCAAGACAGACCTGTGTCTGAAAAGCTGTCTGCCCTGTGTGTGACTACATCCCTGGACCTACAGGACCATCCATATCCGTGAGACTGCCCACACCCTTCAGGACCCGGGTGCCACTTGGAGGAATACAGCAATCCGTGGGATCACAGCCACACACAGCCACTCACCACCCAAGCCTTATCTGACCCAATTTGGCGTATGCCCTTTTGGGTCCACCCTATCTGGTAAGCCTTTTCATCTCTCGGTGGGAGTGAGCTGGTCTACATTTTGGGATGCCGGAAATTTTTTGTCCAGAATATGTTTACATAAGGACTAACCACTTTCATTGTTTGGTCATAATGTCCACATTAGGACTACCCATTTATAAGGTTCATTCCTAGTTGATCCCCTTCACTGCATATTGACTGATCCATTGTCGTTTATGATATTGTTTAGCGCTACACTTTTTCGTTGTTTTTTTCCGGTGGTTGTGTGGGTCTGCGGGTGAAGGGGCTTATCGGAATATGGAAGCCCCCTTTAACAAGGGGACCCTCAGATCTCGCCCCCCCGTGTGAATTGGTAATGGTAAAAAACACAAGAGACGGTTTTTGACAAGTCCTTTATTAATAACTTCTTCTTCCATCTTCTTTCTTCTGGTCTTCCTTTGGTGTTCTTCTTCTTCCTCTTCTCCATCTTCTTCTTCTCTATCTTCTTCTTCCTCCGCTCTTCTCGTCCCGCATCTTCCTCCGGCTTCTTCTCTGCTCCGTCCGCATAATCCGCCTCAGTGGGAGTCTTCTGCCATGTGACGCTTCGGTTCTTCTGACACTTCATATATAACGGAGGGTGGGGTCACTGGCGTCACACGGTGGAAGACTCCCACTGAGGCCGATTGTCGAATTGTTTCCGAGCATGCGTAGGAATTTTGTGCGGCGGAATTGCTACAGACGATCGGAATTTCGATCTGAACGTTTTCGGACTGAAAAATTGAGAACCTGCTCTCACTCTTTTGCTGGCTGAAATTCGGCCAGCAAAAGTCAGATGGAGCATAAACACGGTCGTATTTTCCAACCAAAAGATCTCATCGGTCTTTTGCTGGCCGAATTTCTGACTGTGTGTACGCGGCATTAGCCTTTTTTCTCAAACTTTTCTCCTGGTGATCCTGCCAGTAACATACTCCATGTCTTAGGGCCTATCCACTTTGGATGGAAGAGCAATGAAACCAGGGTAGTGTTAAGCTGGCCATGTTATGCCGCTTATTCTGCCTCCTTGTTCACAGCTATTCCTGCCATAGCCCCAGCATCAGGCATGGAGGAGTCAGCTGAGTTATTTGAACATAGCATCAGCCACTTGCTCCTTGATGATGCACAGCCATTACTGAATTCAGATGTTGGTTCTGAGGTTGAGGAAGTTAGGAACATGAGCCTACAGAGAGGGGAGGAATTGTGGTACACAAATTGGCAGTCATGTTCCCCCAGCCGCAGCATATTACCAAGTTGTCTCCAGTGGTAATGAGGATGGAGGCAGAGGCGGTTCTTTAATTAGGCAAATTAGGCGGTCGCCCCAGGCCTCGCCCTCACAAGGGCCTCGCGGGTGGCCGCCTAATTTGCCTGACAGGACAGTGGGACTCGGGAGTGGAAGGAAGGAAATATCCCCCATATAATGGAGGAGATGATGATGATGAGGAGTAAGGATGTGCTCCGGCGTGTTTGCACAGCCCATGTGCAGAGCCCACCAGGAAGTCGGCACTGCACTGTGCTGCGCTAATCACAGACAGTGAGACATTTCCCGATCTCTGCAGCCGTGCATTGGGACAATGTCTCCCTGCCTGTGATTAGCGCAGTGCCGACTTCCTGGCGGGCTCTGCACATGGGTTGTGCGAATACGCCGGAGCTCATCCTTAATGAGGAGGTCACTGACTCGACTTGGGTGCCAGATAGAGCAGAGGAGGAAAGGTGAGGGTGAGTCACAACCCCTACGAGGCAGCCATCATGGAAGAGTAGAGAGCAGCCATCCTATTTCATCACATTGTGGAGCTGTTATCCACACCTCCCAACTTTTTGAGATGGGAATGAAAGACACCTATCAGCAAAAGTATGCAGGCATAGGACACACCCCTTGCCACGCCCCCTTAAAGGAGAATTGTACAAAAAAAAAAAACAAGATTGGCTAAACCCACAAGTGCTTTTTTTTTTACCACTATTATTCCTTTATATTGGCTTTTGGAGATTACAAATGCAACAATTTAGAAATCAGATGAAAGGTTTAGTGCTTAAAAACAGTTTTTTAATGATAAAAAGTTCATTTTGTATACATCTCTATAGATCAGACCAAAATGAGAGACAAATGAGGAGGAATGAGGGACAGAGGGACATTGCTCCAAACCAGGGACAGTCCCTCGAAATCAGGGACAGTTGAGAACTATGCTGTTATCTCCCGGCCCACCATGGAAGAGGGTAGTGTTAAGCTGGCCATACACAGTTAGGTTCTCGTTCAAACATTCATATGGAAATCATGAAAAATCATTTGTCAGAACATTTTCCCTTGCCATTATTGAGTCAACTAAATTTGTTTGAGCCCAGGTTCACATTGGAGTGATTTGGTGATTCGGTGTCGCTGGCATGCTGGTCCATTGGTTCCGGTAATGCCCTGTACACATGACCAGTTTTGCCGTCGGAATAAACTCTGAAGGTTTCTCTGACGGAACTCTGATGGAATTCCGCTCAAGCGGTCTTGCCTACACACGGTCACACCAAAGTCCGACTGTCCAGAACGCTTCAGAGCATGCATCGTTTTTGGTCCATCAGAACAGCATACAGACCTTTTCTAATTCCGTCAGAATTTTTGTAAAAAAAAAGTCCGATGAGGCCTACACACGATCAGAATAGACGATGAAAAGCTTCGTCTGACTTTTTCTGTCGGACATTCCGCTCGTGTGTACGCGGCATAAGAGTGTTTAATCTCATCCACTTAGAGAGGACTCACCATCCTGGATCTTTCATATTACATCTCATTTTACTTGTTTGAAGATTATCACTTTATGGTTGTGGACTCCCACTTAGTTTTCCTTTCTAGGATCTGATTTGTACCATGGGACTTATTTTTTATATTACTTATTACACCATGATGGACTCTATCACTATATTGGATGCTTATTAGATCATTTATTATTTGTTCGTGCACTTTACTGTGTTTATTACCCTTAGCGCTACATTTCATCCACTTCAGAATTGTGAGAGAAAAAAACTCCATTCTGCACCTTCACATTTTCTCGTCACTGATTGAAAATGAACGTTGATCTGACCCCACTAACCATGAGAAAATCAAACTAATGTTCCCGAAAAAAAAAAAAGGGAAAATTTGGGGATTTATATTCCACTGGTGTATAGCCAGATTTTAGATGGTCTTGACTAACAATTTAAAGCTGAACTTACAGCATCACTTTTTATTTTCCTTTTTGGATAAAGGTTTTACAAATGAATAATAAGCGACCACTGTAATCACCTCTGCAAATGGTTTGGCTCAACCGTCTAATGCCGCGTACACACAAGCGGACTTTTTGACGGACTAGGTCCGGCGGACCGGACTTCGTTGGACAATTCGACCGTGTGTGGGCTCCAGCGGACTTTTTTTCCCAAAAGTCCGACAGTCCTAGAAATAAAACATGTTTCAAATCTTTCCGATGGACTCGAGTCCGGTCGAAAAGTCTGCTCGTCTGTATGCTAGTCCGGCCAAAAAACGACGCTAGGGCAGCTATTGGCTACTGGCTATGAACTTTCTTTAGTCCAGTCGTACGTCATCACGTACAAATCTGTCGGACTTCGGTTGATCGTGTGTAGGCAAGTCCGTTCATTCGAAAGTCCGTCGGAAAGTCCGTCAAAGTCCACTGGACCTAGTCCGTCAAAGTCCGCCCTTATGTACGTGCCATTACACCTACTTTTACTGGACAGCTCGGTCTGTTAAAAAATAAACCTATTGTCAGGATCAACGTGTGCAAGGAAAGAAAAAAAAATCTAAAAGGAAGAACACAAATGCAGCCACCACATCTAAGCTGCAATATATTACATTTGTGTTTTTGTATTTAATACAGTTGTTTATAAGTAGTACATTTATACCCAATTAGCTAAGTAAATTAAATTAATTATAATATTGATAAGGTTGTTGGACTGCCCTGTTGTAAGGAGTGGTATTCAATTCTTGTCGTCTGTGCAAAAAAGAATACAGAAACGTTTTCTGTTGGGCCCGTTCTTTTTTTCGGTCAATTCTCTTCTGCATTTTGAAGTTGACGTTTTGTATAGCTTTGTACATCAGGTTCAGGAATTGAAGGTGTCTTCCCCGGGTCTCGGTGTGGTCCTCGGCTGTGTAGTTCTCCACGATAAATATCTCCTCCGCCCCCATCCCTTCAAACAGGTCACGGAACTTGGTGAAGTTGCCGCTTGTCTTGTGGGTGAGGACGATGATCGGGAAAAGTTCTGAGGGCAGAGAAGACTATTACCTTCAGTGCCAGACATGGAATTTGTTTAAGATCAATAAAAAAAAATAGATACACAGATACAACATATGTTTTGTAAAAGTCTGGCTTGGCTCTGCTCCTAAACAATAGGAGAAGCCAACCTCTGTGCGCAGGAAAACTTATCTTCAACGTACGCCACTTAAGAAAATAGACCAGCCTTTCTCAACCTTTTCAACACAGAGGAACCCTTGAAATAACTTTCCAGTCTCAGGGAACCCCTGCTAAAAATTCATATACATTATATTGTCAAAAGTATTGGGACACCTGATATTGATGTAGCGCCCTGGTGTTTAGGCAAGGTTGCTAAATTTAGTTTGCCAGGTGGTAATTGTCCTGGCTGATTGATAGAAGATCCACTGATTCCTCTCTAATTATGGATTTCTGCACCTTCCCTCTTCTGTCACTGGGTGGCACTGTTCTGGTGACATTGGATTGACAGGGGTGCAGTAAGATCAGATTATGAATGGATGGGGTGTCTAAGCCAATTGGCAGGGGTTTCTTTGGTCCCTTGGCCTGCTGGGAGAGCCTATTTATTTGGGTGGAGTCAGGTGATCGGCATTCTGTGCCACCTGGACGGCTGTCTGGTTGGACGTGTGTTATGCCATCCCGGGCTGATAGGCCGGAAGCCTGAGGCCTATCCAGGAGCAGGAGAAGCAGCATAGGGTTGGAATTGCAGGATTGGAGTCCAACCGGCTTGAGAAGGTTCAGTCGGACAGGGAACCAATTGTGGTCACAGGTAGAGAGGAAGCTGTCGCCACTAAGGAACCATCCATCTTACTACCGGAGACTACAGTGAGTAAGCTGATGCAAGTACCAGAGCAGTCTTCTCACCACATGGTGATGGTGAAGAAGTGGGAAAGCATCAGCAGGTGCCAAGCCAGGAACCCAGCAGGTGGGCGGAGGTGACGCTTGAGGAGCATCGGCAAGTACCAAGCCAGGGAACCAGCAGGTTAGCGGGGGGTGTTGCTTGAGGAGTATGCAGCGGGTTAGCTGTGGATGAGCTCAGGAGATCCAGTGGCTATTGGAGCTGGAAGTCTAGAGAGAGACTGGGAGCTCAGTGAGTGAAGATCAATAGTGGGATACTGTGAGAGAAGAGAAGAACTATTCTTTGTTACCTAGAGTTATTTACAACTACTGTTAGAGACTGTTATCAGATCAGTTGCCATAGGAGACAGCAGTCCTGCCTATACAGAAGTGGTATCTGGCTGGAGGCCTTCCTCTGTATAGCTGTCTACCTATAGAAGTCTCGGAAACTGCCAATTAGCATTGCACTTACTTAAGGGTGTCCTTGCCCTAACCCTCTCTCCCCCAGTTCTTGTTCAGAGACAATACATCTCTAGTTCGCATTCATAAAGTGATGGGTGCCCATTATTTCAACTTGCATTACACCCACCATGCCTCATAACCCACTCTACAAGGAAGGATGTCAGCTCTCCCTGACCCTGGAGGTCACCATTAGGCTTTTGGAGGCCCGGGACCCCGCTACATTGAGTTGGCCCACCCTTTGCCATCTATAACAGCTTCAACTCTTCTGGGAAGGCTGTCCACAAGGTTTAGGAGTGTATCTATGGGAATGTTTGACCATTCTTCCAGGAGTGCATTTACTTTTTGGCATGCAGTCTCCACTCTAATGCCCCGTACACACGGTCGGATTTTCCAACGGAAAATGTGTGATAGGACCTTGTTGTCGAAAATTCCGACCGTGTGTGGGCTCCATCACACATTTTCCATTGGATTTTCCGACACACAAAGTTTGAGAGCAGGCTATAAAATTTTCCGACAACAAAATCCGTTGTCGGAATTTCCGATCGTGTGTACACAAATCCAACACACAAAGTGCCACGCATGCTCAGAATAAATAAAAAGATGAAAGCTGTTGGCTACTGCCCCATTTATAGTCCCGACGTACGTGTTTTACGTCACCGCGTTCAGAATGATCGGATTTTCTGACAACTTTGTGTGACCGTGTGTATGCAAGACAAGTTTGAGCCAACATCTGTCGGAAAAAATTCTAGGATTTTGTTGTCGGAATGTCCGATCAATGTCCGACCGTGTGTACGGGGCATTATTCATCCCAAATAGGGATGGGCTCGATGTTCGAGTCGAACCAAGCTGTTCATTTGTTCATAGAACAATCATATGGGGCGCTCGCGGCAAGTTCGCCCGCCGCTCACCGCCCCATAATGGACTGCGTGTTAGTCATCGCAGTGCATTGACAGCTGCTGATTGACCAAAGCATGCACCTGACCTGCATGCTTTGGTCAATCACAGCACGATGTGCTGTGAGAGCCATGATTGGCCAAAGGCAGGGTGCCTTTGGCCAATCATGGCTCAGGGGCTAAGACCATGCCCCACACTATATGAGGCTGCTTACACAGTGGCCATATACAGTGAATGAATAGAGATTAGGCAGGTAGTGTATAGTGCAATCAGTGTAGTATATATAATACAGTGGCGAGTATATAGTGCAGTCCATGTAGTATATATAATACAGTGTAGAGTATATAGTGCAGTCCATGTAGTATATATAATACAGTTCAGAGTATATAGGGCAGTCCGTGTAGTGTATATAATACAGTTCAAACTATATAGTGCAGTCTGTGTAGTATATATAATACAGTGTAGAGTATATAGTGCAGTCCATGTAGTATATACTATATAATACAGTTCAGAGTACTTAGTGCAGTCCATGTAGTATATACTGTATAATACAGTGGCTAGTATATAGTGCAGTCCGTGTAGTATATATAATACAGTGTCAAGTATTGTGACAGACCTAGCCGTAAAAGAGGCTTTTGGAGGGGACTGAATGCTAGCCTCCTGCAAACCGATTATGGGCCCTGGCATTTGGGGGGACGGTATGCCTGGGGACCCCGGAGGTGGCATTACTTTAGATTCAGGGCCATGTCCCCCAAGACACACAGACTCTGGGGACCCTGGATATGCCATTGTGATGGGAGTCACTAATAGGGGCACAAGGTGAATGAGAACCCCACTATGATCTGTGCTAGTCAGAGACTCAATGCTGTATATGTGTGTATATATAATGTGTGCTGTCTCATTGTGTTGTGTACTGTTTGCTGTGCTAGTTTTGGGTGGGGCTATATTCCAATGTTCTATAATGTTTGTCTGCCTTGGATCACAGGATGTGTATTGCATTGGAGGGAGGGGGGATTCTTCCAACAGCTCTCCCTGCTAACACTGTGTACTGATGAGACGTTAAACACACCTGACCTGTGTGTCCATTGTCATTGGACAGTTTAACCCGCCCTCTTTTCCAAGGGTGGGGGGAAAGTGTCTCTGAGTTATTTTATCTGTTGTGTCCATGTGTTATAATAAAGGAGTTGATTGCTGCTTGAAACCTGAAGACAGAGCCGTATTTCGTTTTTGGGGTGGATTATTTGTATGGGTTCCTTGTTCAGGTGATTGGAGTGTTCAGTAGCTGCCTTTGTGTTTGGGTATGAAATGTCCTAAACGACTTTAACCCCTTTCATACTCGGGGTGTCGTTACAAGTATATAGTGCATTTAGTGTAATATATATATATATATATATATATATATATATATATATATATATATATATATATATATATATATATTACAGTGGAGAGTATATAGTGCAGTCAGTGTAGTATGTATAATAGAGTTCAGAGTATATAGTGCCATCAGTGTAGTGTATATATAATACAGTGTAGGGTATATAGTGCAGTGCAAACTATATAATCTATATAATACAGTGTATTGAAGTGGTTAAGGGGAACCCTGTGACAGAATTAAGAAAAAAATGCCCTTTGGGTCTGGTATGGATTTTAAGGGGAACTTAGTTCCAGTGAAGGGAAATCTTAACCGCTTCCGGACTGCCGCATGAATATAGAGGGATATCTCTGTTATGGCAGCAGATAGCTGCCATAACCCAGGTATCCTCGTCTTCAACCGGCGGTCAGGTTTCTTATAATGGTGGTCTCTGTGGCAGATTCGTTGTGATATCACCATTATCGGCGGCGGGAGAGGGCCCCCCCCCCGCCACTCTGCGGTGCCCTCCACCGCTTACCGGTGGGCAAGGGATGTTTACATTCCTTGTAATAGGAATAAAAGTGACACCATTTTTTTTTAAAAAGAATAGTGTAAAAAATAAAAATAAAAGGTAAAATAAATAAGAAACAAAAATTTTTAAACGCGTCCCGTCGAGCTCGCGTGCAGAAGCGAATGCATACGCGAGCAGCGCCTGCATATGAAAACGGTGTTCAAACCACACATGTGAGGTATCACCATGATCGGTAGAGCGAGAGCAGTAATTCTAGCCCTAGACCTCCTCTGTAACTCAAAACATGCAAACTATAGAATTTTTTAAACGTCGCCTATTGAGATTTTTAAGGGTAAAAGTTTTTCGCCACTCCACGAGCGAGCGCAATTTTGAAGCGTGACATGTTGGTATCAATTTACTTGGCGTAACATTATCTTTCACAATATAAAAAAAAAATTGGGCTAACTTTACTGTTGTCTTATTTTTTAATTCAAAAAGTGCGCTTGTAAGACCGCTGCGCAAATACGGTGTAACAAAAAGTATTGCAGCAACCGCCATTTTATTCTCTAGAGTGTTAGAAAAAAAATGTGTAATGTTTGGGGGTTCTAAGTAGTTTTCTAGCAAAAAAAGTTGTTTTTAACTTGTAAACAACAAATCTCAAAAAGAGGTTTGGTCCTTAAGTGGTAAAGACGTCAACCTACCAAGACATTTTGGACAATTTCATACTCCCAACTTTGTGGGAACAGTTTGGGGACGGCCTCTTCCTGTTCCAACACGACTGCGCACCAGTGCACAAAGCAAGGTCCATAAAGACATGGATGAGCGAGTTTGGGGTGGAGGAACTTGACTGGCCTACACAGAGTCCTGACCTCAACCCAATAGAACATCTTTTGTGCCTGACCTCACAAATGTGCTTCTGGAAGAACGGTCAAACATTCCCATAGAGACACTCCTAAACCTTGTGGACGGCCTTCCCAGGAGAGTTGAAGCTGTTATAGCTGCAAAGGGTGGAGCCAACTCAATATTGAACCCTACGGACTAAGACTGGGATGCCAATAAAAAGTTCATGTGCATTTAAAGACCGGCGTCCCAGTAATTTTGACAATATAGTGTACCTCAGACACTCCTGGGGCACTGTAATTTGGTCAGCTCGATGTAGCAGCTTCCCCAAACCTATATCTAGACCTAAGAATAATAATGTTTTCATCTTGCTGGTAGCAAATTACGAGACAATCCATGAATCTGTACCTGTTAAATTGCGGCAGTTAGTAAGGAACGTTTTGATCTCCTGTTCCTCTTGTGGTGCAAGGTTCCTCTTTACGCTGTAACAAATATTGCACATTTTATGAGAGGCTGATATATGAGGACAGCAAGGATCATTTGTAATATTTTGTTAAAACAAATTGTACTTGGCCCTGAGATAATGATGGTGCTGATGACGGGGTCATAATGACATACATTTGGATTCAAAAATCAAATAAATCCATATGGTGAATGGAGGATCATTAGCCCGTGTGGTAGATGCGTAATAAGTGAGATGTGTCAGTCCAACTTAAGTTTAGAGGCGTGGCAGCCCACTTTTATTCAAAAGAAAATTAATGTTTCATGTAAAATAGTTGCCCTCACAAGAGTTTACTTTTCACAAAGCAAGCGACTGGAAAATGTCGAGCCACCTGGCTCCCTGATTGGCAGCACCACTCCTTTTGGTTTCCAGCAAACACAAAATGAAAACTTGGCTGTACAGGCTTCTGTCTTGCGATGCCCCGTCTCACAGAACCCAGGTTCTGTGTTTCTCTCGCCTCTTCCTTGGTTCTCTTATTGACAGCTCTGTGCTGCATGGGTCCACACTATGACCTCTTGATAGCAGCTCAATGTAAACAAGGCAGCACAGCGCAGAAAAAACACACTACTACAGAAATAATAAATTAAAATAAAACAGATGAATAGTCCATTTTTTTCATAAAAAAGGAAAAACATTGATGAATTCAGCAGAGAAGCCAGCATGTGCCCAGTGAGGTAAGTGATCTAAGGTTCCGGTATGGTGACTTAAGTGACAACCTCCACCACCGATAGTAATGGCCGCTCACCTCAAATGATGGACCCCTGAGTGTATCAGTCAGGTCAAACACAGCGGTCCCTTTAAGGGGTAATGTCAGCAGAATCAGCAGGATCAAATACTGGTAGCGGGAATCAAGCTTGCTAAGTCTCAGGCAAATCGTCATCAACTTCCAGGTAAGTACATGAAACAAAAGCAGCATAATCTAATGCTCTCTGAATAATACGCTATTTATTTAAAATAGTAAAAGCAGTGCACTCACAAATAACGCACTGTGCCCCAGTGCGAAGGATGGATGACAAAGATACACATAGTATTCCACGAAGATCGGCGTGTAAGGACGCGGGTGACGCCACGATCCGGGTCACGTGGTTTCCGTACACGTTTTGTCCCGGGGGCGGGACTTCATCAGCGGTGACAGCATGACGTAGGCCACCCGCTTTATACACAATAACAGCTGACCACTGTGGCCAATGGACGGGAGTATAAGGCCATCACCATAGCGACCAATCAACCACAGAGCGCAAAGCGCAGCAGCAGAAAAATCCTAAATAGGAATCAAATAGTTTAATACCAAATAGCTATTTGCTTCACAGTCAGCTTCAAAAGAACTTTGAAAACGCTGACCAAGCTAGAACAAACAAATGCCAATGAGTACTAATAATCAGAGAAAAAGAAAAAGAAAAACGTCACCCCGCGTCCCTGCCTTTCTTCATGGAGCACTCAATATAAGAATATTGCAAAAACATCAAAAACAATGTTAAATAAATGATAAAAAAATATAAGATAGAATAAAATGTTGAGAAATCGGATATAAAACACCAATCAGATGTATAACAATCACCGATCAGATATAAAACAATTAACATCAAACTCTACGTTGAGGCCTCCTGGCAGAAGAACTTTGATTTCATGAATCCAATACGATTCTCTGCGACTAAATTGGCGGATAAAATTGCTACCTCTCCAATGTTTAATTACCCTTTCGATACCCCAAAAACTCAAGCTCTTTGGGTTCTGATCATGTACTAACTTGAAATGCCTAGAGACATTGTGCAACTTTAGACCCTTTTTTTATGTTGTTTACATGCTCTCCGAGCCTGACATGGAGAGGTCTGGATGTCCTCCCAATATATTGGAAGGCCACATCCACACTGGAGCATGTACACAACCCCAACTGTCGTGCAAGTAATAAGTTGACCAATCTTATATTTCTTATTAGTAGCCGCAGCTACAAAGTCCTTCCTATTTTTAATATTGCATTTAGAATGCCTACAAGCTGTGCATCGCCCACAGGCATGAAAACCTGAGAGGAAGGAGAATAGTCGAATTTCCGACTGTACCAGGGGGTCAACTACTCCTGGAGCTAGACGGTTGCGTAGGGAGCCTTTTTATATATGAAAGCAGGATGAGAAGGCAATAATGATACCAATACTCGATCCTGCTTCAAAATCGACCAGTGTTTTTAAACCAATTTCTCAAATTGTTTATACTGAACATTATAGTTAAGAACCATTTTAAAATTAGAGATACTAGCAGTTGTCTCCTTAACCTTATTGGACACTAATAATGCCCTGTCCATAGTGCGTACTTTCTCTATATCACTATCTAGGAGGTTCTTATCATATCCCTTTTCCTGAAATCTGGAGGATAACAATTGAGACTGAGCAATAAAGTCATCTTCCCGTGTGCAATTACGTCTGAGCCTAACAAACTGACCCCTGGGGATGTTGCACAACCACAACTTATGGTGGCAACTCCCCAGCGGGATGTAGGAATTACAGTCAGTGGGTTTCAGATAATTGCACAGCCGGAAGTGATCACAATCCTTCCAGATTTCTAGATCTAAAAAGACCATTTTTTCTTTACTAAAATTCCAAGAGAGTTGAATATTCTTGGTTTTGCTATTCAATGTCTGTACAAACATGTCCAGACTAGATTAGTCACCCTCCCAGACCATAATAAGGTTGTCTATGTATCTTTTATAGCAGACCAACTCAGGGGGGCGGCGCTTGAAGACCACGTCTTCCTCCCAGTAGGCCATGAACAAGTTGGCCACACTGGAAGTGAACCTGGCCCCCATCGTCACGCCCATTGTATGTAAATAAAATTGATGGTTAAACCAGAAATAATTTCTGACCAGGCAAAAACTCAAGTTCTTCAAAAGATATTTTTGTTATTTTTCTGAAAGGTCGGAGAAAGATGACATGGCCCACTGTACCAAAGAGAGGACATCCTCATGTCCAATAATCCTGTACAGTGATCCAACGTCAGCAGTGATTAATATGCTTGAAGGGGAACACTTAACTGATTCGATAATTTGAATAATATGTTTGGTGTCTTTGAGAAATGCCTCAGTTTTTTTTTTTAGAAATGCCTCAGTTTTAGACACCAACGGTTGGAGGAAGCTGTCAATATATTGACCCACCCTGGACGAAATGGAATCAATTCCATTTACGATAGGCCTTCCAGGGGGGTTGACGCTATCCTTATGGATCTTTGGCAGGCAGTATATAATAGGAGTCCTGCAAAAAAGTGGATCCAAATATAGCGCTTCTTTCTTTGTAAGGATATTGACAGCTTTCCCTTCCTCTATCAACCAATGTAATTCATCCTTAGAAGACACCATCGGATCTTTATTCAGGATTTGGTAAGTATCTTGATCACTTAACAACCTATTCATTTCAGCCAAGTATTTTGCCTTATCGAGAATCACCAACCACCCCCCCCCTCTTTTGTCTGCTGGGCGTATGATGATATCATTTTTTTTTCCAAAGACTCCATACCTTGTTTAATGTAATGGGGATCAACTACTTTCCGTATTCTTATTTTTTCAAAATCACTGAACATCATATTTTTAAACACCTCTAAATACTTGTTGTCAGCATTGAGGGGGTTAAAAGTAGATTTACTTCGAAGACTGGAATGAGTACCTTCTGAAACAGTAGGATGCCTAATTGGATTGGATAAAAAATATTTTTTCATATTCAGATTCCTAATGAATTTATGAATATTGACAGGTGTGGAACTTAATAAAATTTTGAGTAGGAGCAAATTTGAGTCCTCTGTCCAGAACTTTCATCTCATTTTCACTCAAAGAGCAACCACTCAAATTATAAATACCAGCACCTAATGGGGTTTTTGTCTTTTGAATTCTCCTACCCCCTCTCCTTCCTCTCTCTCTTTTCTTTTTCGATGTTAGCCGTTTGGTTGTGGAGACTGCTGA
The DNA here is from genome assembly GCA_037953035.1 of Aquarana catesbeiana. NCBI lineage: Eukaryota > Metazoa > Chordata > Amphibia > Anura > Ranidae > Aquarana > Aquarana catesbeiana. Next base: position 869,612 of record JBBHAA010001632.1, read on the forward strand.
GACTGATGTCTCCACCAATCTACTTGGTTCGGCTGGTACCCTGGTGGACCCCTCCCCGGTCCACTATGTGCCCCCGAAAAATCCCCTCCTTCACGAGCCCCATTGTATTGTAATGGAGCAAATCTGTTAGAGATAGGTACCTGACCCCCTCTGGGGAATTGGGACGTCCCCCTACCTGGATTATCATAATGACATTTAGGTTCCTGCCTCTGATTATCCCACCTGAGTGGTGATTCATAATTACATTGGTGGTAAGAATTGTTCCTAGAGGGGGTATGTAGAACACCGTTCTTCCTCCCTCTACCTCTTTTTCCTTTATTATTCCCTCTATGGGTGAAACCTCCTCTGGACATGGACAGACCAGGTTGGGAATATTCATAGTCATACAAAGGATAAGGATTGGGTGGGAACAGAGGTAATTTAACATCCACCTGAATGGGAATACTCTCAGGAGCAGGTTGATTAGGAACATTAACCATCTGCCATTTGAATATATTCCCATTACAGAAATCAGAATCCCTTAAATATTTTTTCTTTTTCTTATTTTGAACCTCTATGTCCCATTTTGTGAGTTTTTTTTCTGAGATCCACGGACAACCTCAGAAATTCATCACTCTCCTTAAATGGTTCTAAAGTGTTCTTAATATCACAAATCTGTGATTCCAAGACTGCCATTTTCCTTTGTTTGCGTGTCAGCAGAAGGTCAAGTAATTCTAAACCTTTCTTTACAAAGAAATCTCCCCATTCTTTCATAGATTCCTCATCAAGGAGACCATCATTAGGTGGGACATCCCACCTAAGTCGGCGGGGGATCAATTTAGCAGATAAATACTGTTGAAAGGAGGCAATGTACCACCACGTCTTTACCTTCTTTTCAAATAAATGTCCCAATTTTTTAAAAGAATAGGCCATATCATTAGCCTGTTCAATCAGAGTGATAAGAGGAAAAAACTTCACCCAACTTTACTTCACGTTTTTCTAAATATTGAAAGACATCCATATTTGCAGCTGAAATTGTGATACATTGATATACAAAGGTTAAAGGAGAAGAATCAACCAGTGCAAAATATACTGAAAAATAAACCCTAAAGATACTGCAGCTGAAATACTGAGGGTCAAAATATCAAATCCCGTAAATATCAAAGTAAACAAGGCAGTACAGCGCAGAAAAAACACACTACTACAGACTAAAAATAAAATAGAATAAAATAAAACAGATGAATAGTCCATTTTCTTCATTAAAAGGAAAAACATTGATGAGTTCAGCAGAGAAGCCAACATGTGCCCAGTGAAGTAAGTGATCTAAGGTTCCAGTATGGTGACTTAAGTGACAACCTCCACCACCAATAGTAATGGCCGCTCACCTAGTAATGGTCGCTCACCTCAAATAATGGACCCCTGAGTGTATCAGTCAGGTCAAACACAGCGGCACCTTTAAGGGGTAATGTCAGCAGAATCAGCAGAATCAAATACTGGTAGCGGGAATCAAGCTTGCTAAGTCTCAGGCAAATCGTCATCAACTTCCAGGTAAGTACATACAACAAAAGCAGCAAAATCTAGTGCTCTCTGAATAATAAACGCTATTTATTTAAAATAGTAAAAGCAGTGCCCCAGTGCGAAGGATGGATGACAAAGATACACATAGTGTTCCACGAAGATTGGCGTGTAAGGACGCGGGTGACGTCACGATCCAGGTCACGTGGTTTCCGTACGCGTTACGTCCCGGGGGCAGGACTTCATCAGTGGTGACGGCATGACGTAGGCCACCTGCTTTATACACAATAACAGCTGACCACTGTGGCCAATGGACGCGAGTATAAGGCCATCGCCATAGCGACCAATCAACCACAGAGCGCAAAGCGCAGCAGCAGTCAGTCACCTGACTCCTGTGCTAAAACCTCCTGTCTCCTGGCTAGAACACACCTGACCGCTGGATGGAGCCTTGTCTCCAATATGGGAGCCCTGAGCTCTCCTGAGGTTTGGCTGATAATGGCTCTGCACACCAGGTGTACTCACACAGGCTGTAGGTTACACAGGATTGAAGGTTCTGTCCCACCCAAGGCACTTTTGGAACCTTTAAGTTCCAGGCCCCAGATTACAAAACCCAGAAAAAGATTAATCACTTATGGAACGCCCACCCGAAAATGTACTGTTGCCTGCACATGCTGCCTGTCCAAGTGACACGCACTGTGATTGGACACAGAGGGAGTCTGTCAGCATGTCCTGGCCAATGATTCATGGCTGAGACCTGCTGATCGGCTGTGTCTAATCACAGAGCAGAGCCTTGTGCTGACAACTTAACACAGAGCTATGTACAGAGGGAACAATTTCTCTGTTTCTTATCCCTAAAAAGCAGAGATAAGAAACAAAGAGATCTGTTAGTAAAAGCAGCACACATTACACATAGTTAGGCACACATTTAAGCCCTTGATCACCCTAAATGTTAAAGTGCAGCTCCACCCAAAAGGTAAAGCTACACTTGATTGTACCCTCCCCCCTCCACTGCCACATTTGGCACTTTTTTTGGGGGGGGGGAGCGGGTTCCTGGTTCTGACTAAAACCAGCTCCCACTTCCGGTACACATCACCGCGGCAGCAACAGCGAGAGAAGGCCACCCGGAGCCAAGCAACAGCATCAACCCAGGGGCTTTGTGGTCTCCCCCAAACACCGGCTCACCAAGATTGACAGCTAAGGATAAAGTAAGGCCAAGGCTTGCTGCCTTCCCATTCGATCAATCAAGCACCAGGGGTGGGGGTCATGGGCGTCCGCCAAACTTTTTTCAGGGGGGGCATAATTTTAGGGTCACCCATGCACCGCCCCTTTTCGACAATGTCATTATCACATTATCATGGTCAGAGACTGCAGATGTAGTACAGTCCCTACAATAAGTAATGGATAATGGCCAACAGGCTCTTTTACCAGACCCAGCGAAACGACTGCAGTGATTCCTCCGGCTGGACGATCGCTCACACACTCTGGGTTCCCCAGGGGCGACTCTGGTCAGTAGTGTAGCATGTCTGTACCCTGGTAGTGGCTCAGTCTTTCTCTCTCTGGTGGTGCTGGGCAGCGTGGCTCTCTCTCTGGTGGCGCTGGGCAGCGTGGGTCTCTCTCTAGCTTCCGCCCAGCACACTCCTCATTCTTTATCCTGTAACACTCTCTCCCTCAGCTTTTTTCCAGGCTGCAGTCTCTCAATCTCTCTCTTAAACGAGCTGTAGCCTCCTTCCTGTGGAAAATGGGGCCGCCAATCTTTGGGACTACATGTCCCATGATGCTCTCCTAGTATCCTTTGATTGGCCCTCACTTATAGCCAATAGAGAAGGAACGGAGCGGGCAGGAAGCTGGGCGGCGAACCTGGTCTCTTCTCCCTGACAGGAGAAAGGGAGGGGCGAGCGGGGGAAACCTCTGATATCCCGCAGCTCGCCTTTCTCCTGTCACAGCGCCGCAAAGTTCTCTGCTGGACTGAGCAGGGAAAAGAGCCAAAGTCAGATTACACTGATGGGTGGGCTTGACAGCACCTTGATGGTGTCACCCCACTGGCAGGCGGCACCCGGGTGCGGGCTGGCCACACCCCGATAGCGACACAACTGTACTGAATTTAAGATTCGATCACCGATTCCAGGGGGGGCACTTGACCCCCCTTGCCCCTACCTACGGACGCCCATGGTGGGGGTAGTGCGAGTGAGGGGGCCAAGTTTGTTTGCCACCCCCCCCCCCAAAAAAAAAAATTGAGCTTTGTGTATCTCTGAGTAAAGATTAGCAAATGAAAAATGTGTTCCACTAACGATCCAATCCACTCAATCAAAGATTTGCAACCACAAGCCAAATGCTATGGTGGTTAAGGCACAGTATTTCAATGTCAAATTTTCCTTGGAAATGAAAAACAGGCATTCGGCTTATGGTTGCAAATCTTTGATTATTGCCTCCTAACCACCTGTAAACCGGCTGCAAACCATGGTCGGAAAAGTGATCCATACCCCCCCTGACAAGAAAGGATGTAACCAATATCACAGGTTAGAAAGTTGGCTGACCAAGTGTCCATAAAATGACTAGTAGGACATCTTCACACATTTGCTTTGCTTACCTAAAAACAAATATTGGCACAGTGATGTCAGTGTAATTCGGCTGCACGTCTGGGTCTTCCATACTTTTGACTATTTGCTCATACTGTTTTGTCCAATCCACTTTTTCATCTAGAGGAACAAAGTTACCTGGAAAAAAAGAAAAATCAACATTTTCTGATAATTTATGCCTAAGCATAGAAAGAGTAGGCTGGTGGGGGTTTCCCCCTGAACCAGCACTAATAAGATATGTGGGGCTGGGGACCCTAGTAGGCAGGTAGAGGTCCCTTTTAAGGGTTGCTCCTCTTAATGGTGGCGTATTTTGTGGGTATACCTATATACAGGGAGTAGAGCTAGGGCTTAAGGCTTGCCTAGCAGGGAGTTTAGGTCAGAATGAAGATCTGCTGAGGGTGGGGTTATGCTCTCCTTTTTAGGGAAGGGGTCGGAAGAGCAACTGGAGGCTAGAGCAGAAAGGGGGAGGAAGCTGATGTGTCCCTTTGCTCTCCCCTTCTGAAAAACTTGTCAGCTGTAAGAGCTTACAGCCTGTGGATAGAAAGTGACTGAATTACAACTGCTGAAAGCCACAGGAGAACCAATGCCTATTAGACACATGCAATTCATTTCGGTCCGAATATAAATTAGGACAAATTTTTGGTTATTCAGAGAGCCGGATGTATCTGAAAATGATTGACCGTTTCAAATTCCGTGTGAAGAATAGCTGGTTGTTAAGGAACGGGCCGGAAAGCTGGACGCCGCATCCTTAATAACGGCTGACTCGTCAACCGCATGTAAACAAAGAAATGCCGGCAATAGAAAATTCTGAAAAAAACAGCTTTGCCCTCCCAACCCCAATGCACCCTCTCCCCATGTTGATGGGGACAAGGGCTTCTTCCCCACAACACTGGGCGGTTGACGATGAATCTACATTATTTAAAATTTTTAATAAAGGAATTATCAGAAACTCGTGTTGTGTCTTTACTCACTTTTTACACATATGTGGGGGAGGGGGGGTGGAATCTGGGGGCCCCTTTCTTAAAAAGGGCTTGCAGATTTCGATAAGCCCCCTGCCCACAGACCCCCACAACCAGGGTTGTGTGGAAGAGGCCTTTGTCCTCATTAAATGGGGAAATTATGCTTTGGGTTGGGGGGGGGGTAGAGCCCCCCCTGCCCCAAAGCACCCCCAATTTGTTGAGGGCATGTGACCTGGCATGGTTCAGGAGGGGCGGGCACTCACTCGCCCCCCCCCCCTTTTCTGGCCTGCCAGGCTGCATGCTCGGATAAGGGTCTGGTACCCCCCCCACGCCGTTTTTGTTTTCTACACTTTGGAGTGAGGGGACCCCACGCTGTTTTCTGTCTGAATTTTCTATTTCCGGCACTCTTTTTTGTTTACAGTTGATGAGCCATTGGTTAGGTAAGGATACAGCAGCCGGCTTTCCGACCCGCTCCCTAAAAACCAGCTATTCTTAACACAGAACTTGCATTGGTCAATCATTTTTTGACCGATCCGAATTTGAATCGTTCCGAAAATTTGAGATTTGTTAGAAAATTTATAAACTTAACTAAATGAAATGCATTCCAAAACAAATCAACGAAACAAAATTAGTAACGTAATGAATCTATCCGAAACAAAACACATTTTTCCATTCTGCACATGTCTAATGCCTATGTGTATTGATTGATCTCAAGCCTGAATGTGGAGTATAACTGCGCCAATATTAGTGAAGAATTTTTTTCATTTTTGCAATGGCAAACCTCTGTGTGTTACTGCCAATACTTGGGGAGAAGAGTGTCATGTTAACTATGAATTGTCTGGTGCAAACCCAGTCGGCCACAGAGCTGGGTTTGGTTGGTTGGAAGAACAGAGTGGGGACAGATGACCCTTTCAGGTAACGCGTGTAACACCCTCCTAGATGGGTGCTAGGATTAGATAGGTAGATTTAGTGATGGCTCACTGTGTTTGTCGAGCTGTGTTTTTGATAGGTAAATTTAGCTTGTCACCCTATATTCAATACTGTGACTGCAATTGCTGTGTTGGGTACATTTAGTTACTCACTGTATTTAGTGCAGCTGCAATTGACTAGTTAGGTCGGCTCAGTGTTCTCAGGTGCTGCTAGTCTGTTTACTCCCTTTGCTGTCCAGATAAGCTGTGAAAATTTTTTGGGTCATAGGTGTGGAGTAGGGATGGGCTCAGGCATGTTCAGATCGTAATCCCAACCCACCTGAGCAACCCTGCCAGGAAGCCTTCACTGCACACCGCCAATCATAGGCAGCGCGTGTACATGCAGCTAAGGGCCAGGAAATGCCTCACTGCCTATGATTGGCGGTGTGCAGTGAGGGCTTCCTGGCAGGATTGCTCAGGTGGGTTGGCATTACGATCTGAACATGCCTGAGCCCATCCCTTGTGTGGAGGTATGCAAATGGCTGCATGAATATTTATACAGTCCTGGCCAATCCCAGAGAGGGAGGCTCTAATGGCATGCTGGGGAACCGTACATATTCTCTGAGCACACTGGGCCCTGAGAGGATCAGTCCAGCCTGGAAGGACTTGCTGCCCTCCAAAGCATTGCTGCCACATGTCTGCTGTTGCGAGGCCTCAGGTAGGCATCTTGAGTGCCTGGATGCTGATACTCCAGAAAGAGCTAACTAAAGGGCTGTCTGCTCAAGATCTGGTCTGGTATCACTGGAGATAGGCAACGCTTGTAAATTGGAAGGAGGCAACCAGCTATCCTTGAGTCTTGTGTGAGTATAGATGGTTCTGGGAGATCTTAGAGAATTTTGGGCTGCTACCACCTCTCTGATATGGGGAGAGAATCAGCTCTCTTTAAATATGACTCACCTAGTTGAGCGTAGACCTCTCCAGTTTCATAACCATTGAGAGTGGAGCATCCTCTGTTGTCCACAATGGTAATAGTTTTGGTTAACTTATAAGAGTTCCTCTGCATGGTCAGCCCTCCATCCGCTGCTCCGGCTTTGGCAGCTTCCCTATACACATTGTTTCTATCTCGTAGGACATGTCTACATGAGTTGATTAGAGAGGATTTGCCGTGTCCCAGATAGCCAAACAATTGCAGGAGGATTCGTTTGAAGCCCTGGTTGCCCAAGGCACAATGATCCAGGCTATACTCAACTATGAGTTCCTTCAGCTGGTCCTCATTCATCTCTCCTGACTCCTTCTGTCTCCGGATTGGAAGTTCTTCTGCTCACACTGTAAAAAAAAAATGGATATTGCAAAAGTGAAAGACTTTTCTGTATAAAAAGCCTATAAAATGTGAGCTGTAGGAACTGGCTGCTGTCCAGACTGAATAATGAGTTGACAGTATACTATGTCCATATCTCCTAACCATCCCGGATTGCCCATGAAAGTCCCGCTGTGGGAGGTCTGTCCCGCATCCCTGGCACCTTAATTCCGGGACAATACAATGTCCCGGAATTGCCCCCTTGGACGATGTGATGCCCCCTAAAAAATGACGCCGCATCGCCGCTGTCCCTCACTGCCCGTTGTGGTAGTTCTGTCCAAGACCCGCTTTATTTCACCCCCAGACGCTGCCTGGCTCACTGCCAAAACATGTGGTTGCTAGACACGGCCCGCCAGGCGTCTAACAACCAGTGACGTCATGACGAGGAGGAGAGGGGAGTCCCAGTATTCAGAGCTAGCCGGAGGAGGATTCCTCCTCCTCGCACCTTAGCCCCACCCTCATCTCCGCCCTCCGGGTCTTCCCTGAAGGCTGTTCCTACCACTGGAAGAAAGGTAGGAGAAATGCTCCCTGCCCGAGAACGCTCATGGTCACTCTGCTCACGCCCATACACTGCCCCACTCCAGTCATTATATGTAGGGGTTGGGGTAAACGTGGAATCACAAATACTCCTGCAGAGGCACCATCCCTAGAAGATCTGCAACTATGTTTCAAAAAAAGGTAGAACGGGATGGGACTTTCTAATTGATGTGTGTGAATGCGCTACTCCCGTATTTAATCATCACCTGCAATACTTATTTTCTATTATTCTTGAATAAACTTAAACTTTGTGCATAAATTTAAAGCTCTACATCAATACATCATATACCCATATAGTAAATACATGAAATAAAAAGTCCTTCAAACATGCTACAAAATCTTGTAACCATTAATGTGACTGGCGTGCTCCTATGTTCCTTCAGTGTTCATATGTGACTGAGTGAGACACCTCCACCATTCAGATTGGCCACTCACCAGATACTTAACTAGAGATACGCCTTTGGTTCATTCAGGGATAACCACTCCACTTTAGGCAACACTTCTCACCGGCTAAAACATGGACTCTATTGTTCCTCATAGGGAAGCATAGGGACAAAAAGCGATCATAGCGCAATATGTTTGAACCATTTATTTTAAAATATCAAAGTTAAAATGATCACTCACATATAAAAGTGCCCTCCAAGCTGGCACGAAGCTTATCCAGCAGTTACGGACGGGTTGGTGGTTGTTAGCATGGTCCGCCTGGTGTTACTGTGCGGCCTCCACGCTCGGCTTGCGCTCCAAGCCTCGTTCCCGCTCACGTCCGGTCACCTGATGCAAAATTCTCCCAGCAGCCTCTACGCGTTTCGCATCATCAAATGCGTCATCAGGAAGCTGCCGTTTGATTGGTGCACACTCTATTTATACTACATATGGCCGGAAGTGCATGTTCCGCCATTTTACCTAAGGTAATATTCCCATCTGAGACTTCCTTTCTATTATCGCCATTTTGACTGAGGGCGTTTTCCCTCTTTATATAACCTGCATTCGTGTAGCTGTTACCCCTTTTTACTTAGTTTATAAATATATCTGAGTATCGAATATACGTCCTGACCCATCTATATCTGCTGGAGAGGCTTTTACAACGTCTTAAACATATTACACATTTTCAAACTATTGTTTTAAAACAATTTACCCTTCCGCCCTGGCCGCTTATCCATAAAAGTATGGAGCAGCAACAAACCATTGTTTCTTGAAACATTCCCAAAAGAATCCAAAATATTTCCAAAAAGTATCTCTAAAAAGATTTTAGATACCTTTATATGTATAACCCCTGTTATTCCTTTATTGCATTACATTTACATTGGTTCTATAAATGAAAAATAATAAAAAATGAAAAATAAATGAAAAATGAAAAAATGAAAAAATTATTTTTGGTAGTACCTTGCTCAATTGTGGATCATTACTGACTATGGGCCAATATTTTTTTATAATGTTCTCTAGTGTTTTGTATTGTTTATTAAATCCCGTTATAAATGGCACTTTGTCACTCTGGTTATGGTTTCTGATTTTATTGATTAATGTTAGCTCTCTATCCATATTGGCTATTTTTAGACATGTTTCCTCCAGTGTTTCTCTTTTGTAACCCTTGTCTTGTACAGTACAAAATATTTACCAGTTTTAATTTAACTTTATTTTTATTTTTACTTTTTTCTTTTTTTGTGTAGTAACAAATTTTCCCATTTTTTATTTTATTTTGTATTTTTTGTTTGTATTTTTTATATTTTTTGTTTTTATTTTTTTATTTTTATTTTTATTTTTATTTTTTTAATTTTTTATTTTTTATTATTTTTTATTTTTTATTTTTTATTTATAATTTATTTTTCATTAATTATTTTTTATTTGTATTTTTATTTTTATTTTTATTTTTACTATTTTTATTTTTATTCTTTATTTTTATTTTTATCTTTTATTAATTTTTATCCTATATTTTTTTATTTTTTTATTATTTTTTCATTTTTTCATTTTTCATTTATTTTTTCATTTTTTATTATTTTTCATTTATAGAACCAATATAAATGTAATGCAATAAAGGAATAACAGGGGTTATACATATAAAGGTATCTAAAATCTTTTTAGAGATACTTTTTGGAAATATTTTGGATTCTTTTGGGAATGTTTCAAGAAACAATGGTTTGTTGCTGCTCCATACTTTTATGGATAAGCGGCCAGGGCGGAATGGGTAAATTGTTTTAAAACAATAGTTTGAAAATGTGTAATATGTTTAAGACGTTGTAAAAGCCTCTCCAGCAGATATAGATGGGTCAGGACGTATATTCGATACTCAGATATATTTATAAACTAAGTAAAAAGGGGTAACAGCTACACGAATGCAGGTTATATAAAGAGGGAAAACGCCCTCAGTCAAAATGGCGATAATAGAAAGGAAGTCTCAGATGGGAATATTACCTTAGGTAAAATGGCGGAACATGCACTTCCGGCCATATGTAGTATAAATAGAGTGTGCACCAATCAAACGGCAGCTTCCTGATGACGCATTTGATGATGCGAAACGCGTAGAGGCTGCTGGGAGAATTTTGCATCAGGTGACCGGACGTGAGCGGGAACGAGGCTTGGAGCGCAAGCCGAGCGTGGAGGCCGCACAGTAACACCAGGCGGACCATGCTAACAACCACCAACCCGTCCGTAACTGCTGGATAAGCTTCGTGCCAGCTTGGAGGGCACTTTTATATGTGAGTGATCATTTTAACTTTGATATTTTAAAATAAATGGTTCAAACATATTGCGCTATGATCGCTTTTTGTCCCTATGCTTCCCTATGAGGAACAATAGAGTCCATGTTTTAGCCGGTGAGAAGTGTTGCCTAAAGTGGAGTGGTTATCCCTGAATGAACCAAAGGCGTATCTCTAGTTAAGTATCTGGTGAGTGGCCAATCTGAATGGTGGAGGTGTCTCACTCAGTCACATATGAACACTGAAGGAACATAGGAGCACGCCAGTCACATTAATGGTTACAAGATTTTGTAGCATGTTTGAAGGACTTTTTATTTCATGTATTTACTATATGGGTATATGATGTATTGATGTAGAGCTTTAAATTTATGCACAAAGTTTAAGTTTATTCAAGAATAATAGAAAATAAGTATTGCAGGTGGTGATTAAATACGGGAGTAGCGCATTCACACACATCAATTAGATATTCTCTACCCATCTTAATGAAGGGTTTTTTTTGAATGCAGCAACCCTGACACGTATGGTTGAATTATTTCTGAGAGATTAGGGGTTGTTTTGCGCCGGTGACACATACACAGTAATTCAGGGATGGGACTTTAATTGTGCCTCAGAGGAGTGTAAACAAAATAGAATACAATAATATGATTATAGAAAAATAGCCAATTTTTTTTTTATCTGCCATAAGGCAGTACCTTCTAAAAGTAAAGATCAAGTTAAGATAAATTACAGTCTCTTGATTAGAATTCGGGGTGTGCAGGTCCCAAACAGTTACAGAGGTGTGGCCTATGCGTTTCGTGGACAATTGCGCTTTTTTTCTTCCCCCTCCCTCTCCTTCCCCTCCCTCCTCCACTTCCTTCTCTCCTTTCCCCTCTCCCCTTCTTTTTTTCCCCTCCTCTCCCCAACCCCCCCCCCCCCTTCCTTCTCCTTTTTTTCTTTTTTCTTCCCTCCCCATCCCCTTTTTCCCTTCTCCTTTCCCTCTTAATCTTTTCCCTTTTTTTTCTCCTTCCTGTCCCTTTCACGCACACCTCCTTCTTTTCCACCGCTCTCCCTTTCCTCCTTTCCTCATCTTTCCCTTTCCACCCCCCTCCCCTGTCTCCCCTCACTACCCTGACTCTTTCCTTGTCCCTTCTTTTCACTCCCGTTTTCATTCTCTTTCTCTCAGTCCACTTACTTTGCCCACATGGCTCATTACATTCTACCATTTGTATATAGGGGCTTTCCCACTTTCTTCTGTCGAGGTGGGGTGGAGCATCCCCACGGGCTCCCAGACCTCAACGTCCCACCGAGCCGGCGTCCTCTGACTACAGTCTCCGGGTGAGTTGGGATGCATGTGAATGAAACAGAATTCTCTGTATTGGGGAAAAACTTGACCCTTATATCTAGACAGTTAATATTATCTAACTGACCATTCTCACTTATCCCTCTATATGCGAAACACCGCTGCACACTAGCAAGCATAAAGTGTAACTGTATCTATATGTTAAATGTTTTACAATACAATATATAGATTTTATTAACAAATATTCAATGTGACATGATATTGATGTAAACCCATGTAAAACAAACATATTGATATACTTATATTTTATTCATCATTCCTGTCTATGTAAATCATGTAATTTATGTATTATTCATTAATATTTTATCTATAGAATTCATATGATGTCCTATTGTGCTATCTTCAAGGCCCAGACGAAGCGGAATTGTCCACGAAACGCGTAGGCCACACCTCTTTAACTGTTTGGGACCTGCAAACCCCGAATTCTAATCAAGAGACTGTAATTTATCTTAACTTGATTTTTACTTTTAGAAGGTACTGCCTTATGGCAGATAAATAAAATTTGTCTATTTTTCTATAATCATATTATTGTATTCTATTTTGTTCACACCTCCTGAGGCACAATTAAAGTCCCATCCCGTTCTACCTTTTTTTGAAACATAGTTGCATGACAGCCCCTCCAGTCATGCTGTACAGTCCCCCCATAGGCCTTCCACTACCCCCCATTATACTGCCCTCCACTACCACCCCCTCCCATCATACTGCCCCCCTCCCATTATACTGCCCTCCACTACCCCCCCCATTATACTGCCCTCCACTACCACCCACTCCCATCATACTGCCCTCCTCCCATTATACTGCCCTCCACTACCACCCCACCCATCATACTGCCCTCCACTAACCCCTCCATTTATACTGCCATCCACTACCACCCCTCCCATCATACTGCCCTCCACTGCCACCGCTCCTATCATACTGCCCTCCACTGACACCCCCTCCCATCATACTGCCCTCCACTCCATAATACTGCCCTCTACTGCCACCCCTCCCATCATACTGCCCTCCACTGCCACCGCTCCTATCATACTGCCCTCCACTGACACCCCCTCCCATCATACTGCCCTCCACTCCATAATACTGCCCTCTACTGCCACCCCTCCCATCATACTGCCCTCCACTGCCACCAACTCCCATCAAAAACTGTAAAAAAACTCTAAAAAATAAAATATAATGGTAAAAAATAATAAAAAAATAAAATAACAAAAATTAAAAACGACTGATCCCATCCACTGCCCTACTGACCACGTCCACTGCCCTACTGACCACGTCCACTGCCCTACTGACCACATCCACTGCCCTACTGACCACATCCACTGCCCTACTGACCACGTCCACTGCTCTTCTGACAATATCCACTACCCTACTGACCGCATTCACTGCCATACTGACCACATCCACTGCCCTACTGACCATGTCCACTGCCCTACTGACTGACACCATTCACAGTCCACAATGACACCACTGGTAGAACTACCAGCAAAGGTTGCACTTGCGACTGGGCCCTGGCCTTCTGCCACCATGGCGGGGCCCAAGACTGCAGGATTGCACAACATGTGAAAGGGATCCCCTGTGGGACCATGAAGGGTGATGGAATCAGTGGGAAGGGCTCTGGGCTCAGATGGAATGACCCAGGCTGGAGGTCGGGGGGCCCTTCATGGTTTCTTGCACCAGGGCCCTGAAGGTTCTAATTACGCCTCTGCTGCACCCTGTATATAGCTCATCCCAGAACCCTGTACCCTGTATATAGCTCATCTCAGAAACCTGCACTCTGTACATAGCCCATCCCAGAACCCTGCACTATGTACACAGCTCATCCCAGAACCCTGTGCTCTGTACGCAGCTCATCCCAGAACCCTGCACTCTGTACATAGCTCATACCAGTAACCTGCACCCTATATATAGCTCATCTCAGAACCCTGCACCCTGTATATAGCTTATCTCAGAACCCTGGACCCTGTATATAGCTCATCTCAGAACCCTGCATTCTGTGCATAGCTCATCCCAGAACCCTGCACTCTGTACATAGCTCATCCCAGAACACTGCACTCTGTACATAGCTCATCTCAGAACCCTGCACTCTGTATATAGCTCATCCCAGAACACTGCACTCAGTACATAGTCCATTCCAGAACCCTGCACTCTGTACATAGCTTATCCCAGAACCCTGCACTCTGTACATAGCTCATCCCAGAACCCTGTACTCTGTACATAGCTCATCCCAGAACCCTGTACTCTGTACAAAGCTCATTCCAGAACCCTGTACTCTGTACATAGCACATCCCAGAAACCCTGCACCCTGCACTCTGTACATAGCTCATCCCAGCACCCTGCACTCTGCATGCAGCTCATCCCAGAACCCTGCACTCTGTACGTAGCTCATCCCAGAACCCTGCACTCTGTACGTAGCTCATCCCAGAACCCTGCACTCTGTACGTAGCTCATCCCAGAACCCTGCACTCTGTACATAGCTCATCCCAGAACCCTGCACTCTGTACACAGCTTATCCCATAAACCTGCACTCTGTACACATCTTATCCCATAAACTTGCACTCTGTACATAGCTAATGCCAGAACCCTGCACCCTGTATATAGCTCATCCCAGAACCCTGCACTCCATACATAGCTCATGCCAGAACCCTGCACTCTGTACATAGCTCATCCCAGAACCCTACTCTCTGTATATAGCTCATCCCAGAACCCTGCACTCTGTACATAGCTCATCCCAGAACCCTGCACTCTGTACATAGCTCATCCCAGAACCCTGCACTCTGTATGTAATGCACTCCAAACACTGCATGCTTTTATCCTTTTTTTTTAATGAATGTGCTGGGGTTTGTATGTATCCATGAGACTTTTGCTTGTGGAACAATAATAAAAGCATATTTTATAGGTACAAGGAAGCCCGAGTTTTGTTTAATGGCTCCCATAAGCTCCTCCCACTTTCAGACATTTCACCACGTCCACATTTGCCGCAGCGCGCTATGCAAGGTTACTTCCTTCCTCAAGTGTCCCTCATTCTGAAGTTTAGTTGGGAGGTATGTATCTCTCATGTGCACACTTCCCTAGCTTGCCAACTTTTGCATGTCTCCTGTTAATGTAACTGCCCTGTCTGGAGTTTATCTTCAGCTATTTAAGAATGTGTTTGCCTCTTAGTAGGATTACTGTTGTTTATTATTTATTTTTATTTATTACAGGTAGTTATACAGCGCCGTCAATTTATGCAAAATCACATAATGAAATGTGCATGTTCTAGACATTAAAGAAATCCGTTTATTACATCTGGAACTCTACTCAGAAAGCAGGTCTGGATGAAATTGTAAGGGTTTTCACATGAACAATGACAAGATTGAATGTTCTGACAAACAATTTATTAGAATTTCCATACAAACTGTTGAACAAAATTCTACCGCTGTATGACCAGCTTAACATCTGATAATGATGTTTAACTACTTCCTAACCGCCCAATGTACATTTACTGTGGCAGGGTGGCCGTTCTGCATGAAATCACGTACATGTACGTTATTACATTTCCCCCATCTGGGGTGCGTATTTGTGCCGCTGGAGACACAGCGGGAGCCGGCAGACCTGATGTTCGACGGACAGGGGCGGACTGACCAGTCGGTCCATTCGGACGTGGTCTGAGGGCCTGCCAGCGCCACCTGCTAGAACTGGCTTGGGGTCCAGGGACAAAAAAACTTGCGGTCCATGCCCCCGGCGTCAATCTTTTGTGCTGCCTCGGAGGGGTCAGGCAAGCGTCGCTGGATCACATAGAGCAGGGAATTCCCTTTTACTGAGCGACCACTGTCTTCGGATGTCCTGCCTCCTGCACTGGCTCTTTTGATAGACATCACACTGGAGGCGGGACATCTGATGACAATGGACACTGGGTAAAAGGGAGATCCCCGCTCTGTGTTACCTGGTGGCTCTCCTCTCTAACCCCCATACACTGATCAGGGTGCATGGAGGGGACACTGATTGTGCTGCATGGAAAGGACACTGGTGAGGCTGCATGGAGGGGACACTGGTGAGGCTGCACGGAGGGGCTGCATGGAGGGGACACTGACGAGGCTGCATGGAGGGGACACTGGCAAGGCTGCACGGAGGGGCTGCATGGAGGGGACACTGGCGAGGTTGCATGGAGGGGACACTAGCGAGGCTGCACGGAGGGGCTACATGAAGGGGGGCATTGGTGAGGCTGCCCTGAGGGGACACTGCTGAGGCTGCCCTGAGATGACACTGGGGAGGCTGCATTGAGGAGACACTGATCAGGCTGCATGGAGGGGACACTGATGAGGCTGCATGGAGGGAACACTGGTGAGGCTGCCCTGAGGGGACACTGGTGAGGCTGCACAGAGGGGACACTGGTGAGGCTACATTGAGGGGACACTGGCGAGGCTGTATGGAGGGGACACTGGTGAGTCTGCACGGAGGGGACACTGGTGAGGCTGCAGGGAGGGACACTGGTGAGGCTGCACTTAAGGGACACTGGTGAGGCTGCACTGATAGGGACACTGGTGTGGCTGCATGGAGGGGGCACTGGTGAGGCTGCATGGAGGGGGTACTGGTGAGGCTGCATGGAGGGGTCTCTGGCGAGGCTGCATTAATGGGCACTGATGAGGCTGCATTGATGGGTGCTAATTCTAACATAGACTCTCAAATGAACACAGAGAGGACACGCACCCAACGTCATTATGTGCTGCAAACCTCCTAGCTCTACTGTCCCGGATAGGGCAAAGGCAGCTGCCTCCCTCCAAGTCTCTCCCTCGCCTCGGCAAACAGTGCCCGGAATAGTGGACAGAGGAGAGGACACATCAGCCAGCCACAGCAGTGCCAGGGTACCAGCCAGCCAGCCACCCAAGCCAGCCACCCATGGTGACCCACCCACACCAGGGAGCCAGCCAGGCACAGCAGGGTGCCAGCCACAGAGGACGCGGAAGTCAGCCAGCCACAGAGGACGCAGGAGCCAGCCAGCCCCAGAAAACTAAATTGATGTAGACATTTTATTTTTTACATTTTTTATTGAGTATATCTTATAGCAGAAAGTATGAAATATTGTTTTGTTTTTTTCAAAATTGTCCGTCTTTCTTGCTTATAGCGCAAAAAAATAAAAAAACGCAGAGGTGATCAAATACCACGAAAAGAAAGCTCTATTTGTGGGAAAAAAATGACATCAATTTTATTTGGGTACAGCGTGGCACGACCGCGCATTTGTCAGTTAAAAAAAACCCCACAGCGTTGTGTTGCAAAAAATGGCCTGGTCATTAAAGGGGGTAAATCTTCCAGAGCTGAAGTGGTTAATTTCTCACTTTTCAATCCTCCCCATCTCTTCTTCCCAGTGTTTGTTGTTCAGTGGTTTATCTTCTCCTTCAGCTTTGCTGAGAACCACAGGGCCTTCTGGATCATTCACCTGCTTTTTAGAAATATTCCTGGCTATGTGACCACCCATTCTATTCCTAAATGGTAAATATAGCACTACTATTAATAATTGTTTTTGGTGCACAACATGTAAGAATTGAGATTTTTTTAAATGTATCTTTGTAGCAATTCATCCCCCTGAAGAAGACCATAAATGCCCAGGTCGAAACGCATTGGAGTTCTCTACACAGCCTAACATCCAACTATGGAATACTGTTTACAGTCGCTCTTGCATTATTGAACCTTGGAAAATTGTATGTGTCCCATGGCCGGTATTTTCATATATTTTAATTTAAACATGACACTCAAACTCTTTGAATTTTTAATAAAGAATTTTCTACATTCATTCCATCTTGAACCTTGTTATATTGCTGCTAAAAAGCCCCATGGGGGAATTTTCCTTGCTTGTCTTTTCATTTTCGGGGTGTGCAGCCTCTATGTCTCTATCACATGTGTTTTTTCCGTTAGAGTTTTCTTTTTGGGTGGTTAAACACCCCATCCCCCACAACACATGTGAGACAAGGCCATTGGCTGTGAGGTGCTTTTTCCAATCTCTCTACTTTATAGTTAGACCGCCCATTCATTATGAGTAATTCTCAGGAATGACGGTCAAACCTCGTGTCAGGGTATGATCCTGTTGTCGAGGAGGGGGACCAGATTTTATTGAATCTTTTTGCCCCGCATGCAGCAGAAAAGACCATAGTAGTCTCCTGTATCGCAGTATTTAATATAGATATTTAATTAATTTTGACTATACTGTTCAAGAGATGGTTTTACTGCACCTATACACAGCCTCTGAGCCTATATTTCAATACTAGTCAATCCCATGGATGTGACTAAAGTAAACTAAACAAATTTGTATAATGTATATCAATGTAAATCAATGTTGTATTGTTAGTGGTTATTATTAACATCATTACATCCTATATTTAGGTCTGAATTAGTCCTGGAGGCCTGTGTGGTTCATCTGCTAGCTCACTGGTGGGGACTTTGGCATTACTTTGGACTTCCCGGCAAGGTGGGGGGATGTGGAGTTAGTCCGCATCTCCCCCAACATGCCCTGTCGACGGCCATCAATTTTGGCCGCCAGGGTGAGCACTAACTTACCGGCGGCTTCCCGTGTTCACCCCTGGATTTTTTTTGGTGAATTGCGCATGTCCGGTTTTAACCGACGTGCTCACGGCGCTGTGATATCACGTGTATTGCGGCAGAGGTGACGACGGTGGTCGGGGCTTTGCCTTCTGGGACGCCGGGGGAGCCACACGTGAGCCGCTGATTTCAGCGACCATGACGCCACCAGCGGGCGGGGGGGAGGAGTAAGCACCTGCAGGCAATTACCCCAACGGCCCAATGTGGAAGTAATATATAAATACCCGGCGGCTTGAGGATCAATATATGATCCCATGCACGCCAGAAAGGACAGTCACTACTCATGTGTGTTTAAACGTAAGTACAGAGCTTACTTATAGTAGATCAACTGGCCCCTTGCTTTAACCACTTCAGCCCCGGAAGGAATTTACCCCCCTTCCTGACCAGAGCACTTTTTACAATTTGGCACTGCGTTGGCATTAGCTTTAACTGCTAATTGCGCGGTCATGCAATGCTGTACCCAAACAAAATTTACGTCCTTTTGTTCCCACAAATAGAGCTTTCTTTTGATGCCATTTAATCACCTCTGCGGTATTTATTTTTTGCGCTATAAATGGAAAAAGACTGAAAATTTTGAAAAAAAACGATATTTTCTACTTTTTGTTATAAAAAATATACAATAACTCAATTTTAGTCATACATTTAGTCCAAAATGTATTCAGCCACATGTCTTTGGTAAAAAAATGTCAATAAGCGTATATTTATTGGTTTGCGCAAAAGTTATAGCGTCTACAAACTAGGGTACATTTTCTGGAATTTACACAGCTTTTAGTTTATGACTGCCTATCTCATTCTTGAGGTGCTAAAATGGCAGGGCAGTACAACCCCCCCCCCCCCAAATGACCCCATTATGGAAAGTAGACACCCCAAGGAAATTGCTGAGAGGTATGTTGAGCCCATTGAATATTCATTTTTTTTGTCCCAAGTGATTGAATAATGACAAAAAAAAAAAATTACAAAAAGTTGTCACTAAATGATATATTGCTTACACAGGCCATGGGCATATGTGGAATTACACCCCAAAATACATTCTGCTGCTTCTTCTGAGTACGGGGATACCACATGTGTGGGACTTTTCAGGAGCCTAGCCGCGTACGGGGCCCCGAAATCCAAGCACCACCTTTAGGATTTCTAAGGGCGTAAATTTTTGATTTCACTCCTCACTACCTATCACAGTTTCCAAGGCCATAAAATGCCAAGATGGCACAACCCCCCCCCCAAATGACCCCATTTTGGAAAGTAGACACCCCAAGCTATTTGCTGAGAGGCATGGTGAATATTTTGCAGCTCTGATTTGTTTTTGAAAACGAAGAAAGAAAAGAAGAATGTATTTTCTTTTTCTTTTTTCCAATTTCAAAACTTTGTGACAAAAAGCAAGGTCTGTAAAATACTCACTATACCTCTCAGCAAATAGCTTGGGGTGTCTACTTTCCAAAATGGGGTCATTTGGGGGGGGGGGGGTTGTGCCATCTGGGCATTCCATGGCCTCCGAAACTGTGATAGGCAGTGAAGAGTGAAATCAAAAATTTACACCCTTAGAAAGCCTGAAGGCGGTGCTTGGTTTTTGGGGTCCCGTACGCGGCTAGGCTCCCAAAAAGTCTCACACATGTGGTATCCCCATACTCAGGAGAAGCAACAGAATGTATTTTGGGGTGTAATTTCACATATTCCCATGGCATGTTTGAGCAATATATCATTTAGTGACAACTTTGTGCAAAAAAAAAAAAAAAATTGTCTTTTTCCTGCAACTTGTGTCACAATATAAAATATTCCATGGACTCGACATACCTCTCAACAAATAGCTTGGGGTGTCTAATTTCCAAAATGCTGTAATTTGGGGGGGTTTGAACTGTCCTGGCATTTTATGCACAACATTTTGTGTCACACATCACCCACTCTTCTAACTACTTGAAGACAAAGCCCTTTCTGACACTATTTGTTTACATGAAAATTTTTTTTTTTGCAAGAAAATTACTTTGAACCCCCAAACATTATATATTTTTTTAAAGCAAATGCCCTACAGATTAAAATGGTGGGTGTTTCATTTTATTTTTTCACACAGTATTTGCGCAGCGAAAAACACACTTTTTTAAATTTTAATGCACTAAAACACACTATATTGCCCAAATGTTTGATGAAATAAAAAAGATGATCTTAGGTCGAGTACATGGATACCAAACATGACATACTTTAAAATTGCGCACAAACGTGCAGTGGCGACAAACTACATACATTTTTAAAAGCCTTTAAATGCCTTTACAGGTTACCACTTTCGATCTACTACTAAAATTACTGCCCTCGATCTGACCTTTGCGGTGATACCTCACATGCATGGTGCAATTGCTGTTTACATTTGACGCCAGACCAATGCTTGCGTTCGCCTTTGCGCGAGAGCAGAGGGGGACAGAGGTGCTTTTTTTTTTTTGCTTTTTTATCTTATTTTTAAACTGTTCCTTTAATTTTTTTTTTACTCATTTTTATTGTTATGTCAGGGAATGTAAATATCCCCTATGATAGCAATAGGTAGTGACAGGTACACTTTTTTGAAAAAAAATGGGGTCTATTAGACCCTAGATCTCTCCTCTGCCCTCAAAGCATCTGACCACACCAAGATCGGTGTGATAAAACGCTTTTCCAATTTCCCAATGGCGCTGTTTACATCTGGCGAAATCTAAGTCATGAAATGCTCGTAGCTTCCGGTTTCTTAGGCCATAGAGATGATTGGAGCCATTCTGGTCTCTGATCAGCTCTATGGTCAGCTGGCTGAATCACCGGCTGCATTCTCAGGTTCCCTGTTGGGACAGGAGAGCCAGAGAAAAACACGGAAGACGGTGGGGGGGGGGGGGACATTCCCTCCCACTGCTTGTAAAAGCAGTCTAGAGGCTAATTATCCGCTAGGATTGCTTTTACATGAAAGCCAACTGCTGGCTGAAAAGAATGATACCAAGATGATACCTAAACCTGCAGGCATCATTCTAGTATAACCACTCAAAGTCCAGCAACATACTAGTAAGTTGCTGGTCCTTGTTGGGCATATATTGTAATCTTTTTTTTTTTCATGCAGCCTGTGGGCTGAACGAAAAAAAGAGATTGATTGGTGGGTATGCCCACCATTATTATTGCCAGTGTAAACATAGCATCTCCCCCGTTCTGCCTAGGGACAGGACACTGATCGTCTGCTCCCTCTCATCGGGAGCAGCGATCAGTGTTGTGTCACTGCTAGCCCATCCCCCAGACAGTTATGCCGCGTACACACGGTCGGAATTTTCGACAACAAATGTTCGATGGGAGCTTGTTGTCGGAAATTCCGACTGTGTGTAGGCTCCATCAGACATTTGCTGTTGGAGTTCCTGACAAACAAAAATTTGAGATGTGGTTCGGATCCGTTGTCGGAAATTCTGATCGTGTGTACACAATTCCGACGCACAAAGTTCCACGCATGCTCAGAATCAAGCAGAAGAGCCGCACTGGCTATTGAACTTCATTTTTCTCGGCTCATCGTACGTGTTGCACGTCACCGCGTTCTTGACGATCAAAATTGACCACAACATTTGTGCGACTGTGTGTATGCAAGACAAGTTTGAGCCAACATCCGTCGGAAAAAAATCCAGGATTTTGTTCTCGGAATGTCCGATCGTGTGTACGGGGCATTATGATCACTTCCCAGGACACATTTAACCCCTTGATTGCCCCCTAGTGGTTAACCCCTTCCCTGCCAGTGTCATTTACACAGTAATCAGTGCATTTTTATAACACTGATCGCTGTATAAATGATAATGGTCCCAAAATAGCATCAAAAGTGTCTGATGTGTCCGCCATAATGCCACAGTCATGATAAAAATCGCCGCCATAACTAGTAAATAAAAATGCCATAAAACTATCCCCTATTTTGCAGACGCTATAACTTTTGCGCAAACCAATCAATAAACGCTTATTGCGATTTTTTTTTTTTTTTTTTTACCAAAAATATATAGAAGAATATGTATTGGCCTAAACTGAGGAAAACATTTTTTTTATATGTTTTTTGGGTATATTTTTTATAGCAAAAAGTAAAAACTATAAAAATATTGCTTTTTTTTTTCAAAATTGTCGCTCTATTTTTGTTTATATTTTATATTGTTTATATTTTTGTTTATATTGCCCTCCCTGGAATCGTAAGAAGGTAGAGGTCGACCGATATATCGGAGAAGAGAGAAGGAATGTGGGGTTCCTCCTCCCTTCTCCACACGCTGTTGGCAGAGCAGCACCGCGGTGTGTGAAACTGTATGGAGAGAGAGAGAGGAGCTGTCAAAATTTAGGTTGGATGTCAGGGGTGGGCGGGTCCCGGGGGGCGGGACCCAATTATCCAACACCAGCAAATGGGATGGGATCTGGGCAGGCCGCTATGTGTATGTGGCCCCGCCCCTTTCTTAAACAGCCCAATCAGTGGCTATATAGCTGCTGGGTCCCGCCCACCCCGGGTCCCGCCCACCTCCGACATCACGCTTATTTTGTCAACTCCCCTCTCTCTCTCCATACAGTTTCACACAGTTACACTATCGGCTGTCAAAAATGCCATTGCCATTCAGTGCCACCTGCCAGTGCCATCTGCCAATGCCAACTAGTGCCACCTGCCAGTGCCACCTGCCAGTGCCACCTGCCAATGCCAACCAGTGTCTGCCAGTGCCACCTGCCAATGCCAACCAGTGACACCTGCCAACCAGTGACACCTGCCAGTGCCAATCAGTGCCATCTGCCAGTGCCACCTGCCAGTGCCATCTGCCAGTGTCATCCAGTGCCACCTGCCAGTGCCAATGAGTGCCACCTGCCAGTGCCACCTGTCAGTGCCAATTAGTGCCTGCCAGTGCCACCTGCCAGTACCAATCAGTGACATCCGCTGCCATCTGCCAGTGCCAACCAGTGCCACCTGCCAGTGCCAATTAGTGCCATCCAATGCCACCTGCCAGTATCAATTAGTGCCACCTGCCAGTGCCAATTAGTGCCACCTGCCAATCAGTGCCAACCAGTGCCACTTGCCAGTACCACCTGCCAGTGCCACCTGCCAGTGCCAATCAGTGCCACCTGCCAGTGCCAACCAGTGTCACTTGCCAGTGTCACCTGTCATTGCCACCTGCCAGTGCCAACCAGTGCCACCTGTCAGTGCCTGCCAGTGCCACCTGCCTAAAAAAAAATCAGCCTAAAATATTGGCCGCAAAAATCAGCATCATATATCGGCCATCCCAATTACTAAATATCGGCATCGGCCAGAGAAAAACCCATATCGGTCGACCTCTAAGAAGGTGTTGAAGAGTGAAGACAGTTGCCCTGCGTAAGCAATGGCCGCAGCGGCAGCCGTGGACTTTTTTTTTACATCTGCTGGCCTGGGGCTGTTCCGACTTATCACAGATTGATACAGACATCCGTCCCTCCCTCCTTCACCCCCGAACCCAATCATCGGATTGGTTCTGACTGCCTCTCGGGCCTCTGCTCGACATCTCGGCTGTTCCGGAACGTGATTGGCTGCCTCAGCCTGCCTGTGTAACGTCGCTATGCCGATCCAGCCGGTGCGGCACCGGCTCCTCCCACAGGTGCATGCAGTGGTCGAGAGAAAATACGCTGCCAGTGCTATCTCATCACTGAAGAACCGCAGGTAACAGCACTGCAGTGCCACTGTGCCAGTTAAGAGGAGAATATATATATATATTGCTTGGAAAGTTGGACAGCTGAGCTATTGTTACTCTGTCTTTCAGGCATACCAGTCCATGATGCCCATATAAATATAGCCTAGAGAATGGACATCTTTCTATCTGCAATGTATTACAATACATCTGTTGATGCCATATTTTGATCTTGATGAAAACAGCATATACAGAATAGATCAAAATATGGCCACAACAGATGTATTGCAATACATTGCAAATAGAAAGATGTCCATTCTCTAGGCTATATTTATATGGGCATGGAGTGAAGCTGAATTATCTCAAGAGCTATTTTACACTGGAATCTGGCGCCGTTATCGGTAAAGCGCCGCTAGTTCTAGCGGCGCTTTACCATCATTTTAGCGGCGCTATTCGGCCGCTAGCGGGCCGCTTTAACCCCCACTATCGATCGAAGAAAGGGTTAAATGCGACTGTGTATAGCCACTGCCGAAGCACCCTCCCCCCTAAAAAAAGTTCTGCGAACGCCCATGGTTTGGTGAGCAGTAACTCCTTTACACCAGAGTCCACAGTGTTCGGGTTTGGCTTGAAGGAAAGGTGGCAACCCCTAGGGTACACTGACCAATGAGTGCTTGCCATTGTGAGCATCATGCTGGATACTCACTCTGGGGCTGTGCATTGGAGTGTATGGACCACTACACCGGTAGCGCTGGGCATCACAGCTGCTATATGTAGTAGGGTCCAGAGGAGTTGGTTCACCTTTTTCACTTTCCATTAAAAAGTGGACTTACCTTTAAAGTTGCCCATAGATTGGTCCTTTTTTTTTTTTTCTTTTTGTTCAGCCGACCTAAAACAATTACAAAACCGTAACAAACACACAATCACACACTTACATTCTTTCTGGATTGATTGTGTTCTCCTTCCACCTGTCCAACTGTCGTGGTGTGGTAGGTCTCATCCGAGGTGCAAAGATACTGTATATATGTGGTCCAAGGTTTGCTATGACGGAGTTTATGACAGATTTTATGACAGATTTGACAATGTACTTTGTCTGAAGCTATAAACATACATTGATCAATAGGAACAAAGGTGGACTGTTCCTTCTGTGCCGCGCAAACTGTCGTTGTTATATAAATCCTGTATAGTTATAATAATAATCTCTGGCTGAACAATAAATCTTATGTGAGTGGATAACTTGGTGCTCCATAATGATGAAAATATTGATAACTTGGTGCTCCATAATGATGAAAATATTGATAACTTGGTGCTCCATAATGAAATCACCTGAATGCCATTGCTGGTCCTGTAATGACACACATTTTTCTTTTTTATCCTTAAAAGAATCCCCTAAACTTCCTTATAGCCTAAAATATTGCAATCTATTCCATTTTCTTATCCTCCTTATACCCTAATAGATTGTAAGCTCTTCCATCTTCTGTATTCTCCCTAATAGATTGTAAGCTCTTCCATCTTCTGTATTCTCCCTAATAGATTGTAAGCTCTTCCATCTTCTGTATTCTCCCTAATAGATTGTAAGCTCTTCCATCTTCTGTATTCTCCCTAATAGATTGTAAGCTCTTCTACCTTCTGTATCCTCCTTATACCCTAATAGATTGTAAGCTCTTCTACCTTCTGTATCCTCCTTATACCCTAATAGATTGTAAGCTCTTCTACCTTCTGTATCCTCCTTTTACCTTAATAGATTGTAAGCTCTTCTACCTTCTGTATCCTCCTTATACCCTAATAGATTGTAAGCTCTTCTACCTTCTGTATCCTCCTTATACCCTAATAGATTGTAAGTTCTTCTACCTTCTGTATCCTCCCTTATATATTTAACTCAGGTGCTGTCCATTTCTTCTGATCATCCTTGAGATGGTTCTACACCTTCATTTGAGTCCAGCTGTGTTTGATTATACTGATTGGACTTGATTAGGAAAGCCACACACCTGTCTATATAAGACCTTACAGCTCACAGTGCATGTCAGAGCAAATGAGAATCATGAGGTCAAAGGAAGTGCCTGAAGAGCTCAGAGACAGAATTGTGGCAAGGCACAGATCTGGCCAAGGTTACAAAAACATTTCTGCTGCACTCAGGGCTTTTTTTCTCAAACAATAGGTGCTGGAACTCAATCACGACCCCCCAAAACCACTCCCCCACACACACCCTCCAAATCACATCAAATAGTGGGTATGATCATATTTCACAAACAGTAGAAGGGTCTTAAAGGGGCATTAAATATCAGGATTGCATTACATACAGAGTGCAGAGTTCATGGGGGTGCAGAGCTGTCACTTGTAAACATAGAAACCAGACTTCTGTGTTTACAAGTGATTGTGGTGAGCAGGCACCAAAGGGTCTGAGCCAGAGGTGGTGGAACTGAGTTCCACCAAGTTCCCCCTGAAAAAAAGCCCTGGCTGCACTTAAGGTTCCTAAGAGCACAGTGGCCTCCATAATCCTTAAATGGAAAACGTTTGGGATGACCAGAACCTTTCCTAGAGATGGCCGTCCGGCCAAACTGAGCTATCGGGGGAGAAGAGCCTTGGTGAGAGAGGTAAATAAGAACCCAAAGATCACTGTGGCTGAGCTCCAGAGATGCAGTTGAAAGATGGGAAAAATTTGTAGAAAGTCAACCATCACTGCAGCCCTCCACCAGTCGGGGCTTTATGGCAGAGTGGCCCGACGGAAGCCTCTCCTCAGTGCAAGACACATGAAAGCCCGCATGGAGTTTGCGAAAAAAAACACCTGAAGGACTCCAAGATGGTGAGAAATAAGATTCTCTGGTCTGATGAGACCAAGATAGAACTTTTTGGCCTTAATTCTAAGCGGTATGTGTGGAGAAAACCAGGCACTGCTCATCACCTGTCCAATACAGTCCCAACAGTGAAGCATGGTGGTGGCAGCTTCATGCTGTGGGGGTGTTTTTCAGCTGCAGGGACAGGATGACTGGTTGCAATTGAGGGAAAGATGAATGCGGCCAAGTACAGGGATATCCTGGATGAAAACCTTCTCCAGAGTGCTCAGGACCTCAGACTGGGCCGAAGGTTTACCTTCCAACAAGACAATGACCCTAAGCACACAGCTAAAATAATGGAGTGGCTTCACAACAACTTCGTGACTGTTCTTGAATGGCCCAGCCAGAGCCCTGACTTAAACCCAATTGAGCATCTCTGGAGAGACCTAAAAATGGCCGTCCACCAACGTTTACCATCCCCCCTGACAGAACTGGAGAGGATCTGCAAGGAGGAATGGCAGAGGATCCCCAAATCCAGGTGTGAAAAACTTGTTGCATCTTTCCCAAAAAGTCTCATGGCTGTATTAGATCAAAAGGGGCTTCTACTAAATACTGAGCAAAGGGTCTGAATACTTAGGACCATGTGATATTTCAGTTTTTCTTTTTTAATAAATCTGCATAAATGTCAACAATTCTGTGTTTTTCTGTCAATATGGGGTGCTGTGTGTACATTAATGAGGAAAAAATTAACTTAAATGATTTTAGCAAATGGCTGCAATATAACAAAGAGTGAAAAATTTAAAGGGGTCTGAATACTTTCCGTCCCCACTGTATATACATGTATGAATATGCATGAGATATATTGTATGTATTAAGTGTATTCTAGGCGTGATATAGGTATGATCGTATAGTTTAGTCCAATCAAAGCCCATATCTTCTTAGTAGCAAGGTAACAGTTAAATGGGTGGTTACATCATGTGACTCTAAAAAAAAGATAATTCAACAATATTTGGTCGGTTCAGACTGGGTTTGATAAGGAAGTCATTTTTTAACAGCCTCCTGTATTCTTTATCAGCAACTTGTACCATCACATATCCTGTAGTTTCGTTTTCCAAGGAATTGAAACCAGAGAAGGTAGAGCAAAAAAAAAAAGGAGAACATCTAGAAGAAAAAAAAAAATATATATATATAAACAAGTGAATAACCAATTCTTATAGTGATATTCTATAGTTATATATATACAGGGTTTTTTTTTTCCACGGGAACGCGGGGGAACGCAGTTCCGGCACCTCCACAACTGAATGTATTTTTAGCAAGGATTGCTGGGGCGTGCTGGAGGGTCTATTGATGCTGGCTGCTGGGGATCTGTTGAAATTGTTGGGAGTGTATTTTTGTGTGGGGGGTCTATTGTTATTGGGCAAGTCTATTGTTGCTGTCAGTCGGTCTACTGTTGCTGGGAAAGATCTACTATTGAGGGAGAGGTCTACTGTTGCTGGCTGCTGGAGGATCTGTTGTTGCTGATGGGGTCTATTGTTGTTGGGGTGGTATTTTGTTGTGGGAGGGCCCATTGTTTCTGGGGGGGGGGGGGTCTGTCGTTGTGTGGGAGATCTATTGTTGCTGGAGGGTCTACTGTTGCTGGGGTGGGGTCTATCAAATTCCATACAAATTATTTAGTAGCACAAAATGATACTTGGTTTTGTATTCTCTAAAAGGGATGATTTGGGGAAGTGGGTAGGGGTTGGAGCCAAGAGACAGTGCCCAGAGGTGGGTAGGGGGCAGAGACAAAGGGTGACTCAGGTGGGGGGAGTTCCTGCACCTATTTTCTGAGGAAAAAAAGCCCTGTGTGTATATATATATATATATATATATATATATATATATATATAGCTCAACATTATTAGACCCTTATAATTCTACTCATTTCCCTCCTCTTGACCCCTATGGTGTTGTCACTACCATATCTTCCCTACCTAGTATGATACCAGAGGGTCCACAGTACTACTTCACATCTAAGTGGAGCAAAGTTCTTCTTAGGGTGTAAGTGGATAGATATCTTTACTCATTCATATCACCCTTGGCATCATACGAATCTGCTAATCTGACTACAGTGTAGACTACAGTGTAAGCTCTTCAACCTCCTGTATCCTCCCTTATACCTTAATAGATTGTAAGCTCTTCCACCTTCTGTATCCTCCCTTATGCCCTAATAGATTGTAAGCTCTTCTACCTTCTGTATCCCCCTTTACCCTAATAGATTGTAAGCTCTTCTACCTTTTGTATCCTCCTTATACCCTAATAGATTGTAAGCTCTTCTACCTTCTATATTCTCCCTTATACCCTAATAGATTGTAAGCTCTTCCACTATCTGTATACTCCCTTATACCCTAATAGATTGTAAGCTCTTCCATCTTCTGTATCCTCCCTTATACCCTTGTAGCACCCTCTACCTTTAGGTAGGTGCTAGAATAGAATTTTTCTGGGTTCAAGCTATCAGTATAGGCAAATTTAGCCAGGCCTGTGCTGTAGGCTAGGCCTGGTTATTTTGATTTGGGATTGGGAGTGTTTGGTGTAGTGGTGGGTGTGACCACCCATGCTCTGACTCAGAGGCGCCTCCCCTGCTTTCAGGAAGATTGTTCTGGAACAGAGGTTGGACCTGAGGTTTGAGTGACAGGCAGCTCATTTGAGGAGCTCTGACCAATTATCTTTTGGTATTGGCAGGGGGCAGGCCTCCCATATAAGCTGAAGTCACATCCTGCCAGGGAGGAGTTCTGATGGTGCAGGAAGAAAGAATGGAGTTTTAGGAGGTTACCACAGGGTGGCCCCAGGTGGGGGCGCGCCGGGCACGGAGGAGGAATGGAGGAGCAGCCAGGATGTATCCATGGATAAAGATCTTCATCATGGAATCGGTGTCAAGCTGCTGTGACCGGGGAACACAGGACTTGTACACAGGAGAAGATTGGTGGAGAAGTAACAGTAGGACTGAGGACAGTAGAACAAAGTTCTGTGACCGGGGAACACAGAACTTTCCCTTTGGAGAAGGTCAGTGTGAAAGAAGCAAAAGGAGAAGTTGTTGAGAGTAGTGCAGAATGCTGTGGCCGGGGAAGGCAGCGTTTGCAGTTATGGACTGGCTGGGAACAGTAGTCCGTCTATTACCATGTGCTAGGCCATCGGGGGGAGGTACCGAGTATCTCTGGCCTGGCAAAGCACACTGGTAATACCTTCCAAAAGACTGTGTAGCTACCAAACTCTCTGAGCCACCGGGGAGAGGTTTTCCATGCCTCTGGCTTATTGATTTGCTGAAGCAACACCATTCAAGATACTCTATTGCAGTAATAAAGTACAGCCAGCAAGCTGGAGTTATTCAGAGTGATCCCTTCTTGTTTCAATGGAAGTGAAGTAACAGTAATATAACAGTTTTGCAGTGGAGGATTTGTACAAGACGAGAGAGAAGAACTCGGAGGAGTGATATTCTGCAGGAGTCAGTGCAGAGGAGGAGGAGCAATAGTCTGCAGAGGAAATAGACTGTGAATGGTAGAGGTGCATCATTTCAAGGCTAAAGCTGCTAATCAATGTCTTACCAATGTGATGACAATTCTATAAATGCTATGGGCAGGGCCGGCCCAACCATGGGACCCAGAGGGACCCTTGTCCCAGACGGCACTTTAAGAGGGGCAGCAGCCGGCCAGGGTGCAGTGAAAAGTTGTCAGGAGTACCCGCCGCCGCACACCCTAATCACTGTGCTGTCTTCCGATGTCTGGCCGCTGGGATGCTGTGAAAGGCTGCATCCAAGGAATGTGTGGCCCACGCTGCCTGTGAAACACTTTCACATTGAGCAGATCGTGAGGCTTATAAGAGCCACTGAGTCTGTGACACTGTATGCAGGGAAAGAGATCAGCTGTCACAACTCAGCGGTGATGTCGGGAGTGGGCGGGACCGAACAGCTATCAAACACATGCCAATGGGAGGGGGTCTGGGCGGGCCGCTACATTTATGTGGCCCTGCCCCTTTCTTAAACAGCCCGATGACTGGCTGGTGTTTGATAGCATCTCTGTCCCGCGGCTCCGCTCACCCCCGACATCACCGCAGAGTTGTGACAGCTGATCTCTCTCCCTCAATGCAGTTACAATAGCTGACAGTTTCACACACTGAGGGGCTCTGGCAAGCCTTATGATATGCTCAATGTGAAACACCCTCTCTCCTCTGTTAGTGTCCATCAGTGCTGATGCCTATCGGTGCAACTTATCAGTGCTGCCGAACAGTGCCAATCAGTGCCACCTATCAGTGCATATCAGTGCTGCTTATCAGTGTCCATCAGTGCTGCCTATCAATGCCTAGCAGTGCCCATCAGTGCTGCCTATTAGTGCCAATAAGTGCCACCTATCAGTGCTTCCCATCAGTGCTGCCTATTAATGCCAATCAGTGTCACCAATCAGTGCTGCCTATCAGTGCCCATCAGTGCTGCCTATCAATGCCAATCAGTGCCACCTATCAGTGCTGCCAATCAGTACCAATCAGTGCTACCAATCAGTGCCCATCAGTGCCCATCAGTGCTGCCTATCAATACCAATCAGTGCCCATCAGTGCCACCTATCAGTGCGCATCAGTCCTGCCAATCAGTGCCCATCAGTGCTGCCAATCAGTGCCCATCAGTTCTGCCTATCAGTGCCAATCAGTGCTGCCAATCAGTGGCCCCTATTAGTGCCAACCAGTGCCGCCTATTAGTGCCACCTATCAGTGCCCATCAATGCTGCTAATCAGTGCAGCCTATCAATGCCAACCAGTGCCCATCAGTGCTGCCTATCAGTGCTGCCCATCAGTTCCACCTGTCAGTGCCAATCAGAGCCCATAAGTGGTGCCAATCAGTGCTGCCCATCAGTCCTGCCAATCAGTGCCCATCATAGCTACCTATCAGTGCCAATCAGTGCTGCCAATCAGTACCCATTAGTGCTGCCAAATAGTGCCAACCATTGCTGCCTAACAGTGCCACCAATCAGTGGCTATCAGTGTCCATCAGTGCTGCTGATCAGTGCCCATCAATGCTGCCAATCAGTGCCAATCATTCCTAACGATCTGTGCTACCCATCAGTGCCCATCAGTGCTGCCAATCAGTGCCAATCAATGCTAATAACCTGTGCTACCTATCAGTGGACATCAGTACTGCCTATCAGTGCCAATCAGTGCTGCCAATCAGTGCCAATCAGTGCCACCTATCAGTGTCAATCAGGGGCACCTATTAGTGCCCATCAGTGCTGCCAATCAGTGTCCACAAGTGCCCACAATCAGTGCCCATCAGTGTTGCCTATTAGTGCTGCCAATCAGTGTTCATCAGTGTTGCCTATTAGTGCTGCCAATCAGTGCTGCCTATCAGTGCTGCTCATCAGTGCCACCTGTCAGTGCCCATCAGTGCTGCCTATCAGTGCCAATCAGTGCTGCCAATCAGTGCCCATTAGTGCTGCCAAATAGTGCCAACCATTGCTGTCTAACAGTGCCACCAATCAGTGGCTATCAGTGTCCATCAGTGCTGCTGATCAGTGCCAATCAATGCTAACGATCTGTGCTACCCATCAGTGCCCATCAGTGCTGCCAATCAGTGCCAATCAATGCTAATAACCTGTGCTGCCTATCAGTGGACATCAGTGCTGCCTATCAGTGCCAATCAGTGCTGCCAATCAGTGCCAATCAGTGCCACCTATCAGTGTCAATCAGGGGCACCTATTAGTGCCCATCAGTGCTGCCAATCAGTGTCCACAAGTGCCAACAATCAGTGCCCATCAGTGTTGCCTATTAGTGCTGCCAATCAGTGCTGCCAATCAGTGCCCATCAGTGTTGCCTATTAGTGCTGCCAATCAGTGCTGCCAATCAGTGCCCATCAGTGTTGTCTATTAGTGCTGCCAATCAGTGCTGCCTATCAGTGTCCATCAGTGTTGCCTATTAGTGCTGCCAATCAGTGCTGCCAATCAGTGCCCATCAGTGTAGTGAGTTCAGGGATGGGGAGATGAACTCTGCAGCCAGGCACATTGTCAATGGGGGGGAGGTTGGTGGCCTGGTGGGGCACAACTAAGTGCAGCCCTAACTTACTAATCAATGACTTAACAATAATGGTGGAACCCTCTAATGTATGGAAATCTCAATAAACTTCAATATTACCACAATACTGGTCTCTGTGATATGCAACGTCCTATCTAATTTAACCACTTGCTGCCCGCCCGCCGTCATATGATGGCGGGACGGTGCAGCTGTTGTTCTGGGCCGCCGTCATATGATGGCACAGCCTTCCAGGCAGCCCAGGGGGCGCGCCGGCGGCGGCACGCGCGCGCCCGCTGCATCGCTCGGGTCCCAGCGCGCGTGCCCGGCGGCCGCGATGTCCGCGGGGCACCCGCGATTGCCCGGTAACTGAGCAGGACCGTGGATCTGTGTGTGTAATCACACAGATCCACGTCCTGTCAGATGGGAGGAGACCGATGGTGTGTTCCTTGTACAGAGGAACACCGATCGGTCTCCTCCCCTTGTGAATCCCCACCCCCCACAGTTAGAATCACTCCCTAGCAAAACATTAACTCCTACAGCGCCCCCTCCTGGTTAACCCCTTCATTGCCAGTCACATTTATACAGTAATCAATGCATTTTTAGAGCACGGATCGCTGTATAAATGTGAATGGTCCCAAAAATGTGTCAAAATTGTCCGATGTGTCCACCGCAATATTGCAGTCACGATAAAAATCACAGCTCACCGCCGTTACTAGTAAAAAAAATAAAATAAATAAAAATGCTATAAATCTATCCCCTTATTTTGTAGACGCTATAACTTTTGCGCAAACCAATAAATATACGCTTATTGCGATATTTTTTACCAAAAATATGTAGAAGAATACGTATCAGCCTAAAATAAGGAAAAAATTTGTTTTAAAAAAAAAATTTGGATACTTATTATAGCAAAAAGTAAAAAATATTGTGTTTTTTCAAACTTGTCACTTTTGTTTTGTTTATAGCACAAGAAATAAAAATCGCAGGGGTGATCAAATACCACCAAAAGAAAGCTCTGTTAGTGGGGAAAAAATGATAAAAATTTCATTTGGGTACAGTGTAGTATGACCGCGCAATTGTTATTCAAAGTGTGACAGTGCTGAAAGCTGAAAATTGGCTTGGGCAGGAAGGGGGTGAAAATGCCCTGTATGGAAGTGGTTAAACTGAGAATAAGACATAACAAATGAAACTTAGCAGGGATGGTGGAAACCCCTCCAGGGCTGTTTTTCTCCATTGGGAACTCTGGGCAGTTGCCCGGGGGTCCCACTTGCCTGGGGGGCCCCACCTGCCCAGTGACCCCAGCCAAGCATCATGTCCCCGCCGAGGCAGGCAGTCTGGCAGTGTGACAGGTGGCGGCGCAGAGGCAGAGCAGATCATGAAAGAAAAAAAGGTAAGAGACTCACTCGTGAGTTTTGTTGCTGGCCCAGGGAGGAGTAGATATGGTCTGAGGAGAGGGAGCAGCCATAAAGTCAGTGTATAGTGTAATGTGCTGTGTATAGTGTAGTGTGTGTGTGTGTGTGTAGTGTATAGTGTAGTGTGTGTGTGTGTGTGTAGTGTATAGTGTATTGTGTGTGTGTGTGTGTAGTGTATAGTGTATTGTGTGTGTAGTGTATAGTGTATTTTGTGTGTGTGGTGTATAGTGTATTGTGTGTAGTGTATTGTGTGTGTGTGTGTGTTTGGTGTATTGGTCTGTGGGTAGAGTATTGTGTAGCGGTCAGTATGTAGTATATTATGTAGTGGTCTGTGGGTAGTGTATTGTGTAGTGGTCTGTGGGTAGTGTAGTTCGTGTAGTAGTGGTCAGTATAGAAATCAGGTAGGGTGGTGTGGTGTGTAGTGGTCAGTGTGTAGTGTAGTGGTCAGTATAGGAATCAGGTAGGTTTAGTGTGGTGTGTAGTGTAGTGGTCAGTGTGGTGTGGTGTGTAGTGTAGTGGTCAGTGGATATAGTGTAGTGTAGACAGGGCCCCAGTGCACTGTATTGCCCGGGGGCCTATAATGCTCTTAAGATGGCCCTGAACTCCTCTACAGATAATTGCCATGCAAATTAACTTCAAGTGCAACAACTTTTTAGTTGGGAGGTTCACACCATTATAGCACTTTGGAATTTTTATTTTTTAGATTGTTACACTTAATTGTATATGTTTTAGTCACTATTATAATGTGAATGAATGCACTTGAAGTTAATTTCCCACCACCCCTGCTAAGTCCATGTCTTTATGAACCTTGCTTTGTGCCCTGGCAGGCAGTTATGTTGGAACAGGAAGGGGCCGTCCCCAAACTGTCCCCACAAAGTTGGGAGCATGAAATTGTCCAAAATGTCTTGGTATGTTGACGCCTTAAGAGTTCCCTTCACTGGGACTAAGGGGCCAAGTCCACCCCCGAAAAACACCCGCACCACAATCCCCCCTCCACCAAATGATTTGGACCAGTACACAAAGCAAGGTCCATAAAGACATAGATGAGTGAGTTTGGGGTGGAGGAACCTGACTGTCCTGACATCAACCCAATAAAGCCCCTTTGGAATGCGTTAGAGCAGTGGTTCTCAACCTGGGGGTCGGGACCCCCTCGGGGGTCGAATGATGATTTGCCAGGGGTCACCAAATTCTGGGCTGTTCCTGAAGCCCGCACCGCTCTCCCTGCCTTTTTGCAGCCGTCCAGCTGGGCTGTCCCTGGAGCCCATGGCCGCCCACTCAGCCTCTTTGCAGCCGCCCATTCAGTTCACAGCATGGCTGGGGGGCAGAGACTAGAGGTCAGCTGACTGGTGAGGAATGTGAAGTGGGAGGGGCTGGAGGAGACCCTATCTCCTGATTTCAGCATAGTTGTAACTGCTGCGAGACACCACAAAGTCTGGGACACAGTGAATCCGGAGACACAGTGAGTAACATTACCTGTGATTATAGTTGCCAATAAAAGTCCCCACTACAGTTCTCAGATCAGCAGATGACCTTGATCAAGAGCACCTAAGTTGGCTGATCAGAACTCCCCCCAGCATTGCCACTGATCCTACTCCCTACCAAGGGAGCGCTAAATGTTCGTGGGTTACCGGCACAAATTACTTGTCTTGCCTTGGGTGCAGACAACCCACGCTACGAAAATAATTTTACTATTAGGGGTCCCCACAACTTGAGGAATTTTATCAAGGGGTCACGGCACTAGAAAGGTTGAGAACCACTGCATTAGAGCCAGGCCTTCTCATCCAACATCAGTGCCTCACAAATGTGCTTTTGGAAGAATGGTCAATCATTCCCATAGATAAACGCCTAAACCTTGTGGATGGCCTTCCCAGAAGAGTTGAAGCTGTTATAGCTGTAGGCTTGCCTGATTGGATAAAGAGTGAATGAATAGATAGGTGGATCCTGATACTACACTTTTTCAGTAAAAATAAAGGAAATTGTACAGAGATTGTATAAGGTATGGCCACCTTTATACACACAAAATGAACTAGTTACAATTTCAGTGTTATTAATTTATTAATAGCTTATTAATTAATAATAAATTATTATGTTATAACTAGGGATGAGCCGAACACCCCCCTGTTCGGTTCGCACCAGAACATGCGAACAGGAAAAAAGTTCGTTCGAACACGCGAACACCGTTAAAGTCTATGGGACACGAACATGAATAATCAAATGTGCTAATTTTAAAGGCTTATATGAAAGTTATTGTCATAAAAAGTGTTTGGGGACCCGGGTCCTGCCCCAGGGGACATGGATCAATGCAAAAAAATTTTTTAAAAACGGCCATTTTTTCGGGAGCAGTGATTTTAATAATGCTTAAAGTCAAACAATAAAAGTGTAATATCCCTTTAAGCATTATTAAAATCACTGCTCCTGAAAAAACGTACGTTTTTAGAACTTTTTTTGCATTGATCCATGTCCCCTGGGGCAGGACCCAGGTCCCCAAACACTTTTTATGACAATAACTTGCATATAAGCCTTTAAAATTAGCACTTTTGATTTCTCCCATAGACTTTTAAAGGGTGTTCCGCGGCATTCGAATTTGCCGCGAACACCCCAAATTGTTCGCTGTTCGGCGAACTTGCGAACAGCCAATGTTCGAGTCGAACATGAGTTCGACTCGAAC
This sequence comes from Aquarana catesbeiana, assembly GCA_037953035.1. Classification (NCBI taxonomy): domain Eukaryota; kingdom Metazoa; phylum Chordata; class Amphibia; order Anura; family Ranidae; genus Aquarana; species Aquarana catesbeiana. The sequence continues at coordinate 906,511 of JBBHAA010001632.1, forward strand.
TCGAAGCTCATCCCTAGTTATAACATATAACATATAAATATATGATTTAGCTTGAATATAACAGTACCTTTTCAACAGAATCAGTTTCTCCCTCTTAACTGAAAAAACTGGGATTATGGGTACATCTTATACACATAAACACATGTATTTCCTTGTAGATAAGTGGGATGGACTGGAAGGGAGCATTTGTCTTTTAGACACGCCCCCTTCTTTGACACTGCAGTGAGAGGCGTGCCTCCACTGCAGCATTTTTATTGGACAGCTGGGACCAATGGTGCTTTACCATTGGTCCAAGGCTCCAAGCTGTCCATTGAGCTCAATGCCTCTGATAAGAAGTGAGGAGAGGCACTGGGAGTTCATCCTCTCAGTCTGCTGTAAACAGAGTGTGTCAGCTTGTATTTATACTGGCTGCTCTGTATGTAGCTTCTGACAGGCTGAGCAAGGAGTTCCGTATCTCTGTGACTCCAGGTTTCCAAGCTACGACACTTGAAGCTCGATTTTTTTTTTTAATGTTCATGGCCCTGCCCCCCCCCCCCCCACCTCCCCTGATTGCACATCCCTGCTATGCATAAGCAGAAAAGCAAAAAAAAAACGTGTACAGAGATGTGAATGGAGCTTGACAGCTGAATGTCTGTCCACTCCCTCCTATATACACGTATAACGGTGGCCATACAATATACCAGGGGTCTCCAAACTTTCTAAACAAAGGGCCAATTTACTGTCATTCAAACTTAAGGGGGGCCGGACTATGGGCATTGGGAGTCCTGACATCAATGGGAATAAACAATTTTCTTTTGTCTTTTTTCTTTGGTGTCAGTGAGAGGAATAGCATTCCATCATTGGTGTCATTGGAAGGAACCGGGCCCCACTGTTGGTGTCACTGTGAGGAATTGTGCCCCATCTTTGGTGTCCTTGGAAGGAATTCTGCCCATTCATTGGGATTATGTTGTCTTTATCAGTTATCAGTGGATGAAAATAGTTCCCCAAGGGCCAGATAAAAGGCAAAGCCCCCCCCCCCCCCCCCCAGCCACAGTTTGGAGACCACTGTACTATACAATCTGATTGTACAATCTCTGTACAATTTCCTTTAGATTTACCAAAACCATGGAGTAGGAGGACCCACCTATCTATCCATTCACTCTGTATCCAATCAGGCAGGCCCTTGCACTACATCAGGGGTGTCCAGAGAGTTTAGCATGCAGCTTGGGCCTGTCTGGAGGGAAGCCAGGAACGCTGTGCAAACATAGTACCCTACATTGACAAGTCAGGCAAATTCACACCTGGGGGGATGCTGTGCAAACCTAGTTGATGGGTGCAGGGTGTGTCCTAATGAGGTCAGGTCAGGGTTTTTTTTGGGGAGCGGCACTAGCACATGGATAGGGAGGGCGGCGGTGGTGTTAGGGGGGCCCATGCATCCACAATGCACGGGTCGCCATTGGGTCAGCTGGTGAACTACTTCCTATGTCTTACTGGTTTCTCCATCCAAATCTACATACCAGGAAGTCATGAAATTTTTATGGAACACACCAGGGGCTAAGGTAAGTCCTTGTCCTAAACAACATAGAAAGCTTTTATTTTTTTCCAGCAGAGGTACATTAATGCTATATTGGTACATAGGGGGGACTGGTGAACTTAGCCTTTAAAGTAGAGACCTAACGTATTGATGCTACTACCTGCTATGTAAAAAAGATTAGAGAAACATTTTCTGTTTGGCCCGCTATTTCATTTGGTCAGTTTTCTTCTGCATTTTGAAGTTGACATCTTGTAGGACTTTTTACATCAAAGCCAGGAACTGCAGGTGTCTTCCCCAGGTCTCGCTGTGGTCCTCTACCCTATAGTTCTCCACACCAATGATCTCCTCCGCCCCCATCCCTTCAAACAGGTCATGGATCCTGGAGAAGTTGCCGCTTGTCTTGTGGGTGAGAACGATGATCGTGAATATTCCTGCGGAGGAGAAGACTATTATCTTCAGTGTGAGCAGCTAAAGTTAGTTTAATGTGGACCTGATTATGTTTAATGCAGCAAGGTGAGTAACACTTACAGGTATTAATACATTTCATCATGTCAGTTTTTCTCAACTCCAGTCCTCAAGGCGCCCCAACAGGTCATGTTTTCAGGATTTCCCTCATGAAACGGCTGTGGTAATTACTAAGGCCAGTGAAACTGATCAAATCACCTGTGCAAAAATAATGGGAAGCCTGAAAACATGGCCTGTTGGGGCGCCTTGAGGACTGGAGTTGAGAAACATGGCATCATGTGACTCCAAAGTTACAAGATTGCAGCCTAATCACTAGGGGAGAGGAGACTGAGGAAATGCTATCTCCTGCTTTCTGCACTGGTTTAAATCATTCGGTGGATGGGGGATTATGGTGTGAGGTTGTTTTTCAGGGGTTGCGCTTGGCCCCTTGATTCCAGTAAAGGGAACTTTGTGGGAACAGTTTGGGGATGGCCTCTTCCTGTTCCAACATGATTGCCCAACGGTGCAGAAAGCAAGGTCCATGAAGACATGGATGAGTGAGTTTGGTGTGGATAAACTTGACTGACCTGCACAAAGTCCTGACCTCAACCCAACAGAACACCTTTGGGATGAATTAGAGCAGAGACTGCGAGCCAGTCCTCATCCAACATCAGTGTCTGACCTCACAAATTGGCTTCTGGAAGAATGATCAAACATTCCCATAGACACACTCCTAAACCTTGTGGACAGCCTTCCCAGAAGAGTTGAAGCTTTTATAGCTGCAAAGGGTGGGCCAACTCAATACTGAACCCTACGGACTAAGACTGGGATGCCATTAAAGTTTATGTGCGTGTAAAGGTAGGTGTACCAATACTTTTGGTAATATAGTGTATATTAAACTTGAGCTTTAAAAGAGAAGTATGAGGTTTAGAAAAAACAAACACTAATATTTACCTAGGTGGATGCAGCTGTCAGAGACATGGCTGTCACAGAACTGGCAATGTTGCCCAAAACCTACATGGACGCTCACAGAGGGTTCCGAGGCGTGCACAAGCGCACTCCGCGCGTCAACGCGCAAGTGGAGTGACAGACGCTGGCGCCAACGGACCTATTTAGGCCAGCCTGGGACTACAGGACATTGCTGGATTATCTCCTCTGCTTCCCTGTGTGCCTTGACCTTGCTTCATGATTGTGATTACCCATTGTGACCCGTCTTGCCTTGACCTCGCTCCTTGATGTCCTGGTTTGACCCTTGGCCTGCTTCTGAACCCTGCCTCTGTTTCCTGAGGCTTGACCTTCGGCTTGTACCTGGATCCTGCTTGTTCCTGTCTTCCGTGTTTGACCTTGGCTCACCCCCGTTTATGCTGTGGGCTGACTTATCTGTGTACAAGCTCTGGTCTGGCTCCCGGTTGCTCCATTTACCAGAACACAGCAAGTTCAGCTCTGCCTGCACCGGTCAACCCTCAGTGGCCAAGCCCATCTGACCGCAAACAAGCACCTGGCCAACCATGCTTCTTTGGGCACCGTGCTCCCTGTTCCCAACTCCAGGGGTGCGCTGCACTTACCCGCAAGGGGAGCCCTCTTAGCATCTCGATCTCCATACCAGTACCTGACAGCAGCATTGATCTGACCAGAACGGAGTGATCAAAGACCACTGATCGCTCAGTTCTCCCCTCCGCTCTGAGCAGAGGTCCGTGACTGTCAGTCACTGCTCTGTGCTCTGCCCCTCCAGTGCTCACTGGAGTGCCGGGCTGTGCAGAGGGTGGGAGTGGCTGGCTCACTTTTCTGAGAGGCTGAGCCCACTGCCGCTCCAGGCATCTGATTGGATCCTGACATTAAAGTGGAAATCTTCCCACAGCCTGGACCGGCTGAGTGATGTCAACCAACAGCAGGCCTTTGCCCACTGTCAGCTCAAAACTTGTCACAGGAGTGCAGAACAAAATGCACTCCCGTGATCCATAGGAGCAGTAGGACCAAAATAGCTTTGGCTATACAATTCTTTAGGTACTTTTTTTAAAAAATTCTTAATCCCATTTTATTTGCTGTTGCTACTATTATTTATTTTATGTATTATCTTTTTCTGTAAATATTTTGTTTGCACTGTTTACTTGTCCTTTTTAAAATCGCTAAGCCTTATCTCTAGTGCACTAAACCAGAACTTTAAGATCTCCTGTCTTTCTGATCTGTGATATTAGATTTTGACTTCTGTTATATCCCTGTCTGGTGTGACAGAGGGTATTACAGACATTTCCTAAAAGTCAGAATTTTGAGAGCAACTCCTGTGAACGGTTCCCCAAAACACAAATGATAGCAGCTGATGTTGTGATGGACAAGACTGAGAGCTCCATCTTTTCAATTTTAAGCAGCGTTGCCAACCACCCGCAGCATTTGTTACTGGCAAAACATGGACATTTTACTGACAGAGCACATTCTTTTTACTGACAACCTTAAAAATGAACAGAACTTTTATTACAAACTAAGACAACCGATATTTAAACAGTTCCGCCTGCCGTATAGTAAATGGATGGCCGGGTTGGACCGCTCTCGTCATGGGAGGACGTCATTTGATGTCCTCCTATTCTTGCCAGGCAGCACGGCAATCAGTAGTGAGCCGTGTCCCTCAGACACAGCGAATCACCGATCGGGGTAAAGAGCTGATCAAGTCGGCTCTTTACCATGTGATCAGCTGTGTCCAATCACAGCTGATCACATGTAAACAAATGCCGATTATCGGCATTTACTTTCCTCAGCGCTGTCAGTGTCTCAGGGAAGGAAAGCTGATAACCAGATTTCCAGTGAAAGGGTACATTTACACTGATAATCAGTTCAGCATATCAGTGCAGTCCTATCAGTGCAGCACATCAGTGCCCATCAATGCAGCATACCAGTGCCTATCGGTGCAACATATCAGTGCCCATCAGTGCCACCTTATCAGTGGAGCCTCATCTGTGCCCATAAATGGTGCTTATCAGTGCAGCATATCAGTTCCCATCAGCATAGCCCCATCAGTGCTGCATATCAGTGCCACCTTATCAGTGCAGCCTCATCAGTGCCCATCAGTGGTGCTTATTAGTGCAGCATATCAGTGCTCATCAGCGTAGTCCCATCAGTGCCCATCAGTGCCACCTTATCAGTGCAGCCTCATCAGTGCTCATCAGTGGTGCTTATCAGTACAGCATATCAGCACCCATCAGAGTAGCCCCATCAGTGCAGCATATTAGTGCCCATCAGTGCCACCTTCTCAGTGCAGCCTCATCTGTGCCCACCAGAGTAGCCCAATCAGTGCAACATATCAGTGACCATCAGCGTAGCCCCGTCAGTGCAGCATATCAGTGCCACCTTATCAGTGCAGCCTCATCATTTTCCATCAGCGGTGCTTATTAGTGCAACGTATCATTTCTTATCAGTGTAGCCCCATCAATGCCACCTTATCAGTGTAGCCTCATCTGTGCCCATCAGTGGTGCTTATCAGTGCAGCATATCAGTGCCCATCAGAGTAGCCCAATCAGTGCAGCATATTAGTGCCCATCAGCGTAGCCCCATCAGTGCAGCATATAAGTGCCACCTTATCAGTGAAGCCTCATCAGTGCCCATCTGTGGTGCTTATTAGTGCAGCATATCAGTGCTCATCAGCGTAGCCCATCAGTGCAGCCTCATCTGTGCCCATCAGTGGTGCTTATCAGAGCAGAATATCAGTGCCCATCAGAGTAGCCCAATCAGTGCAGCATATCAGTGCCCACCAGCGTAGCCCCATCAGTGCAGCATATCAGTGCCACCTTATCAGTGCAGCCTCATCAGTGACCTTCAATGGTGCTTATTAGTGCAGCATATCAGTGCTCATCAGCGTAGCTCCATCAGTACCCATCAGTGCCACCTTATCAGTGCTCATCAGTGGTTCTAATCAGTGCAGCATATTAGTGCTCATCAGCATAGCCCCATCAGTGCCACCTTATCAGTGCAGCCTTATCAGTGCCCATCAGTGGTGCTTCTCAGAGCAGAATATTAGTGCTCATCAGTGTAGCCCCATTAGAGCCACTTTATCAGTGCAGCCTCATCAGTGCCCATCAGTGGTGCTTATCAGTGCAGCATATCAGTGCCCATCAGAGTAGCTCCATCAGTGCAGCATATCAGTACCACCTTATCAGTGCAGCCTCATCTGTGCCCATCAGTGGTGCTTATCAGTGCAGCATATTAATGCTCATCAGGGTAGCCCCATCAGTGCAGCATATCAGTGCCACCTTATCAGCGCAGCCTCATTAGTGCCCATCAGTGGTGCTTATCAGTGCAGCCTCATCAGTGCTCATCAGAATAGCCCTATCAGTGCAGCCTCATCAGTGCTCATCAGAATAGCCCTATCAGTGCAGCCTCATCAGTGGTGCTTATCAGTTCCCATCATTGCTGCCTCATCAGTGCACATCAGTGAAGAAGAAAAATTACTTATTGGCAAAATGTTATAACAGACACAAAGAAAGGTTTTTTGTTTCAATTTTTGCATTTTTTTTTATTTGTTTGGCAAAAAATCCCAGCGGTGATTAAATACCACCAAAAGAAAACTCTTTTTGTGTGAAAAAATGATAAAAATGTCATTTGGGTACAGTGTAGCATGACCGCGCAATTGTCATTCAAAGTGTGACAGCGCTGAAAGCTGAAAATTGGCCTGGGCAGGAAGGGGGTAAAAGGCCAAATTGCAAAATCAATAAGAAAGGACAAGTCCACTCAAAACTGATATCAGGTTTCGTTACAAATTCGTTAATTCTGGAAATATCCGAAGGAACGAAAACCCATTTAAAGGAATTTTTCTGAATATTTGTAAATTCGAAAATCCAGAAATTAGAAATTCCGAAAATTTGAAAATCTGAAATAACTAATACCAAACAAATGGAACATAACGAATTAATAATGAATAACAATAATAATAATAAAAACGTATTATTATTTATTATTCAATTTGTTCCGTTCTATTTGTTTAGATGCGGCATTCGTTATTTCGGATAATTCGTAACTTTCGGATAAACTCGTATGTGTTACGTTCACTGACAGCCAAATTTGAAAGGGAAATTCCAATACCTATAATTTAATAGTTATTATTAGTTAGTTAGTTCGGATTTTTGAATCTTTGGATTTACACATTTTCGTTCTTATTTTCGGATTTTTGTTCTTTTGAATTTTCGAATTGTCATTCTTATTTTCAAAATTTTTGAATTTTCAGATTTTTGAATTTCTGATTTATTACGAATTACCCGAAATAACTGCTGCATCTAAACAAATGTAACGTAACAAATTAATAATAATATTTATTAATAATAATAATAATAATAATAATTAAAAAATATTTAATATTATTATTATTTATTAATATTATTCATTTGTTATGTTCCATTTGTTTAGATGCAGCATTCGTTATTTCGGATAATTTGATAATAATTTGTAACTTTGGATAAATTCGTATTAGTTGCGTTCACTAACAGCCAAATTTGAAAGGAAATTATAATAGTTAGTTATTGTTAGTAATGCCGGTCTATTCTGGTGAGCGTTTCCACTGCAAGTGGGACCACAAGGGGCCATACAGGGTTTAGAAAAAAATGCCTCAGCATAGCACAGCAGAGGGTTTTCTGTCAGCCAATCAGTGGAATGTATCGTAGCTCCGCCCTAACCGAACCGTTCCATTTTCTATGGCCCCACATCTGAAGCAGGACCCTGAATGGAGCGGTACGGTTCGGTTGTATGGGCCGCTTTCATAATGGAAACACCCAAAATAGCGCACCGAACCGAACCGATCCGCTCAGTGGAAACGAGGCATTAGTTAGTTGTTAGTTAGGGTTAGGGGTTAGGATTAGGGGGGGGGTTAGGGTTTCCCCTTGAAGAACAAGGTTAGGACTCAGGGATTGGAATAGGGACCTTCTCCAAAGGTCAAAGGTCAGGAGGCGTGTCCCCAGAGGTCAAAGGTCAAGAGGCGTGGCTGACCCACCCCCACCAAAGTGTTCCGCCTACCCCAACTAAGTCGGGGAAAGAACAAGTCGGAGAAAGCGCTTTGCTTTCCCCTAACCCTAACAAATTTTCTTTCTTATTTTCGGATTTTCTAATTTTCTAATTTTATGAATTTATGAACGACTCGAAAAACAAAAAAAAAAACAAAAACGAATGAAACGAGCACAAACACATTTTTCGGCAGTGCACATGTCTAGTTTTGAACATATTACAACGCACTTCAGGGTTGAGTATCTGAGGATGGAGAATGTTGGATTATAGACGTTCCGTACCTGTTAAATTGCGGCAGTTGGTAAGAAAAGTATTTATCTCTTGTATTTCTGGGGGGGTGACATCCCTCCTCACACTGTAAAAAAGCACAGATATGATAACCCCCCCCCCCATGGGCAGAACTGATAAAATCTATACAAACAATTTAGGTACTTAACCACTTCCCGTCCAGATCGATTCTGACATTTTTCACATATATGCAAAAATCTGCATTTTTTTTTTTGCAAGAAAATTACTTAGAACCCCCCAAACGTTGCATGTTTTCTAAAAGCAGTGGCCCTAGAGAATAAAATATTCCTTGCTGCAATTTATGTAGCATATCATTTATTTGCGCAGCCATTTATTAAACACAAATTTTTTAGACGAACATACACTTCAATGCATTTTAGTGCCACACAATACAATACCCAATTTTTTTTTTGGTAGAATATAAATGATGATGTTGTGCCGAGCACATAGATACCAAATATGTCAAGATTTAAAATGTAGCATTCATGTGAAATGGCCACAGACGACAATACCTAAAAAAACGAAATGCATTGAGTTGCTGCCATGTGATTGGCTGATTAGCAATTTGTGTTACCAACCAATTGAACGGGTGTACCTAATAAAGTGTAAGCAGAAAAGTCAGTGCTACTACCCATATACCACATAGATAGCAGAGCTCCCAGGTGCTCGATCCACAGTCACTGGCTGAGTAGAGTAATGTAGAAAAAAATGATCCGCACTCCGGTTGTTGCTCCTAAAATTTCTTCATTTTTTTTGAATAGCCACAGTTAACAAATGCAGATTAAGTCAGTTGACGCGTTTCAGCCTATAAGGCCTTAGTCATATGATGAAGTCAGTTGACGCGTTTCAGCCTATAAGGCCTTAGTCATATGATGAAGTCAGTTGACGCGTTTCAGCCTATAAGGCCTTAGTCATATGACTAAGGCCTTATAGGCTGAAACGTGTCAACTGACTTAATCTGCGTTTGTTCACTGTGGCTATTCAAAAAAATGAAGACATTTTAAAAGCAACAACCGGAGTGTGGATCATTTTTTCTACATTACTCTACTCAGCCAGTGACTGTGGATCGAGCACCGCAGAGCTCTGCTATCTATGTGGTATATGGGTAGTAGCACTGACTTTTCTGTTTACACTTTATTAGATACACCTGTTCAATTGGTTGGTAACACAAACTGCTAATCAGCCAATCACATGGCAGCAACTCAATGCATTTAGGCATCTAGACGCGGTGAAGACGACTTGCTGAAGCTCAAACCGAGCATCAGAATGGGGAAGAAAGGGGATTTAGGTGACTTTGAACGTGGCGTGGTTGTTGGTGCCACACAGGCTGGTCTGAGTATTTCTGGGATTTTCACACACAACCATCTCTCAGGGTTTACAGAGAATGGTGGGAAAAAGAGAAAATATCCAGTGAGCGGAGGAAAATGCCTTGTTGATGTCAGAGGAGAATGGGCAGACTGGTTCCAGATGATAGAAAGGCAACAGTAACTCAAATAATCACACGTTACATCGAAGGTATGCAGAATACCATCAACACATCCAGCCTTGAAGCAAATGGGCTACAGCAGCAGAAGACCACACCGGGTGCCACTCCTGTCAGCTAAGAACAGGAAACTGAGGCTACAAATGGCACAGGATCACCAAATTTAGACAATAGAAGATTGGAAAAACGTTGCCTGGTCTGATGAGTCTGGATTTCAGCTCCGACATTCAGATGGTGGGGTCAGAATTTGGCTCATGGATCCAACCTGCCTTGTATCACCGGTTCAGGCTGGTGGTGGGGAGTGTAATGGTGTGGGGGATGGGATATCACCAGTTCAGGCTGGTGGTGGGGAGTGTAATGGTGTGGGGGATGGGGTATCACCGGTTCAGGCTGGTGGTGGGGGTGTATTGGTGTGGGGGATGGGATATCACCGGTTCAGGCTGGTGGTGGGGAGTGTAATGGTGTGGGGGATGGGATATCACCGGTTCAGGCTGGTGGTGGGGGTGTAATGGTGTGGGGGATGGGATATCACCGGTTCAGGCTGGTGGTGGGGGTGTAATGGTGTGGGGGATGGGATATCACCGGTTCAGGCTGGTGGTGGGGGTGTAATGGTGTGGGGGATGGGATATCACCATTTCAGGCTGGTGGTGGTGGTGTAATGGTGTGGGGGATGGGATATCACCGGTTCAGGCTGGTGGTGGGGGTGTAATGGTGTGGGGGGATGGGATATCACCGGTTCAGGCTGGTGGTGGGGGTGTAATGGTGTGGGGGATGGGGTATCACCGGTTCAGGCTGGTGGTGGGGGTGTAATGGTGTGGGGGATGGGGTATCACCGGTTCAGGCTGGTGGTGGGGGTGTAATGGTGTGGGGGATGGGGTATCACCGGTTCAGGCTGGTGGTGGGGGTGTAATGGTGTGGGGGATATTTTCTTGGCACACTTTGGGCCCCTTAGTACCAATTGAGCATGGTTTAATCACCACGACCTACCTGAGTATTGTTGCTGAAAATGTCCATCCCTTTATGACTACAGTGTCCCCATCTTCTGATGGCTCCTTCCAGCAGGATAATGCACCATGTCACAAAGCTCCAATCTTCTCACCACTGGACAATGAGGTCTCTGTCCTCCAATGGCCTCCACACTCACCACATCTCATCCAATAGAACACCTTTGCAAAGTGGTGGAACGGGAGATTGGCATCCTGGATGTGCAGCCGACAAATCTGCAGCAACTGTGTGATGTTATTATGTCACTATGGAGCAAAATCTCTGAGGAATGTTTCCAACACCTTGTTGTATCTATGCCACCAAGAATGAAGGCAAAAGGAGGTCCAACCCGGTACTAGCAAGGGGGACCTAATAAAGTGGCCGGCGAGTGTGTGTGTGCCAGACCTACATGTGCGTTTGCATTTGTGGTGGTTCTTTATGTTATTTTTTTTTATTATCTATTTTGTTTTAATTTATTTTTTTACACTTTTTCTTTATTTTATTTTTCAATTCAATGTATTGCTCTCACATGGGATTAACAACATCCCTTGTGATAACATGGACAGTGACAGGTACACTTTATGGAAAGTTCTACAGATCTCTCCTCTGTCCTCCTATAAATCTGATTAATCCAAGATCGGTTTGATCAGATGTTTGCCTGACCGGCAATGGCTTAGAAACAATCAAAAACAGAAGTGACATATTACATGGAGTGGGAGAGCCTGCGGACGCCCCCGTTTTAAGCGCCCTGGAAAAGTGATCGGTTAGATGCGGAGCCACTCAGGTCACTTGTACATATAATCCTCATCAACGGTTACAAATTTTGAGTCCAGGATCACGGGTGCAGCCTGGTATGACTACTTGTTTCCTAGGACGTACGGGTACATCTGAGGGCTAGGAAGTGGACCTAGCATCAAATATATTTTCTCAGGTTAGTTGCAGCATGATAAAAACTGCATTATTTTTTTTTCCCAGTCTTCCAGCACCACCTCCTGGTGAAAGCAGGTATAGCCTCTTCTCTGGCCCATCATAAACGTCAGTATTACTAACAACATTAGCAACATTTTCAAAAAATTGTGCTTTGCTTACCTGTAAACGAATATTGGCACAATAATATCAGTAAAATTTGACTTTCATATCTGAGTCTTGCATCCGGGTCAACATTTCCACAAAGTCCTTTGTCCACTCAACTTTTATATCAAGAGGGATAAAATTACCTGACAAAGAAAAATGTGAGTAGATTTAGCAGTTTTACTGTAAAAGATAACTAATTGGTGTCGGTACCAGAAGGTTCATAAGTATAGCACCCTCCTAGCTAGGCTGCTAGGTTTTGGTTATGAGTATTTAGTTCTTGGCTCTCCTGTAATCGGCAGAGCTTTGGGTTGCTCTGGGCTCTGCAGGCTGCAAGCTTAACTGCTTCCCCCTGTCTTCTGGAGATTTTCAGAACATAGTGGGTGGGAGAGTCAAATAAGCAGTATGAAAATTTATGGATCTCCGGTCAATCCCTGGGCAGGTGTTCCCAGATGGTGGCTGGGGAGTGCATATATAGTCTGGAACCCCAGAAAGCATGGTTCCTTTCCCTGGAGGAGAGGTTCTCAGCCAGAAGGGCTGCTAGCCATTTCTGGTCATCTTGCTGAGAGTCCAGTCTGTTTCATCGAGGTCCCAGCTGTTCTCAGCTGGGGGGGCCTATACCAGTGGCGTCACAAGAGGGGGGCCCGAGGGGGCCCAGACCCCCCAACATTATAGCGTGCCCCCCCATTTGCCCCCCAATGTATTAGCTTATATAACGGCTGTCGCCAAGGGCCGCGGCCGCCCGCTTACATTTTTTTTTTCTAGTGGACTCACTCCGTGCGAGTCACTCGTCTGTCTCGGAGGAAGTGTCTTATAGTACTGTATCCAGTAGATGACAATCTTTGAATTACCTTGTGATTTGTGTGGGGAGGACCACTTTTTGACCTCTAGACGTGACGATTTGAGGGATAAACGTGGAGAGGGAGGGTAGGAAGAAGGGTATAGAAGAGAAGCAAGTCAAGATTTGAGAAAAGGAGTTATAAAGAGCCGGGCCTAATGCCCTGAAGTCTTTTTATTTGTCAGCATATAACCCCTAGGAGGCAATAAACTTTGCTTGCTTTTATCCGGTCCTTGGGGCACTATTTTCATCCACTAATACCAACAATTGAGCATAATCCCCCCCCCACACACACACACGAGCACCAATGAAGGGGCACAATTCCTCCCAATCACAATTCCTCCAAATGACACCAACAATGGGGTCCAATGACACCAACAATGTGGCACTATTTCTTCCACTATTACTAAAAATGGGGCATGTTGTTCTATTCCCTGACGTCTGGATCCTTTTTGCTCCCAATGCCCACAGTCCAGCTCTTTCTTAAGTCTGAAGGACAGTAAACTGGCCCTTGTTTAGAAAGTCTGTCCTAGACTATTTTATGAGTATGAGGAATGAAAATTGCCACTTGCCTGGCTGCTGCACTAGTAGAAGCACAGTGGTCCTTGCGGAGGTAACGCTATATAAGCGGAAAAAAAATTAAATAATAATAACTTACCTGCAGATCAATAAAAGTAACACAATTCTAGACTTGTGATTGATGATACAGGAAGAGAGAGGAAGTAAAACAGCAAAGATTTAAGAGGCAGACCCCGCACACAAATACTCATGTAGGCAGCTGTTTCTCACTTTTAAAATATATGTAATTTTTTTATAAATCATGGAAAAGGTTCAGTACTTTATTTTCAGGTTTTTATTGCTTAACCAGCATCTGGAATGATCATCAGACTAATGACCACTCAGAACCCACCAATTCTACCAACACACCCTTTATTCAACAGTCTCTAATTTTAACACTTTCCATTTTCGAACACCCAATCCCTTGTTGAGCAAAGAACCAACCTTCAGCCATCACTCCTGGCAGTGGCGTCACTAGGGGGTGGCTTTTGGGGCTCTAGCCCCCGAATCTGTGGCCCATAGCCCCGAGTCTCTGCAGGGGTCCCCAAGGGGAGGGGAGGCTCTCTGGGGACCCTGATGTAAGTGGGAGGCACTCTGGGGACCCTGATTTAAGGGGGAGGCTCTCTGGGGACCCTAATGTAAGGGGGCTCTCTGGAAACTTTGATGTAAGTGGGGGGCTCTCTGGGGAACCTGATGCAAGGGGGAGGCTCTCTGGGGACTCTGATGTAAAGGGGAGGCTCTCTGGGGACCCTGATGTAAAGAGGGGCTCTCTGGGGAGTCTGATGTAAGAGGGGGGCTCTCTGGGGACCCTAATGTAAGGGGGGCTCTCTTTGGAACTCTGATGTAAGTGGGGGGCTCTCTGGGGGCCCCGATGCAAGGGGGAGGCTCTCTGGGGACTCTGATGTAAGGAGGAGGCTCTCTGGGGACCCTGATGTAAAGAGGGGCTCTCTGGGGACCCTGATGTAAGGGGGGCTCTCTGGGGACCCTGATGTAAGTGAGGTGCTCTTTGGGTATATATACACACACACATATATTACTGTATATACATGTGTATGCCCGCCCAAGCGTATGACTTTCTTTACTACGCTGCTATGGGCTCTATCCCCAGATCTTTTGTAGACCTAGCAATGCCCCTGACTCCTGGGAGACCTGCCTAAAGAGAATCATTCCCTGTACACTGCCTAAGACATGACTGAGAACACTGCTTTAAGAGATCCAGTGTCCCACACCTTCCTTCTACTTCCCGAGGCTTTTATTGTTGTCCTTATCCATTCTAGGAAAAAATCACTCTCACTATTGGCCCTAGTAACCATTGTCTTTGGTACAGAAAATGATTGCAAATTCAAAATGTTTAGGTCATCACCAAAGCAGGAGGCAACAAAACAAAACAGTTGCGGTAGGCATCGGTAATTAGTATCAGCGAAAAAAAAAAGTATCAGTTCTGGTGCTCGGTGTAAAAAAAAAAATGGTATCGGTGCATCCCTAATTGAAGCCAAAACAGCAGCAAGACAGCCAGGAAACTTTCCATGGAAAGGCATCTACAGGTTTAATCTGTGTATGTAACTCAGTGTTTCTCAACTCCAGTCCTCAAGGCGCCCCAACAGGTCGTGTTTTCAGGCTCTCCATTAATTTGTACAGGTGATTTGATCAGTTTCACTGCCTTAGTAATTACTACAGCCGTTTCATCTGAGGGAAATCTTGAAAACATGACCTGTTGGGGCGCCTTGAGGACTGGAGTTGAGAAACACTGATGTAACTCACAGGGCCGTTTAAGGCAGGGCAAAAGGGGCAGCTGCCCTGGGCCCTGTCATTGTTGTGGGGCCCAAAGCAGCTGTCTTATACTTACCAACTATCCTGGTTTAATTTCCCTCGTCCCTTGAAGTTTTAGTCCTGTGCTGTGTCCCGATATCTCAGTGTGAAGCTACTAATGCTGCCCAGCTCTGCCCTATTGTTGTGTAAAGATGACTCACCTGCAGACCCTGTGTTTACATGTAAATTACTGGCATTCATATGTAAATAGCGTCGGCATTCATATGTACATAGGGACAGCCAGCTGCATTGACATGTATATCATGCTCCCCTGAGGTCATATCCACAGTAATCTCTAGCAACCAATCAACAAGCAGAAATCATGTGCTGTAACCTCTAGCAACTAATCAGTGAGCCGTAATGTGTGCTGTAACCTTTAGCAACCAGTCAGTGAGCAGTAATGATACACTGTAACCTCTGGCAACCAATCGCAATAGCTGTCTGATCTGATTCAGTAAACTGATTTTGAGTCTAGCTGCTATTTATTGTATGTCTCAGAGCAGGTGGAGAGCAAAACTGCATGGGGGGGGGGCCCAAGAAAAGTTTTGCCCAGGGTCCAATCAATATTAAAGACGGCCCTGGTAACTCACCCAACTGAGCGTAGATCTCTCCAGTCTCAAAGCTGTTGAGTGTGGAGCATCCTCTGTTGTCCACAATGGAGATGGTGGGGGTTAGTGGGTAAGATTTCCTCTCTGTCGTGAACCCACCTTGTGATTCCCCAGACCGGGCTATCACAGTGAACGGCTGTCCCCTGTCCTGGAGAACATGTCTACAAGAGTTCACAAGGGACCCCCACACGGTCCGGCATTCATCTCCCAGACACTCAGAGACATAGAACAGTAGACATATGCAATTTGTTTAGTTCCGAAATTCGTTTAACGAATTTTGACAAATTCGTTAATTCCGAATGTTTCAATTTCTGAATTTTTCAATTTCCGAATTTCCGTAATTACGAATTTCCGAAATTACGAATTTCCGAATTTCCGTAATTACGAATTTCTGAAATTACGAATTTCCGAATTTCCGAAATTCGAAATTTCGGAAATTCAAAATTTCGAAATTTGAATAAAATTTTAAATATTTCATAAATTTAAAAATTATAAAATTTGGACATTTGAAAATCCAGGAATTATGCCTTGTACACATGACCGGACTTTCCGTCAGAGTAGACTCTGAAGGTCTTTCTGACGGAGTTCTGCTGAAACGGACTTGCCTACACATGATCACACCAAAGTCCTTTCGTTTAGAACGCGATGACGTACGACGGGACTAGAAAAAGGAAGTTCAATAGCCAGTAGCCAATAGCTGCCCTTGCGTTGTTTTTGGTCCGTCAGAATAGCATACAGACAAACGTTTTTTCCGATAGGAATTGAGTCCGTCGGAAAGATTTGAAACTTGTTCTATTTCTAGGTCCGTCAGAATTTTAGAAAGAAAAAGTCAGATGAAGCCCACACACGATCGGAATGTCCGACGGAATGATTCCGTCTGACCTTTTCTGCCGGAAAGTCCGGTCGTGTGTTCGCGACATAAGAATGAAAAGCTGAAAATTCAAAAGAATGAAAATCTGAAAATTCGAAAACCCGAAAATCTAAAATAATAACTAGCTAATAATAAGTATTAAATTACAGGTATTGGAATTTCCTTTCAAATTTGTCTGTTTGTGAACGTAAAGAGTACGAATTTATCCGAAGTTACGAATTAATCTGAAATAACGAATGCCGAACAGCCAAATTTGAAAGGAAATTCCAATACCTATAATTTAATAGCTAGTTATTATTTCGAATTTTACTGATTTTCTTTCTTTTTTTCAGATTTTTCATTTTCAAATTTTGGGATTTCTGAATTTCCGAAAAAAGCAAAAAAAAATGAATGAAACGAAAACGAAAAAAAAAACAAACACATTTTTTGTCAGTGCACATGTCTATAGAACAGTCCATAAGCTTTGTTTTTTTGCTTTTTTTGTTTTTTTTTTATTGACGGGATTGAACTTGGATGGAAATGGGAAATTAGGGATACCCAGAAAGATTCAGTGCAACTTGCTTGGGAATCCTCTTTATACATCCAGTGTATATATACTCCAGTCTTCTCTCCAGCACAACTCTTACTTAGGACCTCTTTCCCTTTACTCCTCCAGCACTTCACTTTGCTGCAGATCCCCAGACCAGCTAGCACCACATGGTTGGGCCTGACATTAACTCAGCCAGGCCTCAGTGAATTGCCTTTTGCAGGCAGGACCCTGGGCCCCCTATGATGTAGGAATAGTTCCGGTGCTAACTGTCCTCAGCTTGGCTACTGATCCCAGTAAACCTTTTTCAGGCCCTACCAGCCCTCCTGGCTTCAGCTGCCTCTTGCCACTGCCCTTCCCACAGTCCTCTCCTCTGGTTCTGCACCCATCTGAAGATGCGATCTCCCAGTTCTCTTAGGCGTCCCCCCCAGCCCTCCCGACTTTGCTTCACTCACCAGCTCTCCTGGCTGTGACCAGTTTGTCCTCTCTGGAGTCTCCCGCTGCCCTCTACTTGCTCTCTCATGTGCCTCTCCTCCAGGATCTCTTCTCCTCCTGGCTGCACCCGAGCCCCGGCCCCAAGGTCACCCTCCCAGACTGGGGAGCTCCCCGTGGGCCCCAACAGCCTCCACACTCTCTAATTCCAGGTCTTTCACCTGACAACTTCTTCCCAGCTGGGCTGACCCCGGGTATTTAACCACTTAAGGACCGAGCCTCTTTATGAGATGTGTTGTTTACAAGTTAAAAACATTTTTTTTTGCTAGAAAATTACTTAGAACCCCCAAACATTATAGGTTTTTTTTCTAGCACCCTAGAGAACAAAATGGCGGTCGTTGCAATACTTTCCGTCACACGGTACTTGCGCAGCTTTCCTACATGCGCACTTTTTTTGGAAAGAATACACTTTTTTTAAATTAAAAAATAAGACAACAGTAAAGTTAAACCAATTTTTTTTTTTTATATTGTGAAAGATAATGTTACGCCGAGTAAATTGATACCCAACATGTCACGCTTCAAAATTGCGCCCGCTCGTGGAATGGCGACAAACTTTTACCCTTAAAAATCTCCATAGGCGACGTTTAAAAAATTCTACAGGTTACATGTTTTAAGTTACAGAGGAGGTCTAGGGCTAGAATTATTGCTCCTGCTCTACAAACCACGGTGATACCTCACATGTGTGGTCTGAACACTGTTTTCATATGCGGGGGCTACTCACGTATGCGTTCGCTTCTGCACGCAAGCTCGGCAGGACGGGGCGTGTTTAAAATTTTTTTTTTTAATTTATTTTATCTTTTATTTTTTATTCTTACACTGTTTTTTTTAAAAAAAATTGTGTCACTTTTATTCCTATTACAAGGAATGTAAACAGGACAGGACCTCTTAAATATGAGATCTGGGGGGTCAAAAAGACCTCACATCTCATATTTACACTAAAATGCAATAAAAAAAAAAATTGTTATTTAAAAAAATGATTTAAAAAAAATGGCCCGTTTTGACGTCGCTTCCGCCCTGCAATGTCATGGCGAAGGGTGGGGGCCATCTTCTCTTCACTCATCTCCATGTCCAGCCGCAGAGAGGAACGGATCGCCTCCGCTGCTGCTGACGGCGCCGGTAAGCGGCGGAGGGCACCAGAGCGCGGTGGGAAGGGGGCCCTCTCCCGCCACCGATAAAAGTGATCTCACGACGAATCTGCCACAGAGACCACTTTTATCTTGTAGCGGACCGCCGGCCGAACATGAGGGTACTGGGGATACTGCCATAACAACGATATCCGTCCTCAAAGTAAGGACGTATATTGGCGGTCCGGAAGTGGTTAAGGAGGACTGCCCCCTGCCAATCCAAGTTGGGGATTGGTCAAGGCTCTCCTCTCCTCTTCACTTTCTAGCACCTTCTAGAAAGAAGAGGGAGGTGACAGTGATGCTACCTGTGAGTCACCCAGCCCTGCCCTGAGCCTCACCCAGCCCAGAATGAAAACAAAACAGGCCTAGCCACAAGCTAGGCCTGCCTACATTTGCCTACTCTATGGAAAAAAAAATCTAACCTCTAGTACAGGGGTCTCAAACTGGCGGCCCTCCAGCTGTTGCAAAACTACAAGTCCCATCATGCCTCTGCCTGTGGGAGTCATACTTGTAACTGTCAGCCTTGCAATGCCTCATGGGACTTGTAGTTTCGCAACCGCTGGATGGTCGCCAGTTTGAGACCCCTGCGTCTAGCACCTACTACCTAACTAGAGGGCGCTACATAAATATGGTTTAGGTACAGCATTGCATGACCACTCAATTGCCCGTTAGTAGTGCAGTGCTGAATATAAAAAAAATGCCCTGGACATGAAGGGGGATAAAACCTTCCGGAGCTCAATTAGTTAAGGTGTGACATAGTGCACGATAGCATAGACTAATATCACTGGTGATGTCAGTGTCAGTTAGTGTCATATCACAGTGCTATTATAAGTTGCTGATCACCACCATTGCTAGTAAAAAAAAAAAAAAAATCCAGTATATATACACCATAGTTTGTAGACACTTTAACTTTCACATGAACCAATTAGTATACACTTAGTGGGATTTTTTTTTTTTTTTTTTTTTTTTAACCATAGACATGTGGCAGAATACATTTTGCCCTAAATTTATGAAGAAATTAGATTTTTTTTCTTTTATTGGATATGTTTTATAGCACAAAGTAAAAAAAAAAAATCTATATTTTTGTCAAAATGTTCTGTATTTTTGCTTATGTTAAAAAAAATATATATATATAAAAAAACCCAGTGGTGATCAAATACCAACAAAAGAAAACCAAAGGCTCTATTTGTGTGGAAAAAAATGATATAAATATAGTTTGGGTACAGCATTGTATAACAGCGCAATTGCCACTATAAGTCGCTGATCACCACCATTACTATTAAAAAAAAAGAATAAGCTAACATTCCAGTATATATCCTATAGTTTGTAGACATGCAAATCAATTGATATAAACTTATTGGGATAATTGTTTTTTTTTCCCAAAGACATGTAGCAGAATACATTTTGACCAAAATTTATTTAGATTTTTTTTTTTTTTATTGGAAATGTTTTATAGCAGAAAGTAAAAAAAATATTTTTTTTGAAAAAATTCTCCGTATTTTCATTTATATGATAGAAAAAAAAAAAAAACGCAGTGGTGATCAAATACCACCAAAAGAAAGCTCTATTTGCGTGGAAAAAAATATATAAATAAGGTTTGTGCTCAGCATTGCATGACCGCGTAATTTTCAGTTAAAGTAGCTGAATAGCAAAAAAAATGGCCTAATCATGAAGGGGGTAAAAAAAACTTTCCGGAGCTGAGGTGGTTAACGTGTGACATAGAGCACGATCGCATACACTAATTCAACCATGACAATGCAAACCTAACCGATTGTGCAGTGTGTGCCAACCGCAATAAATCCTTAGCACAAGGAACGTTTTTTTTTACTCACCTCTGTTTAAAGGGCGGGATCAGGGGCGGACTGACCATTCGGGCACTGCCCGAGGGCCCCATGCCACTAAGGGGCCCCATCAGGGTTGCCAGCCTCAATAAAAATCTGTGTTTTTTAAAAAAAAATCCCAAGCTTATAGCTGCCTCGCCTCTCCAGAACCTTTTCAGAGTTGTATGTGTATACTGTGTGTGTATATTGTGTGTCTGTGTGTGTGTGTATACTGTGTGTGTATATTGTGTGTCTGTGTGTGTATACAGTATGTGTGTGGTGTGTGTATACTGTGTGGCCCCATAATCTATTGCCTGGGGGCCCCATAATCTACTATTGCCCGGGGGCCCATAATCTTCTCCTATTGCCCGGGGGCCCCATAATCTCCTATTGCCCCGGGGGCCCCATGAGTTGTCAGTCCGCCCCTGGGCGGGATATTTGGAAATACACAGAAATGATACATTCGATAAACACGAAGAAAATCATTGCTTGTAGTCTGCAGAAGAAGGAAAAGAGGAAAGAAAATCAATCTCACTCGCTATCAGTAAAATAAATGCAGAAAGTGCCCTTTCGCCTTGATATGGCACTGGGCGGGGAGCATTCATTTTATTGGGCTATTGCTATTCACCTGCGGGCACAACAATGCGTGTGTCCTGGCACACTGTGTGCGTTCGTTATTCCGAGAAAGTCGTCTGGTTTCATACATTCCTTACCTATCCTCATCAAATGACTTCTGCAACCTTCTTTACTTAGCCTAAACCCCCTCACTATCGCGTCTTTTTATTAAAAGATTTGCAGAGCTATTCGTCCTGTGAAACTACATATAACTATGGGGATACACACTGTACTGTCAAAAGTATCAGGACACTTGCCTTTTACATGCACATGAACTTTAATGGCATCCCAGTCTTAGTCCGTAGGGTTCAGTATTACGTTGGCCCACCCTTTGCAGCTATAACAGCTTCAGCTCTTCTGGGAAGGCTGTCCACAAGGTTTAGGAGGGTGTCTATGGGAATGTTTGACCATTCTTCCGGAAGAGCATTTGTGAGGTCAGGCACTGAGGTTGGACGAGAAGGCCTGGCTCGCAGTCTCCGCTCTCGGGTTGAGGTCAGGACTCTGTGTAGGCCAGTCAAGTTCCTCCACCCGCCAAACTTGCACATCCATGTCTTTAATGCATACTGTTAGACAGGTTCATTCTGTTGTCTACGAGCTGGTTGGTAGGTAGGCTTGGGTTTTTTTCCTGAGCATTCCCCAGGCTTTGTTATTACCTGTGTACCTGTGTCAGCCCTCCAATGCCGCTTACTGCTATAGCCAGCTGTAAATTGGGGCGGTGGCGAGTTTTCGTTTTTCACGTTGGTGTGGTCCAGCAACGCACCAACACCTTTGCAGCCATTGTGCTACATGCTGGGTGTTGGTGTGCTCTTGTACCTTTAAGAAGGGGTGGGCTCGCCTTCAGTCCACCTGCCCTCATTTATCCTTCAGAATGTATGTGCCTCCACTGTGGGGACACTCATAGTTTAGCGTTAGGACCACAGATATCAGGGTGCCGTGACGAGGCTCTGTGGCTCACGCATGGGTTTGCAAATGCCTGCGGACTAAACCCCTGTTTTTAACGCATACTGTTAGACAGGTTCATTTCGGTTGTCTGCGAGCTGGTTGGTAAGTAGGCTTGGGTTTTTCCTGGTCATTCCCCAGGCTTTTGTTGTTACCGGGAACATACATAGTCCCCAGCTAAGGTGAACAGGAGGGTCTGGGGTGTGGTGGTAGATCGCGGAATCAAAGAATCCTGAGGAGCTGGCCAGGGGTTTCTGGTAAAGCTTAGAGTTTCCACCAAAAAAGAAAAGAGAGAAACAGGAGAGCCCTTATACCCTGTTTCCCCCGAAAATAAGACCTAGCGTGATTGTCGGTGATGGCTGCAATATAAGCCCTACCCCCCAAATAAGCCCTACCCTGTTTCCCCAAAAATAAGCCCTACACTAAAAATAATATCTACAAGGACTTTAACTAGGGCTTATTTTGGGGTAGGGTTTATATTGCAGCCATCACCGACAATCACGCTAGGTCTTATTTTCGGGGAAACAGGGTAGTGTAGTCGAGTAGAGTATAGTGTAGTAGATTTATTCAGAAAAAAGAATACAGTGCTTCCACAAATAAAAGGAAAAAAAGGTTAAAATGTCCTTACAACGGTTGAGGCTGCGGTTACCCAGCTAGGTGGGAACACGCAGCCTTCTAGTCTCCACGCAGGGTCAGTGTGGTTGCGTTCTATGCCTCAGGCATTCCCACCCTGTGAGGGTTCTCAGGTAGGTGGACAAAGTGGTAGAAAGAGTCAGCGCAAAAACGGCACTTAGTAGTTCGATTGGCAGAGGCACCCGATGTGATTGTTTAAAAAAGGATAGGCACGAGTCCTACCTATCCTTTAATCAACCATTTTGGTCGCCTCTGCCAATGGAACTACCTAAGAGCCCTTTGTGAGCTAACTCTTTCAACCAAGATGGAGAGGAGGTCCTTTTGCAAATGTGTAGGGCTAAACATGAAAGCTCTGGCCTTAAAGTGTAATGCCCACACAATGGTGTGTAGTACCCTCCTCCTTACATGTAGTTCCTGTTAAATTGTTGCAGTTGTCTTGATCTTCACTGCTTTTTGTGATGTAAGGTTCTTCTTCACACTGCATTTCTGGAGAAAGGTTGATATGCCCAGCACAGAGCAATTTCTTTGCTAAAGAGTGTTATTGCTTGACTACCTTCAGTTAAAATAAATCGAAGTTGTATCAAGTCTCAGACTGATTTAAGGTGAATCAAGTGGATGCCTGTGTTCTGTGTGAGTTGGGAATGCACATTGTTAGGCCTCAGTGCTGGATAGGTGCAGCTCATGAAGGGTAAACACTATGGTATACCAGATATTGAAGGAAAAATACACTAGTCCAAAACTGGTTGGGATGGGGCTGGTGGTAGTTAGGGGTTAAAGTCATCTGATTGTCCGTGAGGAGCACACCCCCTCCATGCAACACACGTCAAGAGACATGGGCCCCCCTATCACGTGGACCTCAGGTGTTCAGGGAACTGCCTGAGCCCTATTTCAAGCCACAAGAATTATGTAAGACCTTACACAAGAATCGGCCCTATCTGTTGGTGGGACTTTGCTAAAGTGACCAAAAGAATGGTGAGTGAAAAGTCTATAACCTGCCATTCATGCACGCTAAGCAGAAACAGAGTTCTGCATGGGCTGTAGACTGTAAGTGGCTGGAGTGTTTAGGCCTTAGTCAGCCCTGTTCTGAAGCGCCGACCCCACCCCCACCCCAGTTGAGCGTGTGAGTGATTCATTCGCAGTTGGCACTGCTCTCATGTCTGCAGGAAGAAATGCAGACAATAGGTAGGAAAATGTATACAACAGTTAAGAAGGTGTCCTAAAAGAAGTGTCTGGATTGTCTAAAGCCAAACTGTGGGCTCACCATATAGAAGGTAAGACATGGGAGGTTTGATGAGATGTACACTAGAAGGTTTCAGTTGTGGATGAAATACGTCAGAGCTATGTACAATGCCTACTGCAGCATGGAACCTTTCCTCACAGCATGGGCGTAGCATAAGGGGTTGCAGGGGTCACAATCGCAACCCTGCCCCTAGCTCCAGGGGGCCCCTGCAGCCTCCCTGTCATATTATCATATCCTCCACAAAATCCAGCTCCAATCTGCCCTAGGGCCCCACAGCCATGCTCCAGTACTGGGCTTCTACTTTGCCTTCCACAGTCCGCACCCCTCTGTTCCCATTGGCTGGGGAGAAGCTGTGAGCCATTTCCTGAATGGAGAGGAGCACGGGGTGAGAACAGCCCAGGATGGGGAAGTGTCTGTGCTGTTTTGCTGGCAACATGGAATGGTAACCAAGCTCAGTGAGGCAACAGGAGGAGAGTGCCGTCCTGTAGCCACGATGGGACCGATGTCACTGGTGAGGTATGACACTGTTCAGTGTCTCCTAGTCACAAGCTGGGATTCTCTGTACCCACCCCCCCCCACCCGGGGATGTCTACTTACCCCACTTCCCTGACAACTGGGGAAAAGACACACACCTTTGAGAGGTGACCTTCCCCCAACACCTGCCAACACTGACAGGGAAACCTTCAGAAATTGCTAAAACAAATCCCTTAACACCTCCACGGGGGGCCCCTGAAGGGCTGAAGGCTCCAGATTTTGTGTCACATGGCTTCGCCCTCCCAGATCTAAGTCCCCCCCCCAAAAAAAAACCCCTGACCAACCCCTCCACCCTGCATACTATGCCCAGGTGCTGAGCTCCTTTCCCATTACAGCACTCTATACTGTTCCTCCTCCGCAGGGCTGAAATCACATTACTTTACAACACAGCCAGTTAGCCATGATCTGCACAGGGTGTATCTGCCTACTGCAACTACACTGCCATTCTGACCAGAGAATTTCACAGGTCAGAAGGGCAATATAAAAGCCAGATACACCCTGTGAAGACTGATAGACTGTGTGTAAAGGAATATGATTTCAGCCCTGTGTAGTGGGGGGGAGCTGTTTACAGTGCTGGGATGGGAAAGGAGCTCTGCCGAGTGACCTGCCAGGGGTCCCTGTCCTCTGATTCTCCAGGGGTGATCCCTGTCCTCTGATTCTCTAGTAGTGATCCCTGTCCTCTGATTCTCCAGGGGTGATCCCTGTCCTCTGATTCTCCAGGGGTGATCTCTGTCCGCTGATTCTCCAGGGGTGATCCCTGTCCTCTGATTCTCCAGGGGTGATCCCTGTCCTCTGATTCTCCAGTAGTGATCCCTGTCCTCTGATTCTCCAGGGGTGATCCCTGTCCCCTGATTCTCCAGCAGTGATCCCTGTCCTCTGATTCTCCAGGGGTGATCCCTGTCCTCTGATTCTCCAGTAGTGATCCCTGTCCTCTGATTCTCCAGGGGTGATCCCTGTCCTCTGATTCTCCAGGAGTGATCCCTGTCCTCTGATTCTCCAGCAGTGATCCCTGTCCTCTGATTCTCCAGGGGTGATCCCTGTCCTCTGATTCTCCAGGAGTGATCCCTGTCCTCTGATTCTCCAGCAGTAATCCCTGTACTCTGCTGTAAAGAGGAACTCTGGGAACTCAAAACTCTTAAGCCACTTTAAGTACCTTGGCGTGCGGTGGATGTATCTGCACACACGTTGGAAGTAGTGGGGGGGTCCAGGTCAACCTTTGCATCGGGGCGCACAAGCTTCAAGCTACGCCTCTGCCTACAGTTTACTACTTTCAATTTGTCTCTATCTTTTCTGTTATCTAAACTCATAATGTTTGTACTTTTAGACTTTATCTTTACAGTACCATTTGGGTTTCACATAACAGTTAAAGCATATGCCAAATTTCTGTTCCAGGAAGGAAGACCATATTTTCAGGTGCCTACCTCCCAACTGCTGATAGCTCTGTCCTCCCCTGGCTGGAATTTACTGACAATAACGTCATAAAATTTTATATCATCCCATTTCACAATGGTATAAAAGTAGGAAGAGCAAAGAGGTGGCAGTACAGCGGTCTATGAGCTTGGAAATGGAAATTGACCAACAGAAAGAATACATTCAGTCTTATAGTCTCAAAAACTGCCCTCATGGCAACCAGGGCTTCCACCGGATTATCGTGCAGTTATTTGGCTATGCAGGACACGGAAAATCTTCCCTAATCAACTCCTGTAAATATGCTCTCTATGAGAGAGAGTTCACCCTGTATGCTGAGGCTGGGGAGGCAGATGGGGGGCTCACCATGGAGAGAAAATCGTATCCATTAACCCAAGTCATCACCATGGTGGACAACAGAGGATGCTCCACACTCAGCAGCACTGAAAGCGGTGAGCTCTACGCCCAGCTAGGTGAGTCAGGCTCCGGGTTTTGTTTGATAAATTCACTCTTCTTCCTCAGACATGAATACTGGAACCATGCAGAGTCGAATGTGACTTCTTTTTACCTGATGCAAGTACTATTGTTTTGTTTACAAAGTATGTAAAACATATTATCACATTTATGTGTTTTTTTTTGTTAAGCATATCTAAAGCCAAAATGCTCTTTCTAGTTTTCAACGGAGTGTGGAAGGGGTAGACACAGTCAGGTTTTAATTTCTGTCCTTCCTAGGGAGAGTCTTTATTTGTCCTGGTGACAACTGTCTAAGAGCGGATCTCAGCTCATTTTGGAGAGATCTCCTCTCATTTCCTGTTGTGTCTCAGGTATAGAAATTATGTAATTAATGATATTTTTTTTCACCTCCATTTACCACTACTCTTCCCTCTTTTGATCTCCCCCCACCCTGTCGTCCTCTCGTACCACTTTCTCTATGTCTGTCCCATGCTGCTGTCTTCTGTGCCCACCTCTTCATCCTTTCTTGCTGTTGCTGGTTCAAGAAGGGGGGTGGGGACTTTGAGTGAGGCATTGGCTGCAACCAGATAGAATAAATTATAAAAATTTTAAGTCTCGACCCCCCTTCTTGAACCATTGTACTTAGGGATGGAGGTACTTGACGGTAATTAGTCATGACCTTATTTAAAGTCCCGCCCTTCTTCTTCCCTTCTTGCTGTTGCTTGGCCATCCATCCCACGCAGCTTGGCTGTTAAAGTGCCAATACGCATTCCACCAGGCCGTTATCCACCACCCTACCATCTTGTTCTAACATGGCCTCTTCTTTTAACCATCGGGCCCCTGCTGTATTGGGATCACGGCTCAATGCATGACGTAACCTCCCTCAGTCCACACCCAGCCCCCACTTTTTTAGTGAAATGGTAGGGGTACATTTGTACCCCATTACCATTTCACACAGGGGGGAGGCCAGGATCTGGGGGTCCCCTTGTTAAAGGGGGCTTCCAGATTCCGATAAGCTCCCCCCGCCCGCAGACCCCCACAACCACCGGGCAAGGGTTGTGGGGATGAGGCCCTTGTCCCCATCAACGTGGGGACAAGTTGCTTTGGGGGGCTGCCCCAAATCACCCTCCCCATGTTGAGGGCATGTGGCCTGGTATGTTTAATATCATTTTTATTGTTTCACTTTAAGCATTAAAAAAAATCATTGCTCCCGAAAAAACAGCCGTTTTTAAAAAAATTTTTGCATAGATACATGTCCCCTGGGGCAGGACCCAGGTCCCCAAACCATTTTTATGACAATAACTTGCATATAAGCCTTTAAAATTAGCACTTTCGATTTTTCATGTTTGTGTCCCATAGACTTTAAGGGTGTTCGTGTGTTCTGCCAAATTTTGTGCCTGTTAGAATGCTCTGCTGCAAACCAAACAAGAGGGTGTTCGGTTCATCCCTAGATCCAGATTGCATATTGTAATATGGGGGTAGTTAGCTCTTGTAGTAGATGCATTTGTACAGATCACAGCAAACAGGAACATCGTTTTAGGGCGTGGTAACCCACTTTTATTAAAAGTAACAAAATGAAAAGTTCATATACACAGGGATTGCCCACACAGGGGTTCTTTGACAGCAAAAATACAACAAATTAAAAATTCCAAGCCACCCGGTTCTCAAGGCTCACTTAGCCTTGGTCGTAGTACCATGCTGCACAGGCCCACTCCTGGCCTCTAGGAAGGGGTTCTCCTGACACTCCAGGCTCTCTCACTCCTCCGAGACTCACTGTTTCCTCTGATCCCCAGGACTCTCTCTCTTCCAGTTGTTTCAGCTTTGGTTTTCCAGGCTCTCTCACCTGGTCCAACTCTCTCTGTCCACCTGGCCTGGAACTTCTCCCACATGGAGTGCCGTCTCAAGGATATTGCCTGGGTTCCTAAACAGGACCACAGCTCCCTCTTGGCTGCGGCAACTGCTCCAACGCCAAATCCTACTCCACCTCCTCCGAGCTATGCTCCGATCTGCTATGCTCCGATCTTATAATGAGTGTGTGCACCTGGACACACACACACCACCTGCAGAATTTCTGGAAAATCCTGGACACAAGACTGAAGGCTCCATCCCATCCAATGCTCTTTGGAGCCTTCAAGCTTCCAGCCACGATCTGCATTTACTTAAAACATAGTCTTCTCTGCTCACAAAACTTCAGTTGGAGCTTCTCAAACTGACTCTTTGAGAGTCCTGTGTCCATATTAAACCCATTTTCCCAGAGAAAGGAACTCTCACTATCACAATATGTAAACAGTGATTGCACCATGCATGTGAGATATTGCCATGGACACCAGAGTGGGAGCAATAATTCCAGGCCCATCATTCAAGATTGACTTTAAAATGATAACCTATAAAGACTTTAAAAGCATCACCTATGGACAATTTTAGGTAGCATCTTGACATGTTTGGTATCTATTTACTTGATGTAACATCATCTTTTATATTTTACAAAAAAAAGGGTATTACACTTTAAAAAAAAAATCATTTAACTTTATTGCTATCACAAGGGGGCTAACAAGCCCCACAATGATAGCTTTATGCAGGTGACGGTACTTTTTATGGATTCATCAGGTGTCTACCAGACCCCCAGTGTTTCCCTTGACCTCCAAAACAGCTAAAAAAGCAGAGATCATGCTTGATTAGCTGCTTCCCTGGCTACAACAGGCAGGAAATGACAACTCTGAAACCTGACGTGACAAAAATCATCATTGTTTCTTGGTTCATTCATCTCAGAGGAGATGAGGGAAAGGGATTTTCCTTCATCTCCTCTGTGTGAAGCCATCCCAGCCTCTTATCATGGTTTCAGGCTCCCAGGAGGACCGGGAGAGCCCAGGACACACTACAGGAGGAAAGCCCTTCAGTGCACTGTTACAGCTGCCCGGATCACTTTTCTGGACAGCCAACCATCAGTTGAGGAGGTTGTTTTTGGATGAAACCTGGAACTGGATATAACGGTGAACCCATTGCTGATGCAGAGAGGTAGTGGTGGTGACCAATAAAGCATTTGTTGAACAGCGCTTTATAGCACATGGAAATGTGAGTTCTTTTTATATTTATATTATACATGTAGCACCCTCTACCAATAGGTAGGTGCTAGTAATAGTTTTTTCTGCTAAGAACTGTCAACTCAGGTAAATTTAGGCAGGCCTATGATGCAAGCTAGGCCTATCTGTTTTGATCTTGGGTCTGGGAGTGGTCAGAGTAGCAGTGGGTGTGACCACCTGTGCTCTAGTTCTGGGGCGCCTCCATTGCTTCCAGGGAGAATATTCTGGAAGAGGGGCAGGGCCTAGGACTGGAGTGAAAACAGGAATTCTGCCAGCAAAAGTCCGATGGAGCATACCTACGTTCGCATTTTCCGACCAAAAGCCCTCATCAGTCTTTTGCTGGCCGAATTTCCGATCGTGTGCATGGGGCATTAGATTAACACACTTAGTTTGGGAAAGATAGGGAAGCGAGGAGGTAAATAACGTTTTGACAAAATCATTTTACCCTTCAGCATCCAGAATTTCAGATGATCTGTTTTTTTCAGCTGATTTTCTTCCTCTGGACCAGAAAGTGGAGTGGACAGCCAAGTATGACGAGATGATCGATCGACTGAAAATGAATGATTCAAGCTCCGCCAACATTATTGTACCTGTCTTTGTCTATAGGTAAGATTGTGCTCTGGGGGGGGGGGTGGTCAGGTTGGACAGACATTTTGGTGATTGCCGAAAACCATATCGGAGAAATTCACATAAAGGGGCATTTGAAACACAATTGGAGTTTGCTTGGCCAAAGTCTTCTTCCCCCTCGGGTCACGTAACGTTCTTGGAATTGTTTTTGTCTGAAGTTTTTTACATTGTAATAAATATACTGAATCAACCTAATATACAGTAAATGGCCAGAATGGGTTATCAAAGTTGTCATAAAAAGCCTATATCACTTCTTTATACCATTTTCATTGAATTTGATCATTTATTTGCTAAGCTGCTGTTTTTCTTTCCATGTGTTTAAGTGCCAAGAGAGATCTGGTTGATACGGAGATGGTGGAGATTAAAACCATCTTGAAAAACTGCCGAGACCTGACAGGTAAAGCCATAGAATACAACATATTCAGTTAAAGTGGAACTGAACTGTTGATGCCGTGGCAGAGGACAAAGAACCATTCATCAGTATTGCCTGTGGTCACCTTGCAACTGATCTTTTTCAAATGATCTTTCCTTCCACCATTGGTGGAAGGAAAGAAAATGGCTTGATTCCCCCATCAGCACAGTCAGTGTTGATGGAGAAATCCCTCCCTCGGTGCTTTTGTGTTCTGCCGGCAGGGAGCCATCCAACTGGCAATAATCAAATGTAAAAAATAAAATTAAATAAAATTGCGCTTGGAAAAAATATGAATAAATACCAATGAAGAAAAAAAAAATTGTGCATAGGATAGAATAACTCCTAAGTACAAAAATAGAAATATCGTGAAAAATTGACAATAAATATCAACTTCTATACAGCTGTGGTTATAGGTGGGGCACACCAATAGAGTAAATAGAACAAATAAAAAAAAAATAATGAGTAAAAGTCCAATTAACACTCGATGAGATAAAGTCCAATTAAAGTCCAGAACCAAACAATAGATTTCTCTATGTGATGAAATAGAGAAAATATATTAAAAATAACTGTGTGGTGAACTGCTTACCAGAACGTAAGCCAAATCAGACAAATGGCTTAAACCCAGCCCAGGCCTTTAGGAGCGTTCCAAATAGGCAGGATCCGTCGCGCTCATGCAGCAGAGCGGGTCCGCATAGGGTTTAATCAGAAAAAAATACAAAAACCATAGCGTGATACTGACATACTAATTAGATCAAAAAAAGAAAAAAAGGAAAAAATGTATTGTCTTCCCACAAATAATCATGAAAATCATAAATGCACCCTGAATGCACAGCATATACAGGGGCGTGAAAATGGTGACATGCAACATGCAATGAGTAGTGCCCTTGGAAGTGAAATTTAAAACACCAAGTGTATCTGTTTATCAGAAGATAACATTGGAAGAGCAGAAAAAACGCCAAAAACAGAAAAACACACCAGGTGCACAGACACAAGAGGCCGCTTACCAGATGGCAAACTGGCGAAGATATAGTCAGCTATAGGCTTATTGCCTCTGTGTGACCCAGAGTATAGACTTAATTGAATCCATAGGGGTTCCTGCTCACCAGAAGGTCGATTGGAAATGGCCCAAAACGAAACCCTGGTGGAGTCACCCCGCTCCCGTCCTGGCAGGCTCTTCACAGGCTCAAATATACATCTGCAACAGCAAATGAGAACGGCAGACGAAGACCAGGCATGGAGAAGCTCAGCACCATAGGGGGGTAGCTACACAGAGTCTGTCTATTACTACCATATAGCTGACCGCTATATAACTTAGTCCACCTTTTAGGGGCTCCTTTCATTTCATTATGTTACATCCTTAGGTTTTCTGGATCGAGAGAGCACTTGATATCTAGACCCCCCCTATGGTGCTGAGCTTCTCCATGCCTGGTCTTCGTCTGCCGTTCTCATTTGCTGTTGCAGATGTATATTTGAGCCTGTGAAGAGCCTGCCAGGACGGGAGCGGGGTGACTCCGCCAGGGTTTCGTTTTCGTGGAAAGCAGTCAATAAGCAGCATGTAGTGGCAGATTAGTCACTGAGAAGCATGTAGTGGCAGGACAGTTAGTGAGTAGGATGCAATAGCAGGGAAGTGCAGGGTGGTCAGTGAGCAGTCTGTAGAGGCAGGGCAGGGAGTATGTACTTGTAATAAAGGGCAGTATGTAGTGGCATGGCAGTCAGTAAGCAGTATGCAGTGGCAAGACAGGGTAGTATGTAGTGGTAGGGCAGTCAGTGAACAGTATGTAGTGGTAGGGCAGTCAGTGAGCAGTATGTGGTGGTAGGGCAGTCAGTGAGCAGTATGTAGTGGTAGGGCAGTCAGTGAGCAGTATGTAGTGGTAGGGCAGTCAGTGAGCAGTATGTGGTGGTAGGGCAGTCAGTGAGCAGTATGTAGTGGCAGGGCAGTCAGTAAGCAGTATGTAGTGGTAGGGCAGTCAGTGAGCAGTATGTAGTGGTAGGGCAGTCAGTGAGCAGTATGTAGTGGTAGGGCAGTCAGTGAGCAGTATGTAGTGGTAGGGCAGTCAGTGAGCAGTATGTAGTGGTAGGAAAGTCGGTAAGCAGTATGTAGTGGTAGGGAAGTCAGTGAGCAGTATACAGTGGTAGGGCAGTCAGTGAGCAGCATGTAGTGATAGGGCAGTCAGTGAGCAGTATGTAGTGGTAGGGCAGTCAGTGAGCAGTATGTAGTGGTAGGGCAGTCAGTGAGCAGTATGTAGTGGTAGGAAAGTCAGTAAGCAGTATGTAGTGGTAGGGAAGTCAGTGAGCAGTATACAGTGGTAGGGCAGTCAGTGAGCAGTATGTAGTGATAGGGCAGTCAGTGAGCAGTATGTAGTGGTAGGGCAGTCAGTGAGCAGTATGTGGTGGTAGGGAAGTCAGTGAGCAGTATGTAGTTGTAGGGAAGTCAGTGAGCAGTATGTAGTGGTAGGGCAGTCAGTGAGCAGTATGTAGTGGTAGGGAAGTCAGTGAGCAGTATGTAGTTGTAGGGAAGTCAGTGAGCAGTATGTAGTGGTAGGGCAGTCAGTGAGCAGTATGTAGTGATAGGGCAGTCAGTGAGCAGTATGTAGTGGTATGGCAGTCAGTGAGCAGTATGTAGTGGCAGGACAGTCAGTGAGCAGTATGTAGTGGTAGGGCAGTCAGTGAGCAGTATGTAGTGGTAGGGAAGTCAGTGAGCAGTATGTAGTTGTAGGGAAGTCAGTGAGCAGTATGTAGTGGTAGGGCAGTCAGTGAGCAGTATGTAGTGGTAGGGAACACAGCAAGCAGTATGTTGTTGTAGGGCAGTCAGTGAGCAGTATGTAGTGGTAGGGCAGACAGCGAGCAGTATGTAGTGGTAGGGAAGTCAGTGAGCAGTATGTAGTGGTAGGGCAGTCAGTGAGCAGTATGTAGTGGCAGGGAAGTCAGTGAGATGTATGTAGTGGTAGGGAAGTCAGCAAGCAGTATGTAGTGGTAGGGCAGTCAGTGAGCAGTATGTAGTGGTAGGGCAGACAGCGAGCAGTATGTAGTGGTAGGGCAGTCAGTGAGCAGTATGTAGTGGTAGGGCAGACAGCGAGCAGTATGTAGTGGTAGGGCAGTCAGTGAGCAGTATGTAGTGGTAGGGCAGTCAGTGAGCAGTATGTAGTGGTAGGGCAGTCAGTGAGCAGTGTGTAGTGTAGGGCAGTCAGTGAGCAGTATGTAGTGGTAGGGAAGTCAGTAAGCAGTATGTAGTGGTAGGGCAATGAGCAGTATGTAGTGGCAGGGCAGTCAGTGAGCAGAATATGGTTGTAGGGCAGTCAGTGAGCAGTATGTGCTGGTAGGGCTGTCAGTGAGCAGTATGTAGTGGTAGGGCAGACAGCCAGCAGTATGTGGTGGTAGGGCAGTCAGTGAGCAGTATGTAGTGGTAGGGCAGTGAGCAGTATGTAGTGGTAGGGCAGACAGCGAGCAGTATGTGTTGGTAAGGCAGTCAGTGAGCAGTATGTAGTGGTAGGGCAGTCAGTGAGCAGTATGTAGTGGCAGAGCAGAGAGCAGTATGTAGTGGTAGGGCAATGAGCAGTATGTAGTAATGGGGCAGGACAGTCAGTAAGGGGAATCTATCTCTAGTGCAGGGCTGTGGAACCAGATTTGGTCCCAGTGAAGTCAAGTCTCTAGACCACTAGGGCAGAGGAAGCTGTGAGGACCAGTCAAACTGTGGGGAGGAGCAGAGAATGGAGTAGGAACCTTTTAGCTGCTTTGGTTTGGGATTTAAAGACAAAGTCCCTTTGTAAAGGCCCCTACCAATACCCTGACACTCACCTTGCCAAAGCTCTAATACTGCTTCTCCTCCCACAGCAACGGCAGCACTAAAATGCTTAGTGTAGGCTGTTGTTGGACTCTAGGGGGAGCAGTGACCTCACCCCCTTAGAATCGTACAGTGCTGGGACCTAGAAATTCGCTATTAGACCCAAGTACTGCCACGTGAGAATATGCTTTTCCACACCCGGTAGCAACAGGTGTTTTTGCTGGTTGAGGATGCATATCAGGAGGCTGAGGGGAAAAGGGAAAGGCAAAGTGACAATGGGGTTGATTTACTAAGTGGAGAGTGCAAAATCTGGTGCAGTTTTGCATAGAAACCAATCAGCTTCCAGGTTTTATTGAGAAAGCTTGATTGAACAAGCTAAAGTTAGAGCTGATTGGCTACCATACAAGGCTGCACCAGATTTTGCACCCTCCAGTTTTAGTAAATCAACCCCAATGTCTCCTGTATTAAGCAATAGGAAGATCTTTTTTCTACAGTTATTTATTGTTCTTCCTCAGGAATCTTCCCCATTGTCGTCATCACCCACAAGACCAGTGGGAATATCACCAGACTGAGGGATATGTTTGAAGGAATGGGGGCAGAAGAGATAATATTAGTCGAGAATTACACCCCCGAGGACCATCTGAAAACTCGGGGAAGACATGCGCAATTTCTGAAACTGCTTCACAAAATCTTAGAAGATGTCAGCTTCCTCATGAAAGAAAAGCGGGACCCAACAAATGAGCTGGATGGGAGGAGGAAGTTCCTCCTGAAGTTTTTGCATGCCAGAACCTAGATGGTGTTTTGCTTGTCTGCAAAAATGGATCTTGTGTCTATTATTTGGTATTCATTTAGCACATTGATGATCAATTACCAATGATACTAGCAGTTTCTGCCCCCTATTCGGGGACTAGCTAGCACAGCCTTTCTCAAACTTTTGAGGAACCCTTGAAATAGTTCTCCAGACTCAGGGAAACCCTGTTAAAAATTAGAAATCTACTCATGATACATTAGTGTGATTGTCAGTGGGAAGAATGGTCCTTACACTTGTGGTCATTGGGAAGAATTACCTCCTTACAGATAGTTAAAAAGATCAATGGTGTCAGTGGGAACTTATCTGAGAGGCAGAAATTGCCCAATGCTGAAGCAACCCCTAGCAACCTCTGGAGGAACCCTAGAGTTCCACGGAAACCTGGTTGGGACTCACTGAGCTAGCACAAGGAAGATTTTTTGAATTTCCAACTAAACAAGAGAGACTGGTCTGAATTTGTGGGTTGTATATAAGAGCTACACCTAGAACAACAGAAGAACCTCCAGACACATGATTGATGTCAAGAGTGGTGGGGGGAAAATGGTCCTGGAGGACGCTTGCCCCTACAACTAGGGACCAACACTACAAACAAACAGATTTCCCGGCACACTTACCAGTAAGCCTGCAAAAAAACCAAAAACTGGCCACGTATTAAAATGTATCTTAAAAACTGAGGGTTTCGTTGAACACATTTATAAATATATGTGGAAACCTCACTGCCTCTTCAAGGCAGCTCTGTAAAGTGTGGTCCTACTCCTAACTCTTACATTTGAGAGTTTCCAAGTTGAAGCATGTATAGCCACTTACGGACCGCTGCACGCCACTATACGTCCTAAGTTTGAAGAGGAATATCGTTGCTATGGCAGCAGCTTGCTGCCCTAATCCCGGTATCCTCTTCTTCGACCGGCGGCCCGTTGTCCGATAAGAGTGGTCTCTGCGGCTGATTCACCGTGAGATCACTTTTATCGGCAGCGGGAGAGGAGCCCCCCCGCCGCGCTCCGGTGCCCTCTGCCACTCACCAGAGCTGTCGGCAGTGGCGGAGGTGAGCGGATGTTATCCCTTGCTGGGTATGGAGACGAGTGAGGGGAAGATGGCCCCCACCCGTCTCCATAATATTGCAGGGTGGAAGTGAAGTCAAAACGTCACTTCCACCCATAGCTTTTAAAGGGCCATTTTTTTTAATAAATTTTAATTGCATCTTAGTGTTATTATGAGATGTGAGGTCTTTTTTGACCCCAGATCTTATATTTAAGAGGACCTGTCATGCTTTTTTTCTATTACAAGGGATGTTTACATTCCTTGTAATAGGAATAAAAGTGACACAATTTTTTTTAAAAGAACAGTGTACAAATAAAAAAGGTAATATAAATAAGAAAAAATAAGAAATAAGATAAAGTAAGATAAGGTAAGATAAGGTAAAGTAATAAGAAAAAAAGAAAAATATTTTTAAACGCGCCCCGTCCCGCCATGCTTGCGTGCAGAAGCGAACGCACACGTGAGCAGCGCCCGCATATGAAAACAGTGTTCAAACCACACATGGCCCTAGCCCTAGACCTCCTCTGTAACTCAAAACATGCAACCTGTAGAATTTTTTTAATGTCGCCTATGGAGATTATTAAGGGTAAAAGTTTGTTGCCATTTCACAAGCGGGCGCAATTTTGAAGCGCGACCTGTTGGGTATCAATTTACTCAGCGTAACATTATCTTTCACAATATAAAAAAAATAGGATAACTATACTGCTGTCTTATTTTGTAATTCAAAAAAGTGTATTTTTTCCATAAAAAGTGCGCTTGTAAGACGGCTGTGCAAATACGGTGTGACAGAAAGTATTGCAATGACCGCCATTTTATTCTCTAGGGTGTTCGAAAAAAAAATGTATAAAGTTTGGGGGGGGGGGGGTTCTAAGTAATTTTCTAGCAAAAAAAAACATGTTTTTAGCTTGTAAACAACAAATCTCAAAAAGAGGCTCGGCCCTTAAGTGGATAGCAGTGGATAAACTAAGGGTAGGTATGCCTAGAGAGAGCCCATTCCTCCTCTCCATGGGCACAATAGAAACCAAGCAAAGAGCACAATGGCAGCTGAAGGCGTCCAATGTGTCCCCACATCAAATCCAAGGAGCAAGCTTTACAGGAATGGCAACCACCCCAATTTATAACTAGCTTTGGGAGTAAGGTGTGCATTGAAGGGCATTGCACATTACAAACCATCAGAAGTTTCCCAGCACATTTTCCAGCTAGCCTGCAAAAGAACAAATTGACACTGTCTTACAAGGTATTAGTGGCAACAGATTTTCAAATATACGTGAAAGCCAAGGCCCAAAACACTAACAACAGCAACAAAATGCCAACTTCTATTAAAGGGAAACTACACCATATTAAAAAAAAAGTATTTGGACTCCTGCCTTTACAAGCACATGATTTTTAATGGCACCTCCACCCCAAACTCGCTCATCCATGTCTTTATGGATCTTGCTTTGTGCACTGGTCCAAATCATTTGGTAGAGGGAGGATTATGGTGTGGGGTTGTTTTTCAGGGGTTGGGCTCGGCCCCTTAGTTCCAGTGAAGGGAACTCTTATGCAGCGTACACACAAGCAGACTTTTCGACCGGACTGGTCCGACGGACCGAGTCCAGCAGACAATCCGATCGTGGGCTTCATCGGACCTTCAGCGGACTTTTTCAATCGAAAATCTGACGGACTTTAGATTTGAAACATGTTTCAAATCTTTCCGACGGACTCGAGTCCGGTCAAAAAATCCGCTCTTCTGTATGCTAGTACGACAGACGAAACCCGCGCTAGGGCAGCTATTGGCTACTGGCTATCAACTTCCCTATTTTAGTTCGGTCATACGTCATCACGTACAAATCCGTCAGACTTTGGTGTGATCGTATGTAGGCAAGTCCGTTCGTTCAAAAGTCTGACGAAAGTCCGCCGGAATGTCCGAATGTCCAAAAGATGCAAAATTCGGCCGAATTTCGATTTGTTATGAAACTAATTGCACATGTCTACCATCAACCTTATTGTTATATTATGTCCAATAATCCTTTGTTTTCTGTTAAGATGATTGTCTACATTTTGATATATCTTAGGGAGTTGTTTCATTTTGGACCCTCTGGGTTTCCTTATGTGACTGATGATTTTTTTTTTTTTCTTGATTTTTTTTCTTGAACCCCGATTTAAATAAAGAATATTAAAAAAAATGAATGAATGGGCAAATAAAATGTTATTTCTGGCTTCTTAAAAAAAAAAAAAAAAAAAAAGAAAGCACATGACCCCACCAAGGGTTTGCTATGGATTTTAAGGACATTTGGAGGGGTCTGTGATCTTGTTTTAAGATGCTGGCAATGAAATGTCGTTTGCCAGTGAGATAAACTGTACCGTTGTTTTTTTCTTTGTAAATGTCAACTTTGCTGTAGCACATCCTACCATCCTACAGCAAGAATGAAAAAAAAAATTGCATAGCAACCCCCCCCCCCCCCCCCCCAAAAAAAGAAATACATACCAGACCCTTTAAGTGGGTGCCGCACAAAAAAAAAAAAAAACACAACAAAAATGCACAGGGTCCCCCAGGAAATCCATGCTAGTATGGGTCTGGTATGTATTTAAAGGAGGTTCTTCAAGCAAAAAAGTGGGGGACGAGCATGTGCCAATCCAAATGGTACAAATAGCCAAATGACAGCTCTTAGAGCTGTCATTAGCTATATAAGGGAGAGGGGAATTAGATACTGGTGCCATCATTGCCAAAATATGGTGAGTAGCCAAGGAATCCCGGCCATGTAAGGAAATGTGCCTTGACATCAGTGGTTCCTAAGGATGCAGCAGGGGTAAGCACACGCTGCTTCCTTAGGAACCAGGGACAACGAGAAGCTGTCATAAAGAATTGGTGGAAATCCCACTTCTATATACGACGCTCAGCTCCCGTCGAACAGGAGACCAAATGGACAAAATGTTGAGCTTTCATCAAAACACCCAAACAGCCAAAGTTCGGTCCAAACCTAGGTTCGGACCAAGCCATCAGGTCATCCCTAGCTTCTGTGTTAAAAAATGAACCTTTCACTAACTTTACCAGTCTTAATGAAAAAACCCTGACCTGTCACAATATAATTTTTTTTTTCTTTTTAAAAGCCGTCTTTAAAAGGAGAAGTATAGCCAAAGCTATTGGATTACATAAGTGCAGTTCATTCTACACTCCTGTGACCCATTTTCAGCCGATAGCGGGCTAAAGCCTAAAGATGTCTTTCAGCCGGTCCTCAGAAAACATCCTGACTTTAAAGTCAGAGTTTACCCAGATGCCTGGACTGGTAGTTGGCTCAGCCTCCCAGCATGGCGCAAGCAATAAGGCTACTAGATGCCTGTACGGTCAGTTCCTAAAGGGCTCAAACTCTCTAGATAGTAAATCCCCACAGCAGAAGCTCGCCAGTCCCAGTGATATTGCAGCTCACATTCACACACAGTGATTAGTCCACTTTCTGCTCTGCACCCAGGTTACTCTGGCTGGCGGCTTCCCCCTGAACTCAGCACTCCAAATCCTGCTCAGGCCGCCGATATGCAGCAGTGATGGTGAACACTGGACAGTGATGTGCACTCTCAGATCTCTTTCATGGCACGGGTAACTCTGTCTGGTACAGCCAGGGAAAATGCAACTCTTTCCCCTCCTCTCTGGGAAATGCAGTTCAATAGCTGTTGATTAGAAGTGGAGTCTCGCCTCAGGACTACAGTTCCCACAGTGCCATGCTGCCTGATTCAGTCTATTGAACTCTTCCTGCTTAACAGCTCCCTCCTCTTGCTAAAATAGCTGCAGTGGCAGCCAGTGTTTCTCTTACTCGCATAGAAAGGGGGTGTAGGGTTAAAAGGGGGCAGTGTGTATAGGAAGGGCGTGCAGGGTTAAATGGGGGCAGTGTGTGCTGGAAGGGAGTCAGTGTGTATTGGAAGGGGGTGTAGGATTAAATGGGGGCAGTGTGTGCTGGAAGGGGGGCAGTGTGTGCAGGAAGGGGGTGTAGGGTTAAAGGGGGCAGTGTGTATAGGAAGGGGGTGTAGGGTTCAAGGGGGGCAGTTGTATAGGAAGGGGGTGTAGGGTTAAAGGGGGGCAGTGTGTATAGGAAGGGGGGTGTAGGGTTAAATGGGGGCAGTGTGTGCTGGAAGGGGGGCAGTGTGTACAGGAAGGGGGGTGTAGGGTTAAAGGGGGCAGTGTGTATAGGAAGCGGGGTGTAGGATTAAATGAGGGCAGTGTGCACAGGAAGGGGGTGTAGGGTTAAAGGGGGACAGTGTGTATTGGAAGGGGTGTAGGATTAAATAGGGGAAGTGTGTTCTGGAAGGGGGGCAGTATGTACAGGAAGGGGGGTGTGGGATTAAATGGAGGAAGTGTGTGCTGGAAGGGGGGACAGTGTGTATAGGAAGGGGGTGTAGGGTTAAAGGGGGGCAGTGTGTATAGGAAGGGGGTGTAGGATTAAATGGGGGCAGTGTGTACAGGAAGGGGGTGTAGGGTTCAAGGGGGGTAGTGTGTATAGGAAGGGGGTGTAGAATGAAATGGGGGCAGTGTGTGCTGGAAGGGGGCAGTGTGCACAGGAAGGGGATGTAGGGTTAAAGGGGGGCAGTGTGTACAGGAAGGGGGTGTAGGGTTCAAGGGGGGTAGTGTGTATAGGAAGGGGGTGTAGAATGAAATGGGGGCAGTGTGTGCTGGAAGGGGGGCAGTGTGTACAGGAAGGGGTGTGTAGGGTTAAAGGAGGGCAGAGTGTATAGGAAGGGGGGGGTGTAGGATTAAATGGGGGCAGTGTCCACAGGAAGGGGGTGTAAGGTTAAAGGGGGGGCAGTTTGTATTGGAAGGGGGGTGTAGGATTAAATGGGGGAAGTGTGTTCTGGATGAGGGGCAGTGTGTACAGGAAGGGGGGGGGGTGTAGGGTTAAAGGGGGGTAGTGTGTATAGGAAGGGGGGTGTGGGATTAAATGGGGGCAGTGTGTGCTGGAAGGGGGGGACAATGTGTATAGGAGGTGGGTGTAGGGTTAAAGGGGGCAGTGTGTATAGTAAGGGGGATGTAGGGTTAAAGGGGGGCAGTGTGCACAGGAAGGGGGTGTAGGGTTAAAGGGGGGCAGTGTGTACAGGAAGGGAGTGTAGGGTTCAAGGGGGGTAGTGTGTATAGGAAGGGGGTGTAGAATGAAATGGGGGCAGTGTGTGCTGGAAGGGAGGCAGTGTGTACAGTAAGGGGGGGTGTAGGGTTAAATGGGGGGCATTATGTGCAGGAAGAGGGGCAATACAGTACAGTACAGTTTGTTTTTTGGGGGGTGAGGTACAATTAGCTCGTCTTGCCTAGGGCACAAAATAGTCTAGCACCGGCCCTGTTTGTAATGCTAATCATTTACTACTGGCTGGCATGAATTGACTCCTTACTGAAACTCACAGTTTTATTGAGATTTCATCAAAGATTTATTGAATCAAAAGAAATTAGATACAAGAGTGATGATAAAGTGAACAATAAAACAGCTTGGCAACAAGATAAAACAATACAACAGATAAAATCTTATATCAACATTGCTTTCCAGATTTTAGGACACCACATACTGATTGCCTCCATTGAACCAGAGCATATTTGGTCTCTTAAAAAGCCTTCCTTATCGCTATCTAGCAATAAAATCACAAATATAAACCCATTTTTTTTTTAAATGCAGTGCCGCCATTGCTATATAAAATAGATACACTACTCTATTTTAGTGCCTGACCTCACAAATGCTCTTCTGGAAGAATGGTCAAACATTCCCATAGACACACTCCTAAACCTTGTGGACGGCCTTCCCAGAAGAGTTGAAGCTGTTATAGCTGCAAAGGGTGGGCCAACTCAATATTGAACCCTACAGACTAATGCTGGCCATACACTATACGAAAAATCGGCCGAAAAATCGTTCGTATGGACACTTCGTTCGTTTTTCGGCAAGTTAGTGGGTACAAATCGATAATCGTTTGTGACGTTTTTGTGGAAAAAAAAACGAACGGCATGTTTGGAAAATTTCTGCCGAACGTACGATAAATTGCAAGGTTAATGT
The DNA here is from genome assembly GCA_037953035.1 of Aquarana catesbeiana. Lineage (NCBI taxonomy): Eukaryota > Metazoa > Chordata > Amphibia > Anura > Ranidae > Aquarana > Aquarana catesbeiana. The sequence continues at coordinate 948,482 of JBBHAA010001632.1, forward strand.
GTTTCCCGTCCGAACTGCCTGCACTAGGTATATGTAAAAAAACGAACACAAAATTATTTATTCATGTCCACTGAACAGATTATCGGACATTATATGATGGCACGATCGTTTGCAGTCACGGTCGAACGTTCGTTTTTCGAAAATGGGTTCGGCCGATTTTCTGTATAGTGTATGGCCAGCATAAGACTGGGATGTCATTAAAGTTCATGTGTGTGTAAAGGCAGGCGTCCCAATACATTTGGTAATATAGTGTATATCAATAGTAGTGGTAGAACCCGCTAATGTGTTAAAACACCATCATGACTTCCAAAAGCAAAATCAGTGTAAATAAACAAAGTCAAATGAATAACAAGGTGGGCAAACATAAATGCACACACAATAGTGGTGGTGGAAACCTCTTAAGTGCATTAAAAATCTGTAGGTACTTAGACATAAACAGTGCTGGATTGATAAGAAAACCTTAATAGTGATCAGCAATAATGATATATACTAAACAATATATACCGTATATACTGGAGTATAAGTCGTTCCGAGTATAAGTCGAGGCCCTAATTTACCACAAAAAAATGGGAAAAACTTATTGACCCGAGTATAAGACGAGGGTGAGAAATGCACAGCTACTGTAAGTGGAAAAGAGGGTCAACAATGCCCATTTGCAGCCTCACTGTGCCCATTTGCAGCCATAGGTCCCCTGAACTTCAAACTCAGTAGTTAAGGGTTCCTAGATGCCCCCCTAGCTGCAGCCAAAATTTGGGGTCTCTGAACCCAAAGGGTCCCGAAATGACATTGCTGCAGATGGACACAGTTGACCGAATTTGGGGCCCCGTATCTCGGGGCCACTTAGTGCTAGGAACCCCAAATTTGGTGTGCAAACCCAGTGGAACTAGCACCATAAAAATTTCCAAAGCTGGGGTTTCTAGCACCAAGTGGCCCCAAGATACAGGGCCCCAAATATCAGTTCAGAAAATGTCAAGCACTTTTCTGCAGCAGAGAATGACATTTTCCGAACCGGTTTTGGGGCCCCGTATCTCAGGGCCATTGCATGCCAGGAACCCCAGCTTTGGATATGTTATGGTACCAGTTCCACTGGGTTTGCACACCAAATTTGGGGTTCCTAGCACCAAGTGGCCCTGAGATATGGGCCCCCAAAGTCGGTCCAGAAAATGTCAAGCACTTTTCTGCAGCAGAGAATGACATTTTCCGAACCGATTTTGGGGCCCCGTATCTCGGGGCCACTTAGAGCTAGGAACTTCAGCTTTGGATATGTTGTGGTAACAGTGCCACTGGGTTTGCACACCATATTTGGGGTTCCTAGCACCAAATGACCCTGAGATACGGGGCCCCAAATTCGGTTTGGAAAATGAAATTTTTTGCTGCAGAAAAGTGCTTGACTCGAGTATAAGTCGAGGGGGGCACTTTCAGCACAAACAAATGTGCTGAAAAATTCGACTTATACTCGAGTATATATGGTACATCATATAAGATGTACAATAGAGGTGGGAACCTCTTCCCCATAGTAGGTCTCTTAATGTGTTGCACTCGCCAAGTGAAAAAAGTTCATCAAAACTCCTGTGACAAGTTGGGGGTTTTGTAGCTCAGTGGTAGTGCCAAAACAGTGAGTTTACTCCACGCCAGCAATAATTTTGCAGGACTTTCCTGCATACTTTTAGTTAAAGAAAGAAAAAAAAGTTTAGATAGGTATGTCTTCCCATGCCAGGGGCTCTCACCATCAATATGAATAAAACACAACTTCCGGCCTCCTGGCTCTTTTGGCTGATTTAGCACTCCAATTAGTACCTCTTGGACCTGCTTACCATCAGAACCTTTTGGTCCTTCTGACCATCAAACACGTCCCAGTGTTAATGCACAGACGCTGCACCTCAGCTCTGAGTCTTTCCATGCAGCTCTCGAGCTGCTCTGTCCCTCGTAGACTTTCTCAGGCTCGGGCTTCTGGCTGGTGGCACCTCTAAGCCCCCAGGTGAGACCCTATCTCTCGGTTTCTTGACCTGTCCCACCCCGAACAACAGCCTGGTGCAGATGTGCACCTTCGGTTCCCTTACAGTCACTGATCCCTTAGGGGGGCAGTTGGGGTGGGACACTGACCTCTCATCCTGTCTTTCCTAAAAGAATAGCACCTGTGCCATTAGTGGGCCTGTTTTCCCCAAAACCTGGCCCAGACTGCCTTATCCCAAAGTGGCATGGCTTCATCATATCACCCTCCATACACCAAATTGCTAAACCAGTGCATTTGAAATCATGCGATGATCACATATCACATAGAATATAGTCCACCACGGTGCAGTTTATAGTAACTGTGTTGCTCCAGTATACAAACAATGTAACAACCCAAAAGTGCTCCCTCCTTCAAGTGAGCTCTTTCAGCAATGCGACTTTTCCATTAAGCTTGGTCATAATTGGCCTTTTAGCCTCTCCCGGGCTAGAACAAAGGTTTTCTGTGTAATCCCGATCATATCACCTCGCCCCAACGCCACACATCAATCAATGGTATCCAGATAGTATATGCAATAAATCTAGTTAGTGCTTATATCCTTAAAACAACCACTTTATTTAAAACATGTTGAGGTACTCACACATTCCTGGTGCTTCCAGTGCACCAGGCTATAAACGCAACTGACTCCTTTGCAATGGTTCTGTTTGTTTGCAAAAAGCTATTAACACACACTGTGGGCAGCTGGCTCAATGAAGGGTCCGGGCGTCACTGTCTTTGCCCCTCCCCAACGCGTGTCGACACAGGGTCGCCTGTCTTCCTCAGGAGGAATTCTAATGGACAGTGGGCTCACGTGCTATTTATTTACCTGCGTCAGTTACAGGGCGTTGCCATTTTATTGTAGTCTATGTTGTATGACCCTCCCATGCCCACTGCTGACTGGAAAGATCTGACATTACCAATCAGGAACATCAAACCTAATGCCCCTTATTATTCAAATAAAAAAAACAACAGTTAATCGACTTATGCTGTCCAATGAATCCATCTCACGTTTTACAACGTAATTATACTTTTCCTTACCATCGGGGATTTTTCTCTCAGGGAATAGGTGCAGGAACTCCCCCCTTCTGAGTCACTCCTTGTCTCTGCCCCCCTATCCACCTCTGAACACTGCCCCTTTTAGAAATACCAGACCAAGCATCATTTTATGGAGCTAAATAATTTGTAAGGGATTTGTTATCGATAACAAGAAAAGCAGTAAAACAGATCCTCTGCAGCCAGCAACCCAACTCCAGCAACAATAGACCCATCCCCAGCAGTAATATATACCAAAAAGCAACACTAGACCCACCCCAGCAACAATAGATCCCCTGCACAACATTATATCCTTCCAGCAACAATGGACCACCCGTTACAAAATGCTACCCCAGCAACAATAGATCCACCCCTGCAACAATAGACCCCCAGCAACATCAACAGATTTCCCAGCAGCCAGAAACAATAGACCCTCCAGCAGCCAACAACAATAGACCACTCCCTCAAAAATTGACCCCCATCTCTCCCAGCAACAAAACACCTCCTCAGCAACAATAGACCCCGACACAAAAATAGATTCCTGCCAGCATCAATAGACCCTCCAGCATACCCCAGTACCCCTTGCCATTACATACATTCAGTAGCAAAGGTGCCGGAACTGCGTTCCCCCACGTTCCCACTGAAAAAAAGACCTGCTTACCATACTTAATCTTTCTAACAATAATATATATGACCCTATAAAACTATTCTATAAATAAGATTAGACACCTTTTTAAAACCTATGTTGCATAACTATATCGACCTCTATTCTTGTCCCCATCCAGAGAGTACATAAGGATGGGTGTACCCTATTTTGCCTTCTCGGTACATGGCACTTATACCTACTGATTGCTAATAAAGCACCCCAAATCAAAATTTTTGTTCAAGCCCGCCGGTACTAAAGATCCTAATCAAAAATCCACCACTATTCACGCTTACTATGTTCCCAAACAAAGTCACTGCCCCTCCAATGCTTTTTAGGGGCTTCCATGCCCCAGAATTGTAAACCCCTATAGTTTTTGTTTTTACCCATTTTTACAATTTTTTCAAATTAGGTACATGCAAAGTGCGCACACATAGTACACCTTGGAAATTGTGTAGTGGCTGGTCTGGCATGCCCCTTGTCTGCTGCCCCCCCCCGGTCCCCTTTTTACCACCTTCTCTAGGGGGGGTCACCCCGGGTGAGACAGCGCATCCCAGGCCACCACCCCATTACATCATAGAAGCTGGGTATAGCCTGTGAGCTGTATGCATAAGAAACTTAAAATTAGCTTGCCCTTTACATTTTCCCTCTTTTAAAAGGTATGTGACGGGAGGGCCCGTGGAACTCAGAATCCCTTGGAAAGTAGGGGATGTCCTTGTTTCAGCTTCCCATATACCTCTTATGTCTAAGTCACCCTGTGCTATCCTGGCACAGGGTGAGTGAGAAAATATATCTTGGACTACTTAAAATGGGACAGTAATATTTGTCCACAATATCTCCCAGGATGTATGTAGAGACTATTCTTGGTTTGATTGCTTCTGAACTCAACCTGTTAATTGAGTGAGCTGATCACATTAGCCTCCAGGACTGGCTAGGAGACAAACTGTTGATGACTAGGCTGAGGAGGGGGGGAGATTGTTGTTTGTATTGTTAATTGTAATTAGCTCCTGATATTGTGTTTATACTACTGTGTGAAGCTCGGTGCCCACAAGTCTGTGTCCTACAGGTCATGTCTCTGAGTCATCTGGTCTGGGTAAATTTTTTAGTAAATTAGCTCATGTTAATTAGGTTAGCTTTGAGTCATCCTGCTGTATAAATTTGTGTGAGATCTCAAATAAAGAGTCAGTCCATGTTAGCAACAAGCAAGTGTCGCCTTGTTTTGTGCTCAGAGAGGTTGGAATATCTGATATCTGTATCCAGACTACAAGGAAGTGGTATACTGACGGAAGCACTCAAGCAGAGTGAGGGACGTTCCGTGACAAGGTATTATATACTAATGGATATTTATCTGATTTTCAGCATTTACCATGCATTTTACTCCTGACGATTGGCTATAATGCCATGAAATATAAATATAAATATAAATATATATATATATATATATATATATATATATATATAAATATACCTACACGTTTTATATTTTGTATGAATTATATTTTTAACCATTCTTTATTGATTACATCAATTATGTCCATTGATTACCTGTATTAAATATGTTTATATACATTTGCTGAGTAAATCTTTTATGATTACATTGTTATATTCTCTGAATACGATTAATATTGTTATATTATCATTTTTTCTACAATCATGGATAATCGTATGAGATTGAGATGTTAAATCAGTACAGATGGATGTATTATTCTATTATTCTATACATAATGACATGCCTCATGTAAAGTCCCATCTCCTTTCCCCATCTTTAAACCCCTATAGTCTTTATCGTGTTTATCCCTAAAATAGATGGACAAATAATGTTTATCAAAGCCTATGCTAATGTTATGTACATGCTCTTTTATTTTATATGTGAACTTAAATAAACTTTGGGATTTATGCGGAGTGACTCAATTAGTCACATTTAAGGCTTTGTATTATTTTGTTTTTACTTTCATTGTAGCACTTATTTATTATAGCACAGCACAATTGAATATTGTTATATGCACAAAACATTGCTTTGAGATGGTGATTAGTGTCTGCAGCTTTAATGGAGATTGAGTATATTTGTATATATACAAGGTAGCCGCTCTCCATGTGATCTGACACCATTCAATATATGCTCTCACCTTCCATTCAGAACTATTCACAGGTCCAAATACGCCTTCCCCATACCGGGGTCTTTTCCCGTGGTAAGATAATTTCCAAATCCTCCATAGATTCCTCCACTCTGAGTATAGTAGTTATGGAATCACCCGTTCTTCAGGATTCAAATTTGGCTCAAAAGAGGTTATAGAAAGCCCATCGATGCGCATTACCATTAAAAAGTTGCAAACTTTAATAACCACATAAGGACTGAGCTTCTTTTTGAGATTTGTTGTTTACAAGTTAAAATCAGGGTTTTCTTTTGCTAGAAAATTACTTAGAACCCCAAATATTATAGATATATTTCCAGACACCCTAGAAAATAAATCGGCGGTCGTTGCAATGCTTTATGTCACACCATATTTGCGCAGCGGTCTTACAAGCGCAATTTTCTTGAAAAAATACACTTTTTTTGAATTAAAAAATAAGACAACAGTAAAGTTAGCCCAATTTTTTTATATATTGTGAAAGATAATTTTACGCCGAGCAAATTGATACCCATACATGTCATGCGTCAAAATTGCGCCCGCTCGGAGGAATGGCGACATTGGCACTTAAAAATCTCCATTGGCGACGTTAAAAAAATTCTACAGGTTACCGAGTTACCGAGCCCCGGGTCCGAGAACCGACACCGAGCGGGGACCATTCTAACCCAAGCGCGGCCGAGTGACATAGCAGGTCCCGCCTTCTGGAGCCTGCAGCGCCTATAATGGACGTCCCACTGGTCCAATGTGGGGACCGTGGGACGTGTGACGTCCATCATAGGTTCTGCAGGCTCCAGAAGGCAGGAATTATAATGCGGCCACCGCGCCACTGTGAGAAGATCCCCACTCGGTGCTCAGGCGGGCGGCTCTCCTCTCCTCGTGTGTCATGGCTCTAGCTGCATGCTGTTTACTCTACGGGTGTGCTGCACGCTACGGCTGAGCTGCAGGAGGAGGTCACATCACCTGAAGTCAGGTAGGTCAGTGTATGTCAGTGTGGGTCAGGTAGGTCAGTGTATGTCAAGTAGGTCAGTGTATGTCAGGTACGTCAGGTACGTCAGGTAGGTCAGTGTATATCAGGTAGGTCAGTATTTGTTAGGTAGGCCAGCCAGTGTAATGGTCAGTGTGGGTCAGTGCATGTCAGGTAGATCATGTAGGTCAGGTAGGTCCGTGTATGTCAAGTAGGTAAGTGTAATGGTCAGTGTATGTCAGGTAGGTGAGTGTAATGGTCAGCGTGGGTCAGTGTATGTCAGGTAGGTCAGTGTATGTTGGGTACGTCAGGTACGTCAGGTAGGTCAGTGTATGTCAGGTAGGTCAGGGTATGTTAGGTAGGTCAGGTAGGTCAGTGTTTGTTAGGTAGGCCAGTGTAATGGTCAGTGTGGGTCAGTGTATGTCAGGTAGATCAGGTAGGTCAAGTAGGTCCGTGTATGTCAGGTAGGTCAGTGTAATGGTCAGTGTATGTCAGGTAGGTAAGTGTAATGGTCAGTGTGGGTCAGTGTATGTCAGATAGGTAAGTGTAATGGTCAGTGTATGTCAGGTAGGTCACTGCGCGTCAGGTAGGTAACACATACACACCACCCCCCCGGTGCTGGGCTTGGAAGCCCCAGTTTTTTTTGCCACCTAGCAACGCCCCTGCCCACAACCCTGGCCCTGGTTAACAATAAGGGGAACCCAGATCCCACCTTCCATATTAATAAGTTATGGGTACATTGAAGACATATCAGCTACCTCTACAATCTAATGAGACAGTTCATAGATTTACCACGATAACCTTCTATTACAACTCAATAAGCCCCAAATGTGAACGACAGACTCTACAGGAGTCATTTTTCAAGACCAACAGTGATCAGCAGTGTCCAATGACAGCTGATCACAGAAGTAAACACAAGCCGGTTATTGGCTTCTCTTTCCTCATGCTGAGAAAGTGAGCCAATCGCCGACTTGTGTTAAAGGGACATCGGCACTAATAATCAGTATCCTTATTATCAGTGCAATCCCAACAGTCCCCACCAGTGTTGCCAATCAGTGCCCACCAGTGCTGCCAATCAGTGCCCACCAGTGCTGCCAATCAGTGCCCAACAGTGCTGCCAACCAGTGCCCATCAGTGCCTCCTCATCAGTGTCACCTATCAGTGCTGCCTATCAGTGCCATCAGAGCCACCTACCAGTGCCCCATAAGTGCTGCCTATCAGCCCCTCAGTGCCACCTATGAGAGCTCATCAGTGCCACCTATCAGTGACCATTAGTGCCGCCTATCAGTGCCGCCTATCAGTGCAGCCTCATTAGTGCGTCCTCATCAATGCCCACCAGTGCCGCTTCATCAGTGCCCATCAGTGCAGCCTATCAGCGCACACCAGTGAAAGAGAAAAAATAGCTGTTTGCAAAATTTTATAACATTTAGTTTGTTTAGTAAAAAATAAAAAACCCAGAGGTGATTAAATACCACCAAAAGAAAGCTCTGTATGAAAAATATGATTAAAATGTCATATGGGCACAGTCTTGCATAACCACACAAATGTCATTCAAAGTGCGACACCACTGAAGCTAAAAATTGGCCTGGGCAGGAAGGGGGTAAAAGTGCCCAGTAGGCAAGTGGTTGTAAAGGCAAAAGATATTTTACTCGAATGTATTATTTGCATTAAGGTTAAAAACGATTCAATAGTAGCACCCCCAAAGCTCAGACCTTAAACACTTACCTGAGTCCTCTATTGATCCAGCACTGTGCCCATCTGCAGCTCTTCTCCCCTGTCTTCACTCTCTTACAAGCTTCATTGAGAGCAGCAAGAGCGGTATTTTCTCGATTTTGCATCTAATAAAAGTGGTCCTGGCCGTGGATTCCCTACTTTTATAGACTTTCTAGACGTCTCAGGGCTTACTGGACCTGTCGGTTAGCCCGAAGCCGATCCAATCCTTTCTGTAACTGGGCAGGAAGACGAGTGAGGCCCCCATTAGACCCTATGCCCTTGGAGGAACGGAGCAACGTCCGACTTCACTTACGCCTTTCGGCCTTAGAGGGCTAATTTTTTTCATCTCTTAAAGGCAAAATTTGTTTTTTTTTGCTTTTAAGTGTAAATGTCGGATCTGAGGTCTTTTTGACCCCAGATCTCACAATAAAGTGGCCCTGCCATGCTTATTTCTATTACAAGGGATGTTTACATTCCTTGTAATAGGAATAAAATTAATAAAAAAAAAAAAAAAACATTTAAAGGAACAGTGAAAAAACAAAAAAATAAAAAGTAAAATAAATAAGAAAAAAAAATATTTAAAGCGCTCCAACCCTCCGAGCTCGCTCGCAGAAGCGAACGCATATGTAAGTCGCGCCCACATATGTAAATGGTGTTCAAACCACACATGTGAGGTATTACCGCGATCCTTGTAGCACGATCAATAATTCTAGTACTAGACCTCCTCTGTTACTCTAAGCAGGTAACCTGTAAAAAATGTTAAAATGTCACCTATGGAGATTTTTTGGTACTGTGGTTTGTCGATATTCCATGTACGTAATTTGAAAGAATAACATGTTAGGTATCTACTTACTCAGCATAACATCATCTTTCACATTATACAAAAAAAATTGGGCTAACTTTACCTTTTTTTTTAATTCAAAAAAGTGTATTTTTTCTAAAAAAAATTGCATTTGTAAGACCACTGCGCAAATATGGTGTGACATAAAATATTGCAACGATTGCCATTTTATTCTCCAGGGTCTCTGCTAACAAACAATATACAATGTTTGGGGTTCAAAGTAATTTTCTAGCAAAAAGTACTAATTTAAACTTGTAAGCAAAAATTTCCAAAAAAGGACTGGTCTTTAAAAAAAATGACGGTTTTACAATGGTTTTAAAATATTCAGTATATTTGTTAGCGCCTTTTGGTGTCTCCACAGTCTTCACAAGCCCTATATGTATATCATTAGGCACTCCATATTAAAACTTAAAAGCTATTAGTAAAACAGTTTGAATCAAAGTCTATGTTAAGACCCCTTGGTACTAGTGTTTTTATCTCCTGGATCCATTTGGATTCTTTTTTTACAGAATTCCTTTATCTTATTAATCCCCCACTTGTTTCTTATATTTCTCTCTCCCCCAAAACCGCAGTCCTCTTGGATCTTTATTATGGCACACTGAAAAATTAGACATTGTTTTCAGATATTGTATACATGCTCCCTAATCCTCTTAGCGAGTGGTCTCTTAGTATGTCCTAATTACTGGGTGGACTTGTTTTTTCAAGGACACTATGTTTTATGGACACTATTTGTTTATGATTGTTTGTATTGGGAATATTTTTTTTATCACAGAACTACTTTTAAAATGAACTATTATGTCCTAATTACTGCCGACCATAATGTGAGGAGCTCACAGTGTGAAATGAAATCAGAGGAAGCCATTTCAGTCCAGGAAAGGAGCTGGTACAACTATGCAAGACTGAGGGCCTGAGGGAGAATTTAACCAAGAAAACAAAGTCTTAGGCTTCACACTGGAATGCACAGCTGTGGTGGAGGGGAGTGTAGTGTGAGTTTCACACTTTTTATTTGTACAAACTTTATTAGAAGCCAGTGGCGGCAGCTCCATTAGGGGCACCACCCCCCTAATCCATGCCCCCAGCCCCTAATCTACATGCAGGTGCCTGGACGCATGGATTTCAGTGTATTTTTTATTTTTTTTAAAAGCACATGATTAGAGCCTGAGGCTCTAATAGGCTTCAAAAAAGGGTGGGCTTGGGGTTAATACTCGCTATTGTCTTCCTGCTTCTCCTCCCGGCCAATCAGAAAGCGGGTCTTGGCCGATTGACCGAGAGGAGAAGCGACCGGATTGGCCGCCGAGGAGGAAGTCGCCATGGAGGAGGAGACGCAGGAAGGAGCCGAAGCTGCCGGCGACCTAGATAGGGTAAGTGCGGGGCTCTTGGGCAGACAAACAAGCAAGTGATAGGGGGGTGGGAGGTTTTACTAATGGTGGACCGACCGACTGAACAGGGGGGTGGTGGGTGGTTTGTTTGCCCCCCCAAAAAAATGGAGCACCAGCCACCACTGTTTGAAGTGTACAAAGCATATACTTAATTCATGGGGTTGTACAGCAGAACAATTTGCTGTACTGCCGTACAGTGCCATGAGATTCTGTACGATGCGTTGTGATATGATGCTTGTTATTGCAGCATGCTGCAGTGTAGCCCTAGGCTGCGTTGCAGTGTGAATTTTATACAAAGGAAGGAATTGTTTCCTGTGTGTCCTTGTGGTGACAGAGGTTTTACAATGCAGTAAAACCTCTGCCACCACACACTGTGAGAATTAGCCCGTAGTTAGTCAATATGCAGAGGATGCCAAAAAGCATGCAGGCATTAGAAAGGCCAGCCCACATGTTAGAAGCATCTAATGAGTTATGGGGCATACACACGGTCGGACTTTTCGACCGGACTGGTCTGACGGACGCCGACAGACCAAATCCGGCAGACAATCCGATCGTGTGTGGGCTTCACCGGACCTTCAGCTGACTTTTCCAGTCGCAAATCTGACGGACTTTAGATTTGGAACATGCTTCAAATCTTTACGTCGTAACTCCAACGGACCCAGAAATCCGCTCGTCTGTATGCTAGTCTGACGGACAAAAACCGACGCTAGGGCAGCTATTGGCTACTGGCTATAAACTTCCTTATTTTAGTCCGGTGTACGTCATCACATACGAATCCGTCAGACTTTGGTGTGATCGTGTGTAGGCAAGTCCGTTCTTTAAAAAGTCCGTCGGAAGTCCGTCAAAAGTCCGTCGAAAGTCCGCTGGAAAGTCTGTCAGACCAGTCCGGTCAAAAAGTCCGCCCGTGTGTATGCGGCATAAGACACAATAAAAATGTTACATTAGCTTGCAATAAAACAAACCAAATACCATTATAGCATATAATATAAGAATTTTAATGAAATATGTTGATACTACATACTACGTACCATGTTGATAGAAAATTCCAGAAGTTTGGAAAACAAAGTGGCAAGTTAATAGAGAATAATTATCTTGATGCTAATTCCTGGTATGCAAGAAAGAAAAGAGAAATGTTTTATGTTTGGCCCGTTCTTTTTTCGGATTGATTGACTTCTGCATTTTGAAGTCGACATCTTCCAGAACTTTGTACATCAGGTTCAGGAATTGAAGGTGTCTTCCCCGGGTCTCAGTGTGGTCCTGGGCTGTGTAGTTCTCCACGGCAATTATCTCCTCCGCCCCCATCCCTTCAAACAGGTCACGGAACTTGGTGAAATTACCGCTTGTCTTGTGGGTGAGGACAACAATTGGGAATATTCCTGAGGACAGAGAAGACTATTACCTTCAGTTTGAGCAACCAGAAGTAGTTTAAAGTGGAATTGCTCATGTTACGTGCTGCATGCTAAGTAATGTGTAAGACCTAAGGTAATAATACCTCTCACGGAGATCTCACAGTACTCCCCCTCAACAATGCCTTCTTCTGCTTTTCTCTCCAGAAGGACGGAGCCATCTTTGTTCAGGCACCATCTGCTGGCGGGGGGGGTGACACAATCATATAAATTCTTGTGTATGGCACAGATAAGCCCCTGCTGCAGCCCCTCACCTTGATTTGCTACAAAGTTACAATTTTGTAGTCTAATCACTGAGGGAGAGGAGACCAAGGAAATGCTTCCTCTTGCCTGCAGCAGACTGATGACACAATCTCAGTCCAAAGTCACAGACTGGAGAGCAAGCGTGACTTTTTAGTAATAAAAGGTGGAACTTTTCTGAAAATGATACTGATACTTTTCATTGTAATCTTTTAATGAGGTTTGGAAGATAGATGGTCAGAGCAATATCCAGTGGCTGTGAAGGTTGCAGGAAGGGGAAGATTTTAGCAAAAGCAACCACCTGTCAGTAATGGGATGCACACCATTACACATAACCAATGTGTTTAGTACTAATCTTTAACGACAGTTATTGCTGAATTAAAAGGTTGAAACCCCTGTTATATCCCTGTCTGGCGTGACAGCATGTATTATAAAAGTTTCTTAAACGTCAGACTTGTTACAGCAGATCCTGTTAATGGTAAGTGTTATGTATGTACAGTAACTGCACAGTTAACTGACCCCAATGTTGAACACTGTTTGATGGCACTTAGATTGTTCTGCTGCAAGCTGGAAAATCTGAATAAAGGGCGAGGCTGTGAGTGCTATTGTCATAATCATCAGTAATGACAAAGATATTGCTGAATCAATATGTTGAAAAATTGCTGTGACCCCCTAGGTAGTGTAAAATGACAGCACCATAAGAGGTGGATTTACGGTATGTAGGCAACCTGCTTTTAGGCTCTATTTTAGTTCCAGTCTTCCTAAACCAGAACTTAAAGTGATTGTAAACCTAATGCCGCGTACACACGATCGGAAAAGCCATCCAAGGTTTTTCCGATGGAATTCCGCTCAAGCTTGGCTTGCATACACACAGTCACACAAAAGTTCTCTGAACTTTCGACCGTCAAGAACGTGGTAACGTACAACACTACGACGAGCCGAGAAAATGAAGTTTAATGCTTCCGAGCATGCGTCAAATTGTTTCCGAGCATGCGTAGGAATTTTGCGTGTCGGAATTGCATATATACGAACGGAATTTCCGATAGGAACTTTTTCCAACGGAAAAATAGAGAACCTGCTCTCAATCTTTTGCTGGCGGAAATTCCGCCAGCAAAAGTCCGATGGAGCATACACATGGTCGGAATTTCCGACCAAAAGCTCACATGGGACTTTTCTTGTCGGAATTTCTGATCACGTGTGTGCAGCATTAGTGTTTGATGACTAACAGCAATGATGTCTGTATACAGTGTCCATTTAATTTCTCTTGTGGTGCAGTGTCCCTGTTTCCTGGAAATGGGCAAAAGCCCTCTCTTCCAACCCTGCGGTCAAGGCCCAAACGAATGTCCTGGAACAGCAGGCTCTCCTGGCAACCCGACTGGTCATCTCACACTGGAACGCTTCACCGTCAGTGCAGGTGCACCTAGATGTGCACCTGGGATCCCCCTCTCTCAGGCTGGATGTCCCGACTGGCGGCAGAGGCCTAAATCGCGTGGTGAAATCACCTGAGAGATAGCATCTCTCCCTCAGGTTTGATCTCTTCCTCCGCCTTGTGCTGTCTGAATTCTCCTCAGGAAATCAAAATTGAGTCTCTCCATTCCTGCCCTCAGAGCATGCTGGTCTTTTGTAGTTCCATACAGTTAAAGCTGAATGTGAAACTTGAGTCCTGGAACTACAATTCCCTTTATGCTTTGCTCCCTGGTAATCACTCTGCTGACAGGATGTGATGACACAGAGTCTTATCTGGCACTAGAGGGAAACAGTATCATTGCAACAATGTTGCAGAGGGTCTTTTGATATTGCAGGTAAGATAGCCAGCTCCCTGCTACATAGATATTTCCTAAAAGTCATACTTGAACTCAGAATGGTGAGTGCTTCCACAAAAAAATATCTTGGCAGCTTGTGGGGAAGTGCAACATGGTGTGCAGGCAGTAAACACTCAGAGTCCAGTTGCAGAAAACAGAACTTGTACTAAAGTTAGAGTTTGGCAATTCCCAACAAGCCCGAGAAGAAGACACCCAACCAGAAACACTTAGAGAATGCAACAGCAATGTGTAGTAGAGCAGGTCTCAGATGTACTGACAGCGTCTGTCTTGATTCCTGGCCGGTCCTTGCCCAAGCGGGGAGGTCTCCATGAAGGATCATGTGTCCCTATCTTTTCCCCACTCATCTGGAACCTCTCCCTGCCGCTAATCACTGTCCCTGTCAGACGACCTGTCCATACTCTACCCACCAGTGGCGGGTTTCTCTATAAGGGCACACGGGCGCCGCCCCCTCTCTCCTGCCTCCCCCTCTATAACCAATAGATAGAGTCATGCATTGCATGACTCTATCCATGGCCGCCGCTGCCACCCCCTATTGAGGCACCCGGCCCCTTTTCGGGCGCCGGGCGCCTGAATTACAGCGGGGGGGCTGTTTTTGAAGCACCTGATTAGAGCCATAGGCTCTAACAGGCTTCAAAAATGGTGACCTGCGAGGACTATGCTGGGTGCTCGCAGGTCACTCAGCTGTGTTAGAAAAGCAAATTAATATTTGCTTTCCTGACACTAAACCGCCTCTCCGCCAATCAGGTGCCCGGGTCTGTTACCTGTCATCTGATTAGCTGAAACGACAGGTGCCGCTATTGGATGCCCAGCATGAGGAGAGGACGGGAGATGAGGATGGCAGGAGGCGCATGGAGGACCCCGCTTGTCACTGTCACCTGCTGCCCCACCAAGACAGGGTAAGTGCCGGGCAGACGGCGAGCGGGCGGGGGACACACTGGGAGCATTCAAGGGTACACTGGCAGCATTTATTGGGCACACTGGCAGAATTTGATGGGCACACTGGAAGCATTTAATAGGCACACTGGTGGCATTTGATGGGCACACTCGCAGTATTTGATATGGCACACTGGCAGCATTTGATGGCACAGTGGCAGCCTTTGGTGGGCACAGTGGCTGCGTTTGGTGGGCACAGTGGCAGCATTTGATGGCACAGTGGCAGCGTTTGATGGGCACAGTGGCAGCGTTTATTGGGCACAGTGGCAGCGTTTAATGGGCACAGTGGCAGCGTTTGGCACAGTGGCTGCAATTGATGGCACAGTGGCAGCGTTTGATGGCACAGTGGCAGCGTTTAAGGACATAGTGGCAGCGTTTAAGGGCACAGTGGCAGCGTTTAAGGGCACAGTGGCAGCGTTTGATGGCACAGTGGCAGCGTTTAAGGACATAGTGGCAGCGTTTAAGGGCACAGTGGCAGCGTTTGATGGCACAGTGGCTGCAATTGATAAATTATTTTCAAAAAATTTTGAGCACCAGTCCCCACTGCTACCCACACAAGAAATGCATGCCAAGCCTGGCAGCCAGGGCCTTAAATAGCTGCCTGACCCAAGATGCTTGCTACAGTCATGTGGGGAGGCATCCAATCGAATAGCTTCCCCAATTATCCAGAAAACCATAAGGGAACCATGTACCTCTCGACTTTGCCTCCAACTGCAATGCTGCTGTGGTCAATGCCACCTACAGTGGAGAAAATAGACTGCAGCTCCCTACAAGCTGTTTTGTGTGTGTAAAAGTTTGACTGACCCCAAGGTGTTGATCGTTATCAGTCTGCTGGTACTTAGATTGCTGTTCTGCAAGCTGGAAAATCTCAAAGATGCCTGAGGCCGAAATTGCCATGGTCACAATGTTAAAGGAGAAGTATGATGAAAGTACTATTGGCCATACTTCTTCTGTTGGTCACAGGAGTGCACATAGTTCTCCTAAAGCCCGCTGTCAGCTGACATCACAAAGCCAGTTCAGACTCTCAAGGGATCCCCACAGTAATTTCAGGATTAGCCCAAATTCTTCAACGGCGGCTGGCTCAGTTGCTCAGTGCGCCACTAAGAGCCTGAGCCAGTCACTCCCGCCTCCTCCACAGCCCGGCACTCCAGTGATCGCTGGAGAGAATGAGAGTCACTACTCTGTGCTCAGAGCGGTCCTGAAAACTGAGCGATCAGCTACCTTTGATCCCTTGATTCTCGGTGTAGACGTTGCATCTACAGAGGTGAGTGTGATTGTTTATTTTTTTTCTAATCCCACACTTCTCTTCTAAGTATTGGCAAAGTTATTGCCAAACCAATGGGCTGATAGCGGAATTGTAAAAACTGCTGTGATCATAATTGGTGTACAGGGATTGGAGCAGAACTGATTAAAATGAAATGCACCTTGGGGGTGATGTGACTAGCTTCTGGATCTGGATATTTAACCTCAGTGGCGTCTGGTGCTCCATTTTTTGGGGGGGTGGCAAACAAACCTTATACCCTGTATCCTCATCAGTGCCCATCTGCAGCTTCAATGTGCCCATCTGTATTCTCATCAGTGCTCATCTGCAGCCTCAATGTGCCTATCTGTAGCCTCGCTGTGCCCATCTGCAGCCTCACTGTGCCAACAATGCAGCCTCACTGTGCCCATTTGTATCCTCATCAGTGCTCATTTGCAGCCTCACTGTGCCCATCTGCAGCCTCACTGTGCCAACAATGCAGCCTCACTGTGCCCATTTGTATCCTCATCAGTGCTCATTTGCAGCCTCACTGTGCCCATTTGCAGCCTCACTGTGCCCATCTGCAGCCTCACTGTGCCCATCTGTATCCTCATCAGTGCCAATCTGCAGCCTCACTGTGCCCATCTGCCGCCTCACTGTGCCAACAATGCAGCCTCACTGTGCCCACCTGTATCCTCATCAGTGCCCATCTGCAGCCTCACTGTGTCCATCTGCAGCCTCACTGTGCCAACAATTCAGCCTCACTGTGCCCATCTGTATCCTCATCAGTGCCAATCTGCAGCCTCACTGTGCCCATCTGCAGCCTCACTGTGCCAACAATGCAGCCTTACTGTGCCCACCTGTATCCCCATCAGTGCCCATCTGCAGCCTCGCCAGAACCTCGATTACACAGGCAGCAGGTGTCTCCCCCTTTGTCATGCAGCTGCAGTCTTAACTGTTCGGCGGCCGTCCACTGTAACAAAGCCCCGCCTCCTCATCCATGATAGACGGTCAACTGAACACTGATACAATGCTGGGAAGTTGAATCAGTGTTCCGTCTATCATGGATGAGGAGGCGGGGCTTTGTTACAGTGAAGCTGGGAGATCGTGCCGCACTCGCGGGTGTTTGTGAGCCCGCCGTCAAATGTGGGAGTATCCCGCGAGTTGCGGGAGACTTAAGATGTCTGGGATAGTACAACTAACTTTTGAATATCAACCTGGGACCATTTTAATGTACTGTATCTCACAAAAGTGAGTACACCCCTCAGTCACATTTTTGTAAATCTTTTCTTCTATCTTTTCATGTGACAACACTAAAGAAATGACACTTGTCTACAATGTAAAGTAGTGAGTGTACAGCTTGTATAACAGTGTAAATTTGCTGTCCCCTCAAAATAACTCAACACACAGCCATTAATGTCTAAGCCGCTGGCAACAAAAGTGAGTACACCCCTAAGTGAAAATGTCCAAATTGGGCCCAATTAGCCCTTTTCCCTCCCCGGTGTCATGTGACTTGTTTGTGTTACAAGGTCTCAGGTGTGAATGGGGAACAGGTGTGTTAAATTTGGTGTTATCGCTCTCACTCTCTCATACTGGTCACTGGAAGTCCAACATGGCACCTCATGGCAAAGAACTCTCTGAGGATCTGAAAAAAAGAATTGTTGCTCTACATAAAGATGGCCTAGGCTATAAGAAGATTGCCAAGACCCTGAAACTGAGCTGCAGCACAGTGGCCAAGACCATACAGCGGTATAACAGGACAGGTTCCACTTAGAACAGGCCTCGCCATGGTCCACCAAAGAAGTTGAGTGCACGTGCTCAGCGTCATATCCAGAGGTTGTCTTTGGGATATAGACGTATGAGTGCTGCCAGCATTGCTGCAGAGGTTGTAGGGGTGGGGGTTCAGCCTGTCAGTGCTCAGACCATACGCCGCACACTGCATCAAATTGGTCTGCATGGCTGTCATCCGAGAAGGAAGCCTCTTCTAAAGATGATGTACAAGAAAGTCCGCAAACAGTTTTCTGAAGAAAAGCAGACTAAGGACATGGATTACTGGAACCATGTCCTGCGGTCTGATGAGACCAAGATAAACTTATTTGGTTCAGATGGTGACAAGTGTGTGTGGGGGCAACCAGGTGAGGAGAACAAAGACAAGTGTGTCTTCCCTACAGTCAAGCATGGTGGTGGGAGTGTCATGGTCTGGGGCTGCATGAGTGCTGCCGGCACTGGGGAGATACAGATCATTGAGGGAACCATGAATGCCAACATGTACTGTGACATACTGAAGCAGAACATGATCCCCTCCCTTCAGAGACTGGACCGCAGGGCGGTATTCCAACATGATAACCACCCCAAACACACCTCCAAGATGACCACTGCCTTTCTAAAGAAGCTGAGGGTAAAGGTGATGGACTGGCCAAGCATGTTTCCAGACTTAAACCCTATTGAACATCTATGGGACATCCTCAAATGCAAGGTGGAGGAACGCAAGGTCTCTAACATCCACCAGTTCTGTGATGTCATCATGGAGGAGGGGAAGAGGACTCCAGTGACAACCTGTGAAGCTCTGGTGAACTCCATGCCCAAGAGGGTTAAGGCAGTGCTGGAAAATAATGGTGGTCACACAATTTTGACACTTTGGGCCCAATTTGGACATTTTCACTTAGGGGTGTACTCACTTTTGTTGCCAGAGGTTTATACATTAATGGCTGTGTGTTGAGTTATTTTGAGGGGACAGCAATTTTACACTGTTATACAAGCTGTACACTCACTACTTTACATTGTAGACAAGTGTCATTTCTTCAGTGTTGTCACATGAAAAGATAGAAGAAAAGATTTACATAAATGTGAGGGGTGTACTTACTTTTGTGAGATACTGTATATCCTTTTTTCTGATCTTGTATTCTGCATGTTTGCTCTGTTCATACGTTATTTACCTGTGTCTTGCTATGAGGACAACCTGAGAAAACTGACTTGGTTCGAATGTTATTTCTTTTGATACCAGATCTTTTCAATAAAAATACTGAAATATAAAATGAAATGCACCAAGAAATATTTACAATATGTATTTTAGTCCCAGTCTTCTTCTCAAGGGCCGAGATCGCTCAAAACTGATAAAAGCTTTGGACGTAACCAGTTACCACATTACAGCCATGGCAGGGTTGAGTATCTGAGGATGGAGAATGTTGGATTATAGACGTTCCGTACCTGTTAAATTGCGGCAGTTGGTAAGAAAAGTATTTATCTCTTGTATTTCTGGGGGGGTGACATCCCTCCTCACACTGTAAAAAAGCACAGATATGATAAACCCCCCATGGGCAGAACTGATAAAATCTATACAAACAAGTTCAACCAACTCATTTTAGGTTGCCAAAGTGGACCTAACATCAGATATATTCTTCACATTAGATGCAGTGTGCCAGAAATGTGTTATTTTTTTTTTTTCTAGTCTTCTAGCACCACCTCCTGGTAAAACCAAGTATCACCTCTCCTCTGGCCAATCATAAATGGCGGTACTAATCACAATAACAAAATCTCAAATACTTTTCTCTGCTTACCTGTAAACGAATATCGGCACAATAATATCCCTGAAATTTGGCTCCACTTCTGAGTCTTCCATCCGGGTCAGCATTTCCTCAAACCCCTGTGTCCACTCAACTTTCATATCAAGAGGGATAAAATTTCCTGAAGAACCCCCCCCCCCAAAAAAACAATGTTTACACCAGTGAAATGACTGTGATAGAGAAGATTTAGGTAGCATTAATGTTAAAGTAATAATTTTTTTTGTGCTATAAAAAAAAAAAAAAAAATATATATATATATATTTTTTACTTTTTGCTATAAAACATATGCAATTAAAAAATGTAAAAAACCAAACGTCTTCATAAATTTAAGTCAATATCTATCCTGCTACATATTTTTGTTAAAAATCCCAATAAGGGTACCGTATATACTCGAGTATAAGCCGACCTGAATATAAGCCGAGGCACCTAATTATACCACAAAAAACTGGGAAAACTTATTGACTCGAGTATAAGCCTAGGGTGAGAAATGCACAGCTCCTGTAAGCGGAAAAGATGGTCAACAATGCCCATTTGCAGCCTCACTGTGCCCATTTGCATGAATCACTGTGCCCATTGCATGCCTCACTGTGCCCATTTGCAGCCTCACTGTGCCCATTTGCAGCCTTACTGTGCCCATTTGCAGCCTCACTGTGCCCATTTGCATGAATCACTGTGCCCATTGCATGCCTCACTGTGCCCATTTGCAGCCTCACTGTGCCCATTTGCAGCCTTACTGTGCCCATTTGCAGCCTCACTGTGCCCATTTGCAGCCTCACTGTGCCCATTTGCATCCCTCACTGTGCCCATTTGCAGCCTCACTGTGCCCATTTGCATGCCTCACTGTGCCCATTTGCATTCCTCACTGTGCCCATTTGCAGCCTCACTGTGCCCATTTGCAGCCTCACTGTGCCCATTTGCATGCCTCACTGTGCCCATTTGCAGCCTCACTGTGCCCATTTGCATCCCTCACTGTGCCCATTTGCATCCCTCACTGTGCCCATTTGCATGCCTCACTGTGCCCATTTGCATTCCTCACTGTGCCCATTTGCAGCCTCACTGTGCCCATTTGCAGCCTCACTGTGCCCATTTGCATGCCTCACTGTGCCCATTTGCAGCCTCACTGTGCCCATTTGCATTCCTCACTGTGCCCATTTGCAGCCTCACTGTGCCCATTTGCATGCCTCACTGTGCCCATTTGCATGCCTCACTGTGCCCATTTGCAGCCTCACTGTGCCCATTTGCATTCCTCACTGTGCCCATTTGCAGCCTCACTGTGCCCATTTGCATGCCTCACTGTGCCCATTTGCAGCCTCACTGTGCCCATTTGCATGCCTCACTGTGCTCATTGCATGCCTCACTGTGCCCATTTGCAGCCTCACTGTTCCCATTTGCATTCCTCACTGTGCCCATTTGCAGCCTCACTGTGCCCATGTGCATGCCTCTGTAACGACACCCCGAGTATGAAAGGGGTTAAAGTCGTTTAGGACATTCCATACCCGAACACAAAGGCAGCTACCGAACACTCCAATCAGCCGAACAAGGAACCCATACAAATAATCCACCCCAAAAACGAGACACGGCTCTGTCTTCAGGTTTCAAGCAGGAATCAACTTCTTTTATTATAACACATGGACACAACAGATAAAATAACTCAGAGACACTTTCCCCCCCACCCTTGGAAAAGAGGGCGGGTTAAACTGTCCAATGACAATGGACACACAGGTCAGGTGTGTTTAACGTCTCATCAGTACACAGTGTTAGCAGGGAGAGCTGTTGGAAGAATCCCCCCTCCCTCCAATGCAATACACATCCTGTGATCCAAGGCAGACAAACATAATAGAACATTGGTTTGCAGGAGGCTGGCATTCAGTCCCCTCCAAAGCCTCTTTTCCGGCTAGGTTTGTCACACCTCACTGTGCCCATTTGCAGCCTTACTGTGCCCATTTGCAACCATAGGTCCCCCGAACTTCAAACTCGGTAGTTAAGGGTTCCTAGGTGCCCCCTAGCTGCAGCCAAAATGTGGGGTCTCTGGACCCAAAGGGTCCCGAATTGCTGCAGATGGACACAGTTGACCAACTTTGGGGCCCTGTATCTCGTGACCACTTGGTGCTAGGAACCCCAAATTTTGTGTGCAAACCCCATGGAACTAGTACTACAACATATCCAAAGCTGGGGTTCCTAGCATAAAGTGGCCCCGTGATACAGGGCTCCAAATTTGGTTCGTAAAATGTCAAGCGCATTTCTGCAGCAGAAAATGACATTTTCCGAACCGATTTTGGGGCCCCTGTATCTCAGGGCCACTTGGTTCTAGGAACCCCAGCTTTGGATATGTTGTAGTGCTAGTACCACAGGGTTCTGCACACCAAATTGGGGGTTCCTAGCATCGGTTCGTAAAATGTCATTCTCTGCTGCAGAAAAGTGCTTGACTCGAGTATAAGCCGAGGGGGAAGCATTTTCAGCACAAAAAAAAAATGTGCTGAAAAACTTGGCTTATACTCGAGTATATACGGTATATTGATTGGTTTGTGCAAAAGTTAAAGCGTCTATAAACTATGGTACATACACTGGAATTTCTTTTTTATTTTTTTTATTTTTTTACTAGTAATCCAGCGGGACTGCAATAATATTGCGGTGGGGAGTCTGACACTGACTGACACTTTGGGGGAACCAGTGACACTAATACAGAGAACAGTGCTAAAATTATGCACTGTCACTGTACTAATGACACTGGCTGGGAACGAATTAACACCTAGGGTGATCAAGGAGTTAAATGTGTGCCTAATCAGTGTTTTTGTGTACTATGTGTGGTGCTTTTACTAAGGGATCTGATGGATTTTATTCCCTGCATTGCTGGGAAAGAAAATCCATCATATCCCCGGTGACAGAACAGAGAGCTCTGCTGTCAGGAGCGTCTACCAATCCTGCTCCTCATTCCAGCATCCGGGTTTTTGGCTATGGCATTCTCCCTGTCCTTGTCCACCTGCAAGCTGATTGATGTGGTCAGTCTCTGCGTGGAAACTCAAACCTGTTATAAGCCAGCTAAACCCTCATTTGGATGCTTGTGATAGAGAGAGATACGAGTGTATTCTATAGTTACATAGTAGGTGAGGTTGAAAAAAGACACAAGTCCATCAAGTCCAACCTATGTGTGTGATTATATGTCAGTATTACATTGTATATCCCTGTATGTTGTGGTCGTTCCGGTGCTTGTCTAATTGTTTTTAAAAACTATCAATGCTCCCCGCTGAAACCACCGCCTGTGGAACAGAATTCCACATCCTTGCTGCTCTTACAGTAAAGAACCCTCTACGCAGTTTAACCCCTTCCTGACCAGCCACCGCATTTGTACTGCGGCAGGTTTGCTCCCCTGGGCGAAACGGCGTTACTTTACGTCGGTTCGCCTTTTGAACACTAGGGGATGCGTTCGCGACGCCGGAGTGGATGCGTGTGACTGCCGGGCACCTGCGATCGCTCCACACAGAAACAGAACAGAAATCTGTCAATGTAAACAGACAGATGCCCGAGCTGTCAGGGGTGAGGAGAGCGATCTGTTGTTCATACTAAGTATGAACAACGAATCACTCTCCTCACCCAGTCAGTCCCCTCCACCCCACAGTTAGAATCACTCCCTAGGGAACACAGTTAACCCCTTGACCGCCCCCTAGTGTGAACCCCTTCCCTGCCAGTGGCATTTATACAGTAATCAGTGCATTTTTATAGCATAGATCGCTGTAGAAATGCCAATGGTCCCAAAAATATGTCAAAAGTGTCCGATCTGTCCGCCATAATGTCGCAGTCCCGATAAAAAACGCAGATCGCCACCATTACTAGTAAAAAAAAATAATTATAAAAATGCCATAAATCTATCCCCTATTTTGTAGATGCTATAACTTTTGCGAAAACCAATCAATATACGCTTATTGTGATTTTTATTACCAAAAATATGTAGAAGAATATATATCAGCCTAAACTGAGGATAAAAATGTTTTTTTTCAAAAAAAAAAAAAAGCTCAAAATATAAACTATAGGAACTATAGCATTCTGTATAAGTCCTGGGGGCAACCGAGTATGGGTAGGCCTGCTTGCCTTATGGGAAAGGGGGCTGCTATAGGCATACCTCCCAACCGTCCCTGATTCTCCGGGACCGTCCAGGAAATCGGTCCCTCTCCCGGAGTCCCAGCGAATCAGAGCTGAGTCCTGGAATGCCCACAGTGTGTGCAGGTTGTTTTGGTTCCTGACTTTCCGCACGCCGCGGGCTACACTTGTACGGCAGCCGCATCTCTTCCCCTGATCATCAGATAGCAGAAGATCGGACGATTTAAAATGCTGGTAACCCTTGCACTGCTGGCATATCATCACTGCATGGATAATATTTAAGTTCAACTGCCCTTTAACAGCATTTTACATATTAGAAGAGTGCTTGGAAGTTGGCTTTCCGGTTATGTTCAAGTTTGCCAGGTGGTAGAATTGTTGCTGTGTGAAGACTGACCCTTGCAGCATGTCCCCAAACTCCAGCAATATACTGTATTTTATTTCTCATAGCCAGCATCCAGACAGTGTTGCCAGAACTGGAGAAGAGAGCTAGCTCTTGGGGTTTTGGAAAAGGCATGTGTACTTCCCTCCGAACGTACAATGCAGTGGTTAGTGCCTTGTAGCCCATTGCCACTTTTGTGTGGCCCCTGCAGACACTTAAATGTAATATGTCATGTACTATGTCTCCAGTCTATGATTGACTGCTGAAGCATACCCCCAGTCTCTGACTATCTCCTGTATCATGTCCGCAGTCTCTGACTATCTCCTGTATCATGTCCGCAGTCTCTGACTATCTCCTGTATCATGTCCGCAGTCTCTGACTATCTCCTGTATCATGTCTGCAGTCTCTGACTATCTCCTGTATCATGTATGCAGTCTCTGACTATCTCCTGTATCATGTATGCAGTCTTTAACCATCTCCTGTATCATGTCTGCTGTCTCTGATCATCTCCTGTACTATGTCTGCAGTCTTTAACCACTTCAATACCAGGCACTTAGACACCTTCCCGCCCAGCCCAATTTTCAGCTTTCAGCGCTGTCGCAATTTGAATGACAATTGCGCAGTCATGCTACACTGTACCCAAACAAATTTTTTATCATTTTGTTCCCACAAATAGAGCTTTCTTTTGGTGGTATTTGATCACCTCTGCGGTTTTTATTTTTTGCGCAACAAATAAAAAAAGACCGAAAATTTTGAAAAAAAAACAAGTTTTTCTTTGTTTCTGTTAAAACTTTTTGTAAATAAGTACGTTTTCTTCTTAAATGACGGGCACTGATATGGCTGCACTGACGGGCACTGATACGGTGGCACTGATGGGCACCGATGAAGTGGCACCAATGAGGTGGCACTGATGAGGTGGCACTGACGGGCACTGATGATGGGCACGGATAGGCGGCACTGATGGGCACTGATAGGTGGCACTGATGGGCACTGATAGGTGGCACTGGTATGCGGCACTGATGGGCACTCATAGGTGGCATGGATGGGCACTTATAGGCAGCACTGATGGGCACTCATAGGTGGCATTGATGGGCACTCGTAGGTGGCATTGATGGTTACTTATGGGTGGCACTGATAGTTGGCACAGATGGGCACGGATGGGCACTGATAGATGGGCACTGATGGGCACGGATGGGCACTGACAGGTGGCATGAATGGACACTGATGGCTGGCACTGATGACATTGCTTGTTTGCAGTGATGCCCCTAAGGGTGGCATTGCTGGGCATCACTGCAATATACTGGTGCCAATCAGTGCCCATTTGTGGGCACTGATTGGCACAGATTTGGCACACTGGGCACATGTGGATGGCCATGGGGTACATACCTGGCCATCCACATGTTGCCCCTTCCCTGGTGGTCCTAGTGGCGATCCCTGGTGGTCCAGTGTGGTGATCTGCGGGGGGGCTGCCAGGAGAGCCGCCGATCGGCTCTCCTCTACTCGCGTCTGTCAGACGCGAGTGAGGAAGAGCCGACCAACGGCTCTTCCTATTGACAGCGTGATCAGCCGTGATTGGACACGGCTGATCACGTGGTAAAGAGCCTCCGCCGGAGATCGGTGTAGCGGTGTGTCAGACTGACACACCGATCGCCGCGATGCGCGCCCCCGGGGGCGCGCTGCGGCATGTTATC
Source organism: Aquarana catesbeiana (assembly GCA_037953035.1). NCBI lineage: Eukaryota > Metazoa > Chordata > Amphibia > Anura > Ranidae > Aquarana > Aquarana catesbeiana. Next base: position 974,543 of record JBBHAA010001632.1, read on the forward strand.
CTGCTGGATGTCATATGATGTCCAGTCAGGATAACAGAACCACTTACCGGACGTCAATCTGCCATAGGGCGGGCGGGAAGTGGTTAACCATCTCCTGTATCATGTCTGCAGTCTCTGATCATCTTCTGTACTATGTCTGCAGTCTTTAACCATCTCCTGTACTATATGTCTGCAGTCTCTGATCATCTCCTGTACTATATGTCTGCAGTCTCTAACCATCTCCTGTATCATGTCCGCAGTCTCTGACCATCTCCTGTACTATATGTCTGCAGTCTCTGACCATCTCCTGTAACATGTCCGCAGTCTCTGACCATCTCCTGTATCATGTCTGCAGTCTCTGACCATCTCCTGTATCATGTCCGCAGTCTCTGACCATCTCCTGTATCATGTCTGCAGTCTCTGACCATCTCCTGTATCATGTCCGCAGTCTCTTACCGTCTCCTGTATCATGTCTGCAGTCTCTGACCATCTCCTGTATCATGTATGCCGTCTCTGACCATCTCTTGTATCATACCTGCAGTCTCTGACCATCTCCTGTATCATGTCTGCAGTCTCTGACCATCTCCTGTATCATGTATGCAGTCTCTGACCATCTCCTGTACTATGTCTGCAGTCTCTGACCATCTCCTGTACTATGTCTGCAGTCTCTGACAATCTCCTGTATCATGAATGCAGTGTTTTTGGAAGTCTTCATCCCTTTCCTGCACCATCTCAACTTAAAAATTTAAATAAAATTGAATGTAAAAAAATAAATAAAAGTACTGTATCTCACTTTTCAGATACGGCAGAAAGGTTTTTGCTTAGACTGTAGTTGTTTCTCATTTAAATTCACATCATTAGAAGATAAAAAGTAAGTACAGTAAAACCTTGGTTTGCAAGCATAATTCGCTCCAGAAACATGCTTGTAATCCAAAGCACTTGTATATCAAAGCATTTTTTTTACAGAGTATAAAAGAGAAAAGAGGCACCTCTAAGTGTAGCAATAAGTTGCTAAATGTTGTACCTTCATTAAATGTAACCAAATTGCTACACTTAGAGGCTCCTCTCTTCTTTTTTATACTCCATTTGTGACGTGATGCTACTCTTATATCAAGACATCGCTTGTATATCAAGGCAAAATGTATTAAAACATTTTGCTTGTCTTGCAAAACGCTCTCAAACCAAGTTACTCTCAAACCAAGGTTTTGCTGTAAATACATTCAGAGTCATGGAAACTGAACTACAAAAAAAGTTACATGTAATATAATGTGTCTCCTTTTCTGTCCTAGTGGCAGTCTCAGAAGGCTTTAGGTCTATGCTCTTTCCTTATTAATGACCCAGAAGAAAACTTTGAAGCCAAGATGGCAGCAAGACACCTAGGAAGCTACCATTTTCAGATGAAGAGACAACCACATGGTTAAAATGTGTATGTAACTCACCCAGTTGTGCGTAGATCTCTCCAGTCTCAAAACCATTGAGTGTGGAGCATCCTCTGTTGTCCACAATGGTGATGGTGGAAGTTAATGGGTAAGATTTTCTCTCCATTGTGAGCCCACCTTGTTCTGCCCCAGACACGGCAAACTCGGTGAAGGGCTTCTCCCTGTCCTGAAGCACATACTTACAGGAGTTAATAAGGGAAGATTTGCCGTGTCCCAGGAAACCAAACAGCTGGAGAAGGATTCGGTTGAAGCCCTGGTTGCCCAGGGGGCAGTTATTGAGGCTGTAGGAAAGGATGTGTTCTCGAAGCTTGTCAACATTCATCTTTGTTCTCGTTTTCAGGAGGAAGATCTATTTTTCCCACTAGAACAAATATGGAGAATTGTTACTAAGATGAAACTGAAAGAAACTTCTAGGAAACTCCGCCCAGGCGATGGGGGGGGGGGAATATGGAGATGACTAAAAGTGCCATATACCGTCAGGGCTGAGGAACTGAATACGAATGTTCAGTGACTTAATTGCATCCTTAATCATAGGTGTGTGCTGCCAATTGCATTAGGGTGTGCATCCCAAAGCTCAAACAAACATGTGTATATATACTGTATATACAGTATATCAAAAAAGTCAGTAACCCCCTCACATTTTTGTAAATCTTTTCTTCTATCTTTTCATGTGACAACACTGAAGAAATGACACTTGTCTACAATGTAAAGTAGTGAGTGTACAGCTTGTATAACAGTGTAAATTTGTTGTCCCCTCAAAATAACTCAACACACAGCCATTAATGTCTAAAACGCTGGCAACAAAAGTCAGTACACCCCTAAGTGAAAATCTCCAAATTGGGCTCAAAGTGTCAATATTTTGTGTGGCCTCCATTATTTTCCAGCACTGCCTTAACCCTCTTGGGCATGGAGGTCACCAGAGCTTCACAGGTCACCACTGGAGTCCTCTTCCCCTCCTCCATGATGACATCGCTTCTTTAGCAAGGCAGTGGTGGTCTTGGAGGTGTGTTTGGGGTGGTTATCATGTTGGAATACTGCCCTGCGGTCCAGTCTCTGAAGGGAGGGGATCATGCTCTGCTTCAGTATGTCACAGTACATGTTGGCATTCATGGTTCCCTCAATGATCTGTAGCCCCCCAGTGCCGGCAGCACTCATGCAGCCCCATGACACTCCCACCACCATGCTTGACTGTAGACAAGACACACTTGTCTTTGTCCTCCTCATCTGGTTGCCTCCACACACGCTTGACACCATCTGAACCAAATACGTTTATCTTGGTCTCATCAGACCACAGGACATGGTTCCAGTAATCCATGTCTTTAGTCTGCTTGTCTTCAGCAATCTGTTTGTGGACTTTCTTGTGCATCATCTTTAGAAGAGGCTTCCTTCTGGGATGACAGCCATGCAGACCAATTTGATGCAGTGTGCGGCGTATGGTCTGAGCACTGACAGGCTGACCCCCCCACCCCTACAACCTCTGCAGCAACGCTGGCAGCACTCATACGTCTATTTCCCAAAGACAACCTCTGGATATGACGCTGAGCACGTGACCTCAACTTCTTTGGTGGACCATGGTGAGGCTTGTTCTGAGTGGAACCTGTCCTGTTATACCGCTGTATGGTCTTGGCCACCGTGCTGCAGCTCAGTTTCAGGGTCTTGGCAATCTTCTTATAGCCTAGGCCATCTTTATGTAGAGCAACAATTCTTTTCTTCAGATCCTCAGAGAGTTCTTTGCCATGAGGTGCCATGTTGTACTTCCAGTGACCAGTATGAGAGAGTGAGAGCGATAACACCAAATTTAACACACCTGCTCCCCAATCACACCTGAGACCTTGTAACACTAATGAGTCACATGACACCGGGGAGGGAAAATGGCTAATTGGGCCCAATTTGGACATTTTCACTTAGGGGTGTACTCACTTTTGTTGCCAGCGGTTTAGACATTAATGGCTGTGTGTTGAGTTATTTTGAGGGGACATCAAATTTACACTGTTATACAAGCTGTACACTCACTACTTTACATTGTAGACAAGTGTCATTTCTTCAGTGTTATCACATGAAAAGAGAGAAGAAAAGATTTACAAAAATGTGACTGAGGGGTGTACTCACTTTTGTGAGATACTGTATATATTACTGTGCAAAAGTTTCAGGCAGGTGTAAAAAAATGCTGCAAATGAAGAATGCTTGCAGAAATAGACGTGTTAATAGTTTATTTTCATCAATTAACAAAATGAAAAGTACGGTAAATGAACAGAAGAGGAATCCAAATCAAATCAATATTTGATGTGACCATCCTTTGGCTTCCAACCAGCATCAAATCTTCTAGGTAGACTTGCATACAGTTCGTTTTTGAAGGAACTCAGCAGGTAGGTTGCCCCAAACATCTTGGAGAGCTTCTGTGGATATCGGCTGCCTCACATCGTTCTGTCTCTTCATGTCATCCCAGACAGACTCCATGATGGTGGGATCAGGGCTCTGTGGGGTCCAAACCATCACTTCCAGGACTCCTTGTTCTTCTTTACACTGAAGATAGTTCTTATTAATGCCATTGGCTGTATGTTTGGGGGTCGTTGTCCTGCAGAATACATTTGGGTCCAATCACACGCCTCCCTGAGGATATAGCATGATTTACTTTCTATTTTGATCATTGAAAAAAATAAAACATTAACACTTCTATTTATATTTATAAATGGGAAATATTACTGCGCTAGCTCAATAAGTGGAAAGTGAAAAGCTGCTACATAATTATGTGACAAAGATTCTAAATAGTGGATGATGAAAAATGTAGCGCTAAATAGTAAACATGTATGACAATATATACATAATAACTGGGTGATGGGAAACCAATCACACCAAAAACCAATCAAAAATGAATAAAAGTGTGAGTGAAAAAAGTCAGATGAGTGGAAAGGTCCTGGAGAGGACTGCTGTAAGTCCACTACCGGATGGTGGTTACTCAGGGATGGAATACACTGGCACTGTCCAGCATGTAGAGCATCAAAGATGGTACATCTTCAACCAGAGGGAGAAGTATATCTACTCTTACCGGAAAAGGTGCACTCGAATGTCAGCGACAACGAGTCAGTCAGGTGGGGGTGCCAAGATCGGCAGATCAACAGATATTCAAGGAAACGAAAGACCTCCAAACATGACTCCAACGGGTGTGCAGGTAACCGCCAAGCCGGAACCCGGACGTGGGAAACACCAAGGCTGGAACTCAGGCGTTGAAAGCCAGACTGGATGGCCAAAGAACTCTCAACCCGGGAGGTGTATGGAAAGAAAAAATGCCTCCATATGGTGTAGGTCAAAAAGTGGGTTTTTTATTATAAAAACCGACATACATCGGTAAGAATAAAAAACTGTGATCACAGAGTAAAAAAGGCAATGTGGGAAGCAGAGAGCCAAGGCTCCCCATCAGAGCCCCTCCTTACATCAGGTTCCCCATCAGAACCTTTCCTTACATCAGGGTCCCCATCAGAGTCCCTCCTTACATCAGGGTCCCCATAACCCCCCCTCCCACATCAGGGTCCCCATCAGAGCCCCTTATTACATCAGGGTCCCCATCAGAGTCCCTCCTTACATCAGGGTCCCCATAACCCCCCCTCCCACATCAGGGTCCCCATCAGAGCCCCTTATTACATCAGGGTCCCCATCAGAGCCCCTTATTACATCAGGGTCCCCATCAGAGCCCCTTATTACATCAGGGTCCCCATCAGAGTCCCTCCTTACATCAGGGTCCCCATAACCCCCCCTCCCACATCAGGGTCCCCATCAGAGCCCCTTATTACATCAGGGTCCCCATCAGAGCCCCTTATTACATCAGGGTCCCCATCAGAGACCCTCCTTATGTCAGAGTCCCCATAACCCCCCTCCCACATCAGGGTCCCCATCAGAGCCCCTTATTACATCAGGGTCCCCATCAGAGCCCCTTATTACATCAGGGTCCCCATCAGAGCCCCTTATTACATCAGGGTCCCCATCAGAGCCCCTTATTACATCAGGGTCCCCATCAGAGTCCCTCCTTACATCAGGGTCCCCATAACCCCCCCTCCCACATCAGGGTCCCCATCAGAGCCCCTTATTACATCAGGGTCCCCATCAGAGCCCCTTATTACATCAGGGTCCCCATCAGAGACCCTCCTTATGTCAGAGTCCCCATAACCTTCCTCCCACATCAGGGTCCCCATCAGAGACCCTCCTTATGTCAGAGTCCCCATAACCCCCCTCCCACATCAGGGTCCCCATCAGAGCCCCTCCTTATGTCAGGGTCCCCATCAGAGCCCCTCCTTACGTCAGGGTCCCCATCAGAGCTGCCCGTACATTATGGTCCCCATCAGAGCCTCTTCTTACATTAAAGTTGACCCTAGGAGTCCCCTCTTACAGCAGAGTCCCCATCAGAGCTGCCCTTACATCAGGGTCCCCATAAGAACCCCTCCTTAAAGAGGGAGTCCACCTAAATCCACCTAAAATAAAATATTAAAAGCCAGCAGCTACAAATACTGCAGCTGCTGACTTTTAATACATTGCCACTTACCTGTCCCAGGGTCCAGCGATGTAGCCAAGCAACGCCGAGAACCCGCTCAGTTCTCGGCACCTGCCACCGCCATCCTAGGTGAGGGAATCAGGAAGTGAAGCATTGCGGCTTCACTTCCCGGTTGCCTACTGCGCATGCGCTAGTCGCACTGCGCATCGTAAGCGGTCCCCGCTATCTCCTGGGACCTGTGTGTTTCCCAGCAGACAGCGCGGCGGGGACAGGAAGAGGCGTAGACTCCCATGGGAGTCTATGCCGGAAGTGGGTGCAAATACCTGTCTTAGACGGGTATCTGCACCCCCCTCCCCCCTGAAAGGTGCCAAATGTGACACCGGAGGGGGGTAGGGTTCCGAAAAGCGGAAGTTCCATTTTTGTGTGGAACTCCGCTTTAAATCAGGGTCTTCATCCGAGCCCCCCCTTACATCAAAGTCCACCCTAGGAGTCTCCCCTTATATCAGGGCCCTCTTTAGAGCCCCCCTTACATCAAATTCCACCTCAGGAGCCCCCCGCCTTTCTTTAGTGTCTGCCTTAGGAGTCTCCCATATATCAAAGTTCCCATTAGAGCCCCTCCCCCTTACATCAGAGTGCCCATCAGTGACATTCCCGCCCCGCCCCTCTCCACCTGGTCAAATCAGAGAAAGCTTTGCATTCATTCAGAAAACACAAAGAGATCTCTGAATGGCACCTGTGCTGACAATGCATGAGCCCGGCCAATCAACACGAGACCTGGAAGACAGTGGAGATCAGTGTAGTAGCATTGTAGTAGCAGTGTAGTAGTCTTTTCTGTCTTCTGATGGCTCCTTCCAGCAGGATAATGCCCCATGTCACAAAGCTCCAATCATCTCACCACTGGACAATGAGGTCCCTGTACTCTAATGGCCTCCACACTCACCACATCTCATCCAATAGAGCACCTTTGGGATGTGGTGGAATGGGAGATTGGCATCATGGATGTGCACCCGACACATCTGCAGCAACTGTGTGATGTTATCATGTCAGTCTGGAGCAAAATCTCTGAGGAATGTTTCCAACACCTTGTTGGATCTATGCCACCAAGAATGAAGGCCAAAGGGGGTCCAACCCGATACTAGCAAGGGGGGCCTAATAAAGGGGCCCAACCCGCTACTAGAAAGAGGGACCTAATAAAGGTGCTCCAACCCGCTACTAGCAAGGAGGATCTAATAAAGGGGCCCAACCCACTACTAGAAAGAGGGACCTAATAAAGGTGCTCCAACCGGTTACTAGCAAGGGGGATCTAATAAAGTGTCCGGTGATGTATATTGAGCCTGGAATTCTTTGCACTCTGGGGCCATCTTGTGGTGTGAAATGGGTACTGCAGGGCACAACTCTGTATTGAAGGTGAGTATTGCAGCCAGACCTGCTTTTATATGTTTTACAGCATGGGGGGGGGGGCAAATAAAGAAAATATAACAGTCCAGAACTGAACGCTGTTAGGGGTGTTTTTCACAGTCATAGGAATAAAATCAGAAGATGAAATGAAGTGAGAAATGTGTTTGCTGTATGTAGATTCTGGGCTCTGATTGGTGGTCAGAAACGGGGAATGTAGAATGGGAGGATCTCCTTTCTTTTTACTGCAGGTAAACACAATATCAACCAAGAGATACAAAAAGTCTATTGTACGTCACTTGTTAAATGCTGCAAAATCCTGGATCCCACTCCAATGGAAGAGTCCAACCCCACCAACGGTGGATAGTTGGGTCCGGAGGGTAGAGGACATTAGTAAACTGGAGGACATAGTGCTCACTGCGAGACACCAACAGGAAAAATAGAACAAGACATGGGGGGCGCTTTGGCACCAATTTATTCTCTCCCCAGAGGGTATCATCCTTAGGACTTCCTGATGAGGTCAAAACCCCAATAAATATGAACTCCTGGACCGTCCTGAATCAACCAGGGCCCTCCCATCCCTGTACCCTGTCCCTGTACCCCACCCCTGTACCCCATCCCTGTACCCTGTCCCTGTACCCCATCCCTGTACCCTGTCCCTGTACCCCACCCCTGTACCCCATCCCTGTACCCTGTCCCTGTACCCCACCCCTGTACCCCATCCCTGTACCCTGTCCCTGTACCCCATCCCTGTACCCCATCCCTGTACCCTGTCCCTGTACCCCACCCCTGTACCCCATCCCTGTACCCTGTCCCTGTACCCCACCCCTGTACCCCATCCCTGTACCCTGTCCCTGTACCCCATCCCTGTACCCCATCCCTGTACCCTGTCCCTGTACCCCACCCCTGTACCCCATCCCTGTACCCTGTCCCTGTACCCCATCCCTGTACCCCGTCCCTGTACCCCATCCCTGTACCCCATCCCTGTACCCCGTCCCTGTACCCCATCCCTGTACCCTGTCCCTGTACCCCATCCCTGTACCCCATCCCTGTTCCCTGTCCCTGTACCCCACCCCTGTACCCCGTCCCTGTACCCCGTCCCTGTACCCCATCCCTGTACCCCATCCCTGTACCCCATCCCTGTTCCCTGTACCCCGTCCCTGTACCCCATCCCTGTACCCCGTCCCTGTACCTCGTCCCTGTACCCCGTCCCTGTACCCTGTCCCTGTACCCCATCCCTGTACCCCATCCCTGTTCCCTGTCCCTGTACCCCACCCCTGTACCCCGTCCCTGTACCCCATCCCTGTACCCCATCCCTGTTCCCTGTCCCTGTACCCCGTCCCTGTACCCCGTCCCTGTACCTCGTCCCTGTACCCCATCCCTGTACCCCATCCCTGTACCCCATCCCTGTTCCCTGTCCCTGTACCCCGTCCCTGTACCCCATCCCTGTACCCCGTCCCTGTAACTCGTCCCTGTACCCCGTCCCTGTACCCTGTCCCTGTACCCCATCCCTGTACCCCGTCCCTGTACCCCGTCCCTGTACCCCATGCCTGTACCCCGTCCCTGTACCCCATCCCTGTACCCCGTCCCTGTACCCCGTCCCTGTACCCTGTCCCTGTACCTCATCCCTGTACCCCGTCCCTGTACCCCATCCCTGTACCCCGTCCCTGTACCCTGTCCCTGTACCCCATCCCTGTACCCCGTCCCTGTACCTCATCCCTGTACCCCGTCCCTGTACCCCATCCCTGTACTCCGTCCCTGTACCCTGTCCCTGTACCCCATCTCTGTACCCCATCCCTGTACCCTGTCCCTGTACCCCATCCCTGTACCCCATCCCTGTACCCCGTCCCTGTACCTCATCCCTGTACCCCGTCCCTGTACCCCATCCCTGTACTCCGTCCCTGTACCCTGTCCCTGTACCCCATCTCTGTACCCCGTCCCTGTACCCCGTCCCTGTACCCCATCCCTGTTCCCTGTCCCTGTACCCCGTCCCTGTACCCCGTCCCTGTACCTCGTCCCTGTACCCCATCCCTGTACCCCATCCCTGTACCCCATCCCTGTTCCCTGTCCCTGTACCCCGTCCCTGTACCCCATCCCTGTACCCCGTCCCTGTACCTCGTCCCTGTACCCCGTCCCTGTACCCTGTCCCTGTACCCCATCCCTGTACCCCATCCCTGTACCCCGTCCCTGTACCCCATGCCTGTACCCCGTCCCTGTACCCCATCCCTGTACCCCGTCCCTGTACCCCGTCCCTGTACCCTGTCCCTGTACCTCATCCCTGTACCCCGTCCCTGTACCCCATCCCTGTACCCCATCCCTGTACCCCGTCCCTGTACCTCATCCCTGTACCCCGTCCCTGTACCCCATCCCTGTACTCCGTCCCTGTACCCTGTCCCTGTACCCCATCTCTGTACCCCATCCCTGTACCCCGTCCCTGTACCCCATCCCTGTACCCCGTCCCTGTACCCCGTCCCTGTACCCCATCTCTGTACCCCATCCCTGTACCCCGTCCCTGTACCCCATCTCTGTACCCCATCCCTGTACCCCATCCCTGTACCCCGTCCCTGTACCCCATCCCGGTACCCCATCCCTGTACCCCGTCCCTGTACCCCATCCCTGTACCCCATCCCTGTACCCCGTCCCTGTACCCCATCCCGGTACCCCATCCCTATGCCCCATCCCCACTTCCTCCCTAGATTTCCCCCCTTTACATTGTGTGCCCCTCCTTTTTTTTCTTTTTTTTCTACCCCCCTCCACCTCTGGCGATGGAGTTTCACCCGGATGGGGTGGGAGAGGAGACAGAAGACAACCGGGACCTTCCTTCCTCCATCGCCCCCTGTTGGAGGAGCCACTGGTGAAGAGGCCCTCAGCCCCACATAATTTATTTAGGAGGTGCTCAACATTTGGTATAAAACCACAAGCTAGAAAGTCTATGAACCCCGTCTTCTCCCCCCCCCCCCCCTTCCTGTGCTGATGTCAATTATGTTTTTTCCTTTTCGGTTGTTTTTTCCTATATGTGTATATTGTATTGTCTTATCCCATGTTGGGCGTTAATAAAAATGTATAATTGAAATTGAAGAAAAAAGAATGGGAGGATCAGGCGGGGAACATTTACAGGAATTCTCTCCAATTCCAGGAAACCGGAAGAGAAAGCTGCAGAGCTCCGGAATGTGGACTTTTCCTCATGTGGGGGAGGGGTTCTTATCTTTTACTGCAGAGAACATTCTGAGCCCTTTATATATATATATATATATATATATATATATATATATATATATATATATACCGTATTGGGTGTGTGCTGATATCTGGACACTGGGACTGCTGGGACTTGTAGTTCTGTATTGGGTGTGAGGTGATATCTGGACACTGGGACTGCTGGGACTTGTAGTTCTGTATTGGGTGTGTCCTGATATCTGGACACTGGGACTGCTGGGACTTGTAGTTCTGTATTGGGTGTGTGCTGATATCTGGACACTGGGACTGCTGGGACTTGTAGTTCTGTATTGGGTGTGTGCTGATATCTGGACACTGGGACTGTTGGGACTTGTAGTTCTGTATTGGGTGTGTGCTGATATCTGGACACTGGGACTGGACTGCTGGGACTTGTAGTTCTGTGTTGGCTGTGTGCTGATATCTGGACACTGGGACTGCTGGGACTTGTAGTTCTGTGTTGGCTGTGTGCTGATATCTGGACACTGGGACTGCTGGGACTTGTAGTTCTGTATTGGGTGTGTCCTTATATCTGGACACTGGGACTGCTGGGACTTGTAGTTCTGTATTGGGTGTGTCCTGATATCTGGACACTGGGACTGCTGGGACTTGTAGTTCTGTATTAGGTGTGAGCTGATATCTGGACACTGGGACTGCTGGGACTTGTAGTTCTGTATTGGCTGTGTGCTGATATCTGGACACTGGGACTGCTGGGACTTGTAGTTCTGTATTGGGTGTGTGCTGATATCTGGACACTGGGACTGCTGGGACTTGTAGTTCTGTATTGGGTGTGTCCTGATATCTGTACACTGGGACTGCTGGGACTTGTAATTCTGTATTGGGTATGTCCTGATATCTGGACACTGGGACTGCTGGGACTTGTAGTTCTGTATTGGGTGTGAGCTGATATCTGGACACTGGGACTGCTGGGACTTGTAGTTCTGTATTGGGTGTGTGCTGATATCTGGACACTGGGACTGCTGGGACTTGTAGTTCTGTATTGGGTGTGTCCTGATATCTGGACACTGGGACTGCTGGGACTTGTAGTTCTGTATTGGGTGTGTCCTGATATCTGGACACTGGGACTGCTGGGACTTGTAGTCCTGTATTGGGTGTGTCCTGATATCTGGACACTGGGACTGCTGGGACTTGTAGTTCTGTATTGGGTGTGTCCTGATATCTGGACACTGGGATTGCTGGGACTTGTAGTTCTGTATTGGGTGTGTCCTGATATCTGGACACTGGGACTGCTGGGACTTGTAGTTCTGTATTGGGTGTGAGCTGATATCTGGACACTGGGACTGCTGGGACTTGTAGTTCCGTATTGGGTGTGTCCTGATATCTGGACACTGGGACTGCTGGGACTTGTAGTTCCGTATTGGGTGTGTCCTGATATCTGGACACTGGGACTGCTGGGACTTGTAGTTCTGTATTGGGTGTGTCCTGATTTCTGGACACTGTGACTGCTGGGACTTGTAGTTCTGTATTGGGTGTGTCCTTATATCTGGACACTGGGACTGCTGGGACTTGTAGTTCTGTATTGGGTGTGTCCTGATATCTGGACACTGGGACTGCTGGGACTTGTAGTTCTGTATTGGGTATGTCCTGATATCTGGACACTGGGACTGCTGGGACTTGTAGTTCTGTATTGGGTGTGTCCTGATATCTGGACACTGGGACTGGACTGCTGGGACTTGTAGTTCTGTATTGGCTGTGTGCTGATATCTGGACACTGGGACTGCTGGGACTTGTAGTTCTGTATTGGGTGTGTGCTGATATCTGGACACTGGGACTGGACTGCTGGGACTTGTAGTTCTGTGTTGGCTGTGTGCTGATATCTGGACACTGGGACTGCTGGGACTTGTAGTTCTGTATTGGGTGTGTGCTGATATCTGGGCACTGGGACTGCTGGGACTTGTAGTTCTGTATTGGGTGTGTCCTGATATCTGGACACTGGGACTGCTGGGACTTGTAGTTCTGTATTGGGTATGTGCTGATATCTGGACACTGGGACTGCTGGGACTTGTAGTTCTGTATTGGGTGTGTGCTGATATCTGGACACTGGGACTGCTGGGACTTGTAGTTCTGTATTGGGTGTGTCCTGATATCTGGACACTGGGACTGCTGGGACTTGTAGTTCTGTATTGGGTATGAGCTGATATCTGGACACTGGGACTGCTGGGACTTGTAGTTCTGTATTGGGTATGTGCTGATATCTGGACACTGGGACTGCTGGGACTTGTAGTTCTGTATTGGGTGTGTCCTGATATCTGGACACTGGGACTGCTGGGACTTGTAGTTCTGTATTAGGTGTGAGCTGATATCTGGACACTGGGACTGCTGGGACTTGTAGTTCTGTATTGGGTGTGTCCTGATATCTGGACACTGGGACTGCTGGGACTTGTAGTTCTGTATTAGGTGTGAGCTGATATCTGGACACTGGGACTGCTGGGACTTGTAGTTCTGTATTGGGTGTGTGCTGATATCTGGACACTGGGACTGCTGGGACTTGTAGTTCTGTATTGGGTGTGTCCTTATATCTGGACACTGGGACTGCTGGGACTTGTAGTTCTGTATTGGCTGTGTCCTGATATCTGGACACTGGGACTGCTGGGACTTGTAGTTCTGTATTGGGTGTGAGCTGATATCTGGACACTGGGACTGCTGGGACTTGTAGTTCTGTATTGGGTGTGTCCTGATATCTGGACACTGGGACTGCTGGGACTTGTAGTTCTGTATTGGGTGTGTGCTGATTTCTGGACACTGGGACTGCTGGGACTTGTAGTTCTGTATTGGGTGTGCTGATATCTGGACACTGGGACTGCTGGGACTTGTAGTTCTGTATTGGGTGTGTCCTGATATCTGGACACTGGGACTGCTGGGACTTGTAGTTCTGTATTGGGTGTGTGCTGATATCTGGACACTGGGACTGCTGGGACTTGTAGTTCTGTATTGGGTGTGTCCTGATATCTGGACACTGGGACTGCTGGGACTTGTAGTTCTGTATTGGGTGTGTCCTGATATCTGGACACTGGGACTGCTGGGACTTGTAGTTCTGTATTGGGTGTGTCCTGATATCTGGACACTGGGACTGCTGGGACTTGTAGTTCTGTATTGGCTGTGAGCTGATATCTGGACACTGGGACTGCTGGGACTTGTAGTCCTGTATTGGGTGTGTCCTGATATCTGGACACTGGGACTGCTGGGACTTGTAGTCCTGTATTGGGTGTGTCCTGATATCTGGACACTGGGACTGCTGGGACTTGTAGTTCTGTATTGGGTGTGTCCTGATATCTGGACACTGGGACTGCTGGGACTTGTAGTTCTGTATTGGGTGTGTCCTGATTTCTGGACACTGGGACTGCTGGGACTTGTAGTTCTGTATTGGGTGTGTCCTGATATCTGGACACTGGGATTGCTGGGACTTGTAGTTCTGTATTGGGTGTGTCCTGATTTCTGGACACTGGGACTGCTGGGACTTGTAGTTCTGTATTGGGTGTGTCCTGATATCTGGACACTGGGACTGCTGGGACTTGTAGTTCTGTATTGGGTATGTCCTGATATCTGGACACTGGGACTGCTGGGACTTGTAGTTCTGTATTGGGTATGTCCTGATATCTGGACACTGGGACTGCTGGGACTTGTAGTTCTGTATTGGGTGTGAGCTGATATCTGGACACTGGGACTGCTGGGACTTGTAGTTCTGTATTGGGTGTGTCCTGATATCTGGACACTGGGACTGCTGGGACTTGTAGTTCTGTATTGGGTGTGAGCTGATATCTGGACACTGGGACTGCTGGGACTTGTAGTTCTGTATTGGGTGTGTCCTGATATCTGGACACTGGGACTGCTGGGACTTGTAGTTCTGTATTGGGTGTGTCCTGATATCTGGACACTGGGACTGCTGGGACTTGTAGTTCTGTATTGGGTGTGTCCTTATATCTGGACACTGGGACTGCTGGGACTTGTAGTTCTGTATTGGGTGTGTCCTGATATCTGGACACTGGGACTGCTGGGACTTGTAGTTCTGTATTGGGTATGTCCTGATATCTGGACACTGGGACTGCTGGGACTTGTAGTTCTGTATTGGGTGTGTCCTGATATCTGGACACTGGGACTGCAGGGACTTGTAGTTCTGTATTGGGTATGAGCCGATATCTGGACACTGGGACTGCTGGGACTTGTAGTTCTGTATTGGGTATGAGCCGATATCTGGACACTGGGACTGCTGGGACTTGTAGTTCTGTATTGGGTGTGTGCTGATATCTGGACACTGGGACTGGACTGCTGGGACTTGTAGTTCTGTATTGGCTGTGTCCTGATATCTGGACACTGGGACTGCTGGGACTTGTAGTTCTGTGTTGGCTGTGTGCTGATATCTGGACACTGGGACTGCTGGGACTTGTAGTTCTGTATTGGGTGTGTGCTGATATCTGGACACTGGGACTGCTGGGACTTGTAGTTCTGTATTGGGTGTGTGCTGATATCTGGACACTGGGACTGCTGGGACTTGTAGTTCTGTATTGGGTATGTGCTGATATCTGGACACTGGGACTGCTGGGACTTGTAGTTCTGTATTGGGTGTGTCCTGATATCTGGACACTGGGACTGCTGGGACTTGTAGTTCTGTATTGGGTGTGTCCTGATATCTGGACACTGGGACTGCTGGGACTTGTAGTTCTGTATTGGGTGTGTCCTGATTTCTGGACACTGGGACTGCTGGGACTTGTAGTTCTGTATTGGGTGTGTCCTGATATCTGGACACTGGGACTGCTGGGACTTGTAGTTCTGTATTGGGTGTGTCCTGATATCTGGACACTGGGACTGCTGGGACTTGTAGTTCTGTATTGGGTGTGAGCTGATATCTGGACACTGGGACTGCTGGGACTTGTAGTTCTGTATTGGGTGTGTCCTGATTTCTGGACACTGGGACTGCTGGGACTTGTAGTTCTGTATTGGGTGTGTCCTTATATCTGGACACTGGGACTGCTGGGACTTGTAGTTCTGTATTGGGTGTGTCCTTATATCTGGACACTGGGACTGCTGGGACTTGTAGTTCTGTATTGGCTGTGAGCTGATATCTGGACACTGGGACTGCTGGGACTTGTAGTCCTGTATTGGGTGTGTCCTGATATCTGGACACTGGGACTGCTGGGACTTGTAGTCCTGTATTGGGTGTGTCCTGATATCTGGACACTGGGACTGCTGGGACTTGTAGTTCTGTATTGGCTGTGTCCTGATATCTGGACACTGGGACTGCTGGGACTTGTAGTTCTGTATTGGGTGTGTCCTGATATCTGGACACTGGGACTGCTGGGACTTGTAGTTCTGTATTGGGTGTGTCCTGATATCTGGACACTGGGACTGCTGGGACTTGTAGTTCTGTATTGGGTGTGTCCTGATTTCTGGACACTGGGACTGCTGGGACTTGTAGTTCTGTATTGGGTGTGTCCTTATATCTGGACACTGGGACTACTGGGACTTGTAGTTCTGTATTGGGTGTGTCCTTATATCTGGACACTGGGACTGCTGGGACTTGTAGTTCTGTATTGGGTGTGTCCTGATATCTGGACACTGGGACTGCTGGGACTTGTAGTTCTGTATTGGGTATGTCCTGATATCTGGACACTGGGACTGCTGGGACTTGTAGTTCTGTATTGGGTGTGTCCTGATATCTGGACACTGGGACTGCTGGGACTTGTAGTTCTGTATTGGGTGTGTCCTGATATCTGGACACTGGGACTGCAGGGACTTGTAGTTCTGTATTGGGTATGAGCCGATATCTGGACACTGGGACTGCTGGGACTTGTAGTTCTGTATTGGGTATGAGCCGATATCTGGACACTGGGACTGCTGGGACTTGTAGTTCTGTATTGGGTATGTCCTGATATCTGGACACTGGGACTGCTGGGACTTGTAGTTCTGTATTGGGTGTGTGCTGATATCTGGACACTGGGACTGGACTGCTGGGACTTGTAGTTCTGTATTGGGTATGAGCCGATATCTGGACACTGGGACTGCTGGGACTTGTAGTTCTGTGTTGGCTGTGTGCTGATATCTGGACACTGGGACTGCTGGGACTTGTAGTTCTGTGTTGGCTGTGTGCTGATATCTGGACACTGGGACTGCTGGGACTTGTAGTCCTGTATTGGGTGTGTCCTGATTTCTGGACACTGGGACTGCTGGGACTTGTAGTTCTGTATTGGGTGTGTGCTGATATCTGGACACTGGGACTGCTGGGACTTGTAGTTCTGTATTGGGTGTGTGCTGATATCTGGACACTGGGACTGCTGGGACTTGTAGTTCTGTATTGGGTATGTGCTGATATCTGGACACTGGGACTGCTGGGACTTGTAGTTCTGTATTGGGTGTGTCCTGATATCTGGACACTGGGACTGCTGGGACTTGTAGTTCTGTATTGGGTGTGTCCTGATATCTGGACACTGGGACTGCTGGGACTTGTAGTTCTGTATTGGGTGTGTCCTGATTTCTGGACACTGGGACTGCTGGGACTTGTAGTTCTGTATTGGGTGTGTCCTGATATCTGGACACTGGGATTGCTGGGACTTGTAGTTCTGTATTGGGTGTGTCCTGATATCTGGACACTGGGACTGCTGGGACTTGTAGTTCTGTATTGGGTGTGAGCTGATATCTGGACACTGGGACTGCTGGGACTTGTAGTTCTGTATTGGGTGTGAGCTGATATCTGGACACTGGGACTGCTGGGACTTGTAGTTCTGTATTGGGTGTGTCCTGATATCTGGACACTGGGACTGCTGGGACTTGTAGTTCTGTATTGGGTGTGAGCTGATATCTGGACACTGGGACTGCTGGGACTTGTAGTTCTGTATTGGGTGTGTCCTGATTTCTGGACACTGGGACTGCTGGGACTTGTAGTTCTGTATTGGGTGTGTCCTTATATCTGGACACTGGGACTGCTGGGACTTGTAGTTCTGTATTGGGTGTGTCCTTATATCTGGACACTGGGACTGCTGGGACTTGTAGTTCTGTATTGGGTGTGTCCTGATATCTGGACACTGGGACTGCTGGGACTTGTAGTTCTGTATTGGGTATGTCCTGATATCTGGACACTGGGACTGCTGGGACTTGTAGTTCTGTATTGGGTGTGTCCTGATATCTGGACACTGGGACTGCAGGGACTTGTAGTTCTGTATTGGGTATGAGCCGATATCTGGACACTGGGACTGCTGGGACTTGTAGTTCTGTATTGGGTATGTCCTGATATCTGGACACTGGGACTGCTGGGACTTGTAGTTCTGTATTGGGTGTGTGCTGATATCTGGACACTGGGACTGGACTGCTGGGACTTGTAGTTCTGTATTGGCTGTGTCCTGATATCTGGACACTGGGACTGCTGGGACTTGTAGTTCTGTATTGGGTGTGTGCTGATATCTGGACACTGGGACTGCTGGGACTTGTAGTTCTGTATTGGGTGTGTGCTGATATCTGGACACTGGGACTGCTGGGACTTGTAGTTCTGTATTGGGTATGTGCTGATATCTGGACACTGGGACTGCTGGGACTTGTAGTTCTGTATTGGGTGTGTCTTGATATCTGGACACTGGGACTGCTGGGACTTGTAGTTCTGTATTGGGTGTGTCCTGATATCTGGACACTGGGACTGCTGGGACTTGTAGTTCTGTATTGGGTGTGTCTTGATATCTGGACACTGGGACTGCTGGGACTTGTAGTTCTGTATTGGGTGTGTCCTGATATCTGGACACTGGGACTGCTGGGACTTGTAGTTCTGTATTGGGTGTGTGCTGATATCTGGACACTGGGACTGCTGGGACTTGTAGTTCTGTATTGGGTGTGTCCTGATATCTGGACACTGGGACTGCTGGGACTTGTAGTTCTGTATTGGCTGTGTCCTGATTTCTGGACACTGGGACTGCTGGGACTTGTAGTTCTGTATTGGGTGTGTCCTTATATCTGGACACTGGGACTGCTGGGACTTGTAGTTCTGTATTGGGTGTGTCCTGATATCTGGACACTGGGACTGCTGGGACTTGTAGTTCTGTATTGGGTGTGAGCTGATATCTGGACACTGGGACTGCTGGGACTTGTAGTTCTGTATTGGGTATGTCCTGATATCTGGACACTGGGACTGCTGGGACTTGTAGTCCTGTATTGGGTGTGTCCTGATATCTGGACACTGGGACTGCTGGGACTTGTAGTTCTGTATTGGGTGTGTCCTGATATCTGGACACTGGGACTGCTGGGACTTGTAGTTCTGTATTGGGTGTGTCCTTATATCTGGGCACTGGGACTGCTGGGACTTGTAGTTCTGTATTGGGTGTGTCCTGATATCTGGACACTGGGACTGCTGGGACTTGTAGTTCTGTATTGGGTGTGTCCTGATATCTGGACACTGGGACTGCTGGGACTTGTAGTTCTGTATTGGGTGTGTCCTGATATCTGGACACTGGGACTGCTGGGACTTGTAGTTCTGTATTGGGTGTGTCCTGATATCTGGACACTGGGACTGCTGGGACTTGTAGTTCTGTGTTGGCTGTGAGCTGATATCTGGACACTGGGACTGCTGGGACTTGTAGTTCTGTGTTGGCTGTGAGCTGATATCTGGACACTGGGACTGCTGGAACTTGTAGTTCTGTATTGGGTGTGTCCTGATATCTGGACACTGGGACTGCTGGGACTTGTAGTTCTGTATTGGGTGTGTGCTGATATCTGGACACTGGGACTGCTGGGACTTGTAGTTCTGTATTGGGTGTGTCCTGATATCTGGACACTGGGACTGCTGGGACTTGTAGTTCTGTGATGGGTGTGTGCTGATATCTGGACACCGGGACTGCTGGGACTTGTAGTTCTGTATTGGCTGTGTGCTGATATCTGGACACTGGGACTGCTGGGACTTGTAGTTCTGTATTGGGTGTGAGCTGATATCTGGGCACTGGGACTGCTGGGACTTGTAGTTCTGTATTGGATGTGTCCTGATATCTGGACACTGGGACTGCTGGGACTTGTAGTTCTGTATTGGGTGTGTCCTGATATCTGGACACTGGGACTGCTGGGACTTGTAGTTCTGTATTGGGTGTGTCCTGATATCTGGACACTGGGACTGCTGGGACTTGTAGTTCTGTATTGGGTGTGTCCTGATATCTGGACACTGGGACTGCTGGGACTTGTAGTTCTGTATTGGCTGTGTCCTGATATCTGGACACTGGGACTGCTGGGACTTGTAGTTCTGTATTGGCTGTGTGCTGATATCTGGGCACTGGGACTTGTAGTTCTGGACACTAGTTACTGATTTCTGTCTAATAAAACTCAGAGATGATGAAGATTCACCTGTGGAGAGTGGTTGGTGAATGTCACATTCTCCTCTTTATGAATATATTTTGTGTCTCTGGATTGGATACAAAATAAAATCCTTTGTAAGGAGATATTTCCTGTGTCTGATACTTTGTTATGATGTCATCGATGTATCTCTGACCTCATATCAGGGATGTAGGGATTGCTCTGCTCCATAATCCGGAGATGAAGGGGTTAATCAGTACAGCGGGGCCCCCTGCTGGTATCACACTATGACGGCTATTGTGTCACCATCCGCCCGTCCTCTGAACTCCACGCCACGATCACCGCCATAGAGACCGGAGACAACAAACCGGAGAGAGAATACAAGAAGAGATGTGGAGAGGAGGCGCGGGGTGACGGAGGAGAGGAGACGCGGGGTGACGGAGGAGAGGAGACGCGGGGTGACGGAGGAGAGGAGACGCGGGGTGACGGAGGAGAGGAGGCGCGGGGTGACGGAGGAGAGGAGACGCGGGGTGACGGAGGAGAGGAGACGCGGGGTGACGGAGGAGAGGAGACGCGGGGTGACGGAGGAGACCGCCGGGATGGGTGGGGTACGTATCACCGAGGGCCCCCAATCACACCTTGCTGGGAGCTCCAAAACGCTGGAGGAGAAAAAAATCAATTATTCTCTATGGGGGCGGATCACGTCTCCACTCCGAGTCACCTGGAGCCAAACGCCCGGAGATCAAAAAAAAAAGTACCGGAACTTTCTCTGTAGCCCAAATCGGGCAGATTTAAGCTTTTTTGACCTTTTTTTCCCATAGAAATTAGTGGAAACGCACCATTCATGCGTTTTTTGTGCACATTTGCGCATTTTCTGCGTGATTTTTCTGCTCAATTGAAAAAAAAAAATTTAAATAAAAAAGCAATACTATATGAATAAATAAATGTAAAATAAATACACAAATATCTAAGAATCATCATAAATAAATGAAAAATATGTAATAATACATAAATAAATAACAATGAACCCCTAACCTAAAAAAAAAATAATAATAATAATTTATTATTAATAATAATAATAATAATAATAATAATATCAAAATCATAATAAAAAAACCCAAACAAAAAAGTAAATACATTAATAATAATATGTATTTATTGATTTTGTGTTTAGGGTGTTTAGTTATTTATTATTATTTTTTTTTTTTAAGGGTTAGGGGTTATTTATTTATTTATTACTACTTAGTATTCATTGATTGAATTTATGCACAATTTATTTATGAATATGTTTATGTATTTATTTTACATTTATTTATTCATAGCCTTGGTTCACACTTCCACGACCTGGCCAGGCGACTTCAGTGTGTGCAAAAAACACACACAATATATACTGTACCCAATTTTTTGATAAAATATAAAGATGATGTTGCTCCATGTAAATAGATACCCAACATGTCATAATTTAAAGGGATTGTAAAATCTTGTTTTAAAAAAAAAAATTATAACAAACATGTCATACTTATCTGCTCTGTGCAGTTGGTTTTACACAGAGCAGCCCGGATCCTCCTCTTCTCGGGTCCCTCTTCTGTACTCCTGGCCCCTCCCTCCTGTTGAGTGCCCCCCTCAGCCAGTAGCTTGCTATGGGGGCACCCGAGCCGAGTCACAGCTTCGTGTATCCATTCAGACATGAGGCCCGTCCTGGCCCTGCCCCCTTTCTCCCCTGATTGGCTGACTGGCTTTGATTGACAGCTGCGGGAGCCAATGGCACCTCTGCTGTGCCGCAACGTATATATATCATAGATCCCAACTGTCCCTCATCCCTCCCATTTGTCCCTCATTTTGGTCTGATCTATATAGATGTACAAAAAATGCACTTTTTATCTTTCAAAAAGTGTTTCCCAGAGCTAAACCTTTCATCTGATTTCTAAATAGCTGCATCAAAAAGCCAATATAAAGGAGTAGTAATGGTAAAAAAAAAAAAAAAAAAAAAAAAAAAAAGCACCCTGTGGGTTTAACTAATCGTTCTTTTTAAGGGGGTGTGGCAGGGGGTGTGTCCAATGCCTGCATGCTTTTGCTGATTGATGTCCCTCATTCCCATCTCAGAAAGTTGGGAGGTGTGTATACTGTATATATACATACTGCAGTCTAGAAGTTTATAGTATATCCAGCTTAAAGCAGAACTTCAGCAGAAACAGAGTCTGCATCCCAGGTGGCCCCACCCCCCGCCCCCCGCGCACGCCACCATTATGGCACATGTGCAGATGTACCCATAGTCCATGCCCATACCGCCCAACTTTCTGAGATGGGAATGAGGGACACCTATTAGCAAAAGTATGCAGGCATAGGACACGCCCCCTGCCATGCCCCCTTAAAAGTGACTTGTACAAAAGAAATTGGATTGGTTAAACCCACAAGTGCTTTTTTTTACCGCTACTATACTAATATATTGGCTTTTGGAATTTACAAATGCAGCAATTTAGAAGTCAGATGAAAGGTTTAGTGCTGGAAAACATTTTTTGAAGGATAAAAAGTGCATTTTATATACATCTATATAGATCAGACCAAAATGAGGGACAAATGAGGAGGAATGAGGGACAGAGGGACATTGCTCCAAACCAGGGACAGTCCCTCCAAATCAGGGACAATCCCTCCAAATCAGGGACAGTCCCTCCAAATCAGGGACAGTCCCTCCAAATCAGGGACAGTCCCTCCAAATCAGGGACAATCCCTCCAAATCAGGGACAGTCCCTCCAAATCAGGGACAGTCCCTCCAAATCAGGGACAATCCCTTCAAATCAGGGACAGTCCCTCCAAATCAGGGACAGTCCCTCCAAATCAGGGACAATCCCTCCAAATCAGGGACAATCCCTCCAAATCAGGGACAGTCCCTACAGGAACAGCCCCTCCAAATCAGAGACAATCCCTCCAAATCAGGGACAGTCCCTCCAAACCAGGGACAATCCCTCCAAACCAGGGACAATTCCTCCAAACCAGGGACAGTCCCTCCAAACCAGGGACAATCCCTCCAAACCAGGGACAATTCCTCCAAACCAGGGACAGTTGGGAGCTATGTCCATGCCCAGCCTTCAGGTCCTGGCAGAGCCCCTTGGCACATCTGCACACACACAGGTGATTTGCGGTGTGTGACAGAACCGCTTGGGTGCTTCCTTCCGCCATACAGTGCCTCCTGCCCTCCGAACCCTTCCAGGAGCCCGAGAGGTAATAATACCAGCCCTTTACCCCGAACATGGTACACAGACAAGGTGTGGAGGTGAAAGCCAAAGGCCTCATTCACACAGATGCTGCTTTTTTTGACAGTGTTGAACAGCGTTTTGCGCTGAATAATTTTTCAGGCAGCTGGGAGGCAATATGTCATCTTCTGGGTGCCTACGATTTGGGGGAGGATACCACCAGACCACGATTACATGCATTAGACACGGTCACATCATGGTTTGCGGCACAGTCGCATTCACTTGAACGGGGGGTGGTGCCACCTGCCAAAAGCACCATGCTGTATAAAATGTGCCGCGGCATGCATGACGCAACCGTGGTAATGTGTGCAGTCATCCCATACAAACTGCGTTCTGATCTGTGCGTTGGTCCCGCATGGACCCCAGGATGCACTTGGAGATCCACGTGGGTCTATGGGGCCTGCCATTGATGTGATCAGACTGCCTGCATGTGGCTGCACAGATTACCCGGTGTATCCAGCATGGGTAAAGATGGCCTTTCACCAGGGCCATCCTATTAGCATCATGGGCCCCTGGGCTATGTCATACACTGGGGCCCCCTAGTCTACCCCAATTTATACATCTACTCTTAAGAATTAAAGTATAAATAGTTGATATTTATACTTTAATTACTAATATTTATTAGTACTTTCAATAAAATCAATGAGAAAACATGCCATAAATGAAAGACTAATCAACAAAAAGTGTACAGTACAGGGGGGTCAGGAGGGCACAGTACAGGGGGGGGGGCAGGAGGGCACAGTACAGGGGGAAGACAGAAAGGCACAGTACGGGGGGGTGTCAGGAGGGCACAGTACAGGGGGAGGCAGAAAGGCACAGTACAGGGGTGGGAAGGCAGAAAGGCACAGTACAGGGAGGGGTCAGGAGGGCACAGTACAGGGGGAGGCAGAAAGGCACAGTACAGGGGTGGGAAGGCAGAAAGGCACAGTACAGGGAGGGGTCAGGAGGGCACAGTACAGGGGGAAGGCAGAAAGGCACAGTACGGGGGGGTCAGGAGGGCACAATACGGGGGGGGTCAGGAGGGCACAGTACAGGGGGGGCAGAAAGGCACAGTACAGGGGTGGGGGGCAGAAAGGCACAGTACAGGGGGGAGGCAGAAAGGCACAGGATAGGGGTGGGGGGCAGAAAGGCAAAGTACAGGGATGGGGGGCAGAAAGGCACAGTACAGGGATGGGTCAGGAGGTTTACAGTAAAGGGGTGTTGGGCAGAAAGGAACAGTACAGGGGTGGGAAGGCAGAAAGGCACAGTACAGGGGGAGGCAGAAAGGCACAGTACAGGGGTGGGAAGGTAGAAAAGCACAGTACAGGGGTGGGAAGGCAGAAAGGCACAGTACAGGGGGGAGGCAGAAAGGCACAGTACAGGGGTGGGAAGGCAGAAAGGCACATTACAGGGGTGGGGGGCAGAAAGGCACAGTACAGGGTGGGTCAGGAGGTTAACAGTAAAGGGGTGGGGGGCAGAAAGTCACAGTACAGGGGTGGGGGGCAGAAAGGCACAGTACAGGGGGGTCAGGAGGGCACAGTACAGGGGTGGGGGGCAGAAAGGCACAGTACAGGGGGAGGCAGAATGGCACAGTACAGGGGTGGGGAGGCAGAAAGGCACAGTACAGGGGGGTCAGGAGGGCACAGTACAGGGGTGGGGGAAGAAAGGCACAGTACAGGGGGGAGGCAGAAAGGCACAGTACAGGGGTGGGGAGGCAGAAAGGCACAGTACACGGGGAGGCAGAAAGGCACAGTACAGGGGTGGGGGGCTGAAAGGCACAGTACAGGGGTAGGGAGGCAGAAAGGCACAGTACAGGGATGGGAAGGCAGAAAGGCACAGTACAGGGGTGGGGAGGCAGAAAGGCACAGTACAGGGGGAGGTAGAAAGGCACAGTACAGAGGTGGGGAGGCAGAAAGACACAGTACAGGAGGGAGGCAGAAAGGCCAAGTACAGGGGTGGGGGGCAGAAAGGCACAGTACAGGGGTGGGGGGCAGAAAGGCACAGTACAGTGGTGGGGGGCAGAAAGGCACAGTACAGGGGTGGGAGGCAGAAAGGCACAGTACAGGGGGGAGGCAGAAAGGAACAGTACAGAGGTGGGAAGGCAGAAAGGCCAAGTACAGGGGTGGGGGGCAGAAAGGCACAGTACAGGGGTGGGGGGCAGAAAGGCACAGTACAGGGGTGGGGGGCAGAAAGGCACAGTACAGGGGTGGGGGGCAGAAAGGCACAGTACAGGGGTGGGGGGCAGAAAGGCACAGTACAGGGGTGGGAGGCAGAAAGGCACAGTACAGGGGTGAGGGGCAGAAAGGCACAGTACAGGGGTGAGGGGCAGAAAGGCACAGTACAGGGGTGGGAGGCAGAAAGGCACAGTACAGGGGTGGGGGAAGAAAGGCACAGTACAGGGGTGAGGGGCAGAAAGGCACAGTACAGGGGTGAGGGGCAGAAAGGCACAGTACAGGGGGAGGCAGAAAGGCACAGTACAGGGGTGGGGGAAGAAAGGCACAGTACAGGGGTGGGGGAAGAAAGGCACAGTACAGGGGGGAGGCAGAAAGGAACAGTACAGAGGTGGGAAGGCAGAAAGGCCAAGTACAGGGGTGGGGGGCAGAAAGGCACAGTACAGGGGTGGGGGGCAGAAAGGCACAGTACAGGGGTGGGGGGCAGAAAGGCACAGTACAGGGGTGGGGGGCAGAAAGACACAGTACAGGGGGGGTCAGGAGGGCACAGTACAGGGGTGGGGAGGCAGAAAGGCACAGTACAGGGGGAGGCAGAAAGGCACAGTACAGGGGTGGGGGGCAGAAAGGCACAGTACAGGGGTGGGAGGCAGAAAGGCACAGTACAGGGGTGAGGGGCAGAAAGGCACAGTACAGGGGGAAGGCAGAAAGGCACAGTACAGGGGGAAGGCAGAAAGGCACAGTACAGAGGTGGGAAGGCAGAAAGGCACAGTACAGGGGGGAGGCAGAAAGGCACGGTACAGGGGCGAGGCAGAAAGGCACAGTACAGGGGGGAGACAGAAAGGAACAGTACAGAGGTGGGAAGGCAGAAATGCCAAGTACAGGGGTGGGGGGCAGAAAGGCACAGTACAGGGGGAGGCAGAAAGGCACAGTACAGTGGTGGGAAGGCAGAAAGGCCAAGTACAGGGGTGGGGGGCAGAAAGGCACAGTACAGGGGTGGGGGGCAGAAAGACACAGTACAGGGGTGGGGGGCAGAAAGGCACAGTACAGGGGTGGGGGGCAGAAAGGCACAGTACAGGGGGGT
This sequence comes from Aquarana catesbeiana, assembly GCA_037953035.1. Taxonomy (NCBI): domain Eukaryota; kingdom Metazoa; phylum Chordata; class Amphibia; order Anura; family Ranidae; genus Aquarana; species Aquarana catesbeiana. The sequence goes on from JBBHAA010001632.1 coordinate 1,000,810, forward strand.
CAGGTGGGCCATTGAGATGACAGGTTCCACAATGTGATGGAAGCAAACATCACCCACACAGACTAAAATGAGATGTGATTGTATAGCTGTGAGATAAAGAGAAATGTTTGTCTTTCCCGGTGAGTTGCTGTTCCAGTGGGTTATAAGACAATGCCGTCTCCCTCTTGTTTGCTCCAGAGGTTGAGTAAAGAAGTTTCTTTGGCCATCTGCTCCAGGGACAGTGAAGAGAATTACCGATGGCTACAAGATCATCTGGAGAACAAGATGTTTCATCATACAAAGGTGGTTGTCCACCCCGTCTACATATCCAACAATGCCAACGAGTTCTATAAAGTGGCCCCCCGCCATGACTTCGCCATCCTGTACCACACCAAGAAACGGGGGAGGGTAAATGTCACCAACGTCACTGACTCTCTGTATGACCAGGAGCTGAGATATCTTCATGACAAGCTGGGTGAGTGTTGTCTTGAGGTTTAATTTTAAGAATCATGTACCATCAACACATTCAGCAGGAGCTCAAAGCTCAACTCCAGGATAATGCCTAAATACACACATAAAATACATAGAAGAGAACTGTTTTACCTGCCCATCCATTCCTGAGATGCAGGGAAGAGGTCTTGAATTTTAGGTTAAAGTGGTTGTAAACCTCTAAAATGAAAAATGAATAAAGCATATGCCTCTAAAGCACATGCGTCTGTCATGTGGCCTTTGCACCCAGGGCTTTTTTTTAGTCAGAGTTGGTGGAACCCTGCACACTGTGCATAGCACCCCCAAACCCTGCATTCTGTACATAGCGCACCCCTGAACTCTGTACTCTGTACATAACACACCCCTGAATTCTGCACTCTCTACATAGCACTCCCCTGAACTCTGCACTCTGTACATAACACACCCCTAAACTCTGTACATAGCGCAGCCCATGAATTCTGCACTCTGTACATAGTGAACCCCTGAACTCTGCACTCTGTACATAGAACACTCCTGAACTCTGCACTCTGTACGTAGTGCACCCCTAAACTCTGTACTCTGTACATAGTGCAGCTTTATGTTTTAAAGGTATATAGTGGGTTAAAGGCTTGAAAAGTTTTTTTTTTTAAATGTACATTCAATTTTTCTAATAATTAATAAGATCAAATTGATAATAATTTTTTACTGTAGTGACATGAACAATTTAAAGGAGAAGGTTGTAAATTTGTTCATTGAATGAACGAAATTCTAACTGTGAATGTGGTTTACAGAGCATCCGGAAAGTATTCACAGCGCTTCACTTTTTCCACATTTTGTTATGTTACAGCCTTATTCCAAAATGGATTAAATTCATAATTTTTCTCAAACTTCTACCCCTGAACAATACCCCATAATAACAACGTGAAAGAAGTTTGTATGAAATCTTTGAACATTTATTAAAAGTAAAAAAGCAAAAAAAATCCCATGTACATGCTGTAAGTATCACAGCCTTTGCCATGACAATTGAGCTCAGGTACATCCGGTTTCCACTGATCATCCTTGAGATGTTTCTACAACTTGATTGGAGTCCACCTGTGGTAAATTCAGATGGTTGGACATGATTTGGAAAGGCACACACCTTTCTATAGAAGGTCCCACAGGTAACAGTGCATGTCAGAGCACAAACCAAACCATGAAGTCCGAGGAATTGTCTGTAGACCTCCGAGACAGGATTGTATGGAGGCACAGATCTGGGAAAGGGTACAGAAAATTTTGTGCAGTATTGAAGGTCACAATGAGCACAGTGCCCTCCATCATCCGTAAATGGAAGAAGTTTGGAACCACCAGGACTCTTCCTATAGCGGGCCGCTTGGCCAAACTGAGAAATCGGGAGACAAGGGCCTTAGTCAGGGAGGTGACCAAGAACCCGATGGTCACGCTGACAGAGCTCCAGCATTTCTCTGTGGAGAGAGGAGAACCTTCCAGAAGAACAACCATTTCTGCAGCACCCCACCAATCCGGCTTGTATGGTAGGGTGGCCAGATGGAAGTCACTCCTCAGTAAAAGGCACATGACAGCCCGTCTGGAGTTTGCCAAAAAGGCGCCCGAAGGACTCTCAGACCATGAGAAACAAAATCCTCTGGTCTTATGAAACAAAGATTGAATTCTTTGGCAAGCATCATGTTTGGAGGAAATCAGACACCACTCATCAATTGGCCAACACCATCCCTACAGTGAAGCATGGTGGTGGCAGCATTATGCTGTGGCGATGTTTTTCAGCGGCATGAACTGGAGGACTAGTCAGGATCGAGGGAAAGTTGAATGCAGTAATGTACAGAGACATCCTTGATTAAAATCTGCTCCAGAGTGCTCAGGATCTCAGACTGGGCAAAGGTTCATCTTCGAACAGGACAACAACCCTAAGCACACAGCCAAGATAACAAAGGAGTGGCTATGGGACAACTCTATGAATGTCCTTGAGTGGTCCAGACAGAGCCCAGACTTGAACCCGATTGAACATCTCTGGAGAGATCTGAAAATGGCTGTGCACCGACGCTCCCCATCCAACCTGATGGAGCTTAAGAGGTCCTGCAAAGAAGAATGGGAGGAACTGCCCAAAAATAGGTGTGCCAAGCTTGTAGCATCATACTCAAAAAGACTTGAGGATGTAATTGGTGCCAAAGGAGCTTCAACAAAGTATTGAGCAAAGGCTGTGATACTTATGTACATGGGAGGAACCTGTGATACTTATGTACATGGGAGGAGCCTGTGATACTTATGTACATGGGAGGAGCCTGTGATACTTATGTACATGGGAGGAGCCTGTGATACTTATGTACATGGGAGGAGCCTGTGATACTTATGTACATGGGAGGAGCCTGTGATACTTATGTACATGGGAGGAGCCTGTGATACTTATGTACATGGGAGGAGCCTGTGATACTTATGTACATGGGAGGAGCCTGTGATACTTATGTACATGGGAGGAGTCTGTGATACTTATGTACATGGTATTTTTTTTTTTCATTTTTTTTTTAATAGATTTCAAACAAACTTCTTTCACATTGTCATTACGGAGTATTGTTTGTAGAATTTTGAGGAAAATAATGAATTAAATCCATTTTGGAATAAGGCTGTAACATAACAAAATGTGGAAAAAGTGAAGCGCTATATTAATTATTTTCGGATGCACTGTATGATGAGGAAATATCATACTTTATTATAATGCACATGTGCATCCTGAAATCAAACACAGCATTACAAAACATTAGCAAGGCAATTAAAGTAAATTCTCTGGATTTACTTACAAAATTAATTGAGTCCATAATGGTACTATCGCTCTGCCAAGCAATGTTTCTGAATTTTTGTATGAACATTCGAAGGAAATTCTGATAGTGTGCGGCCAGTTTAAGATTCACTTTGCCAGTCATTCACTTTGTGAGGTCATCTAGTAATGGGGTCTTTTGGGTATGGCTAAGTTTAGAACTAGAGTATGTATGTCTTCATATTCAGTACAGTATGTCCTTGTTACTATACAGTATGTCTTCCCTATCCACTATAGTATGCCCTCATTACAGTATTGTACTTCCTTCTTACATCACCAAATAGAAGAACAATCCTCACTGTTTGTGGGATAGTGCACATAAACAGGGACTTGTCTTGGACCAGGAGGAATCGAAATGACTGAAAATTTACCCCAATCCTCCAAATTGATCCAACTTCCTGACCAATAAAACAGTAAAAGGGTACTTTTGGCCTCATTCTATTCCTAGGGAGAGTTCACGTACATAGTTCAGGTCCATACTAGAGCCATAGCCTCCTACCTAATCCAAGAACAATCCTTCTTATTTGGATTCACAAGGGATGCAGTAAAAGGATACTTTAGAGCTCTATTGTTGGGTGAGCCCACGTTCCTTGCCCATGTCCGTAGTAGAGCCATGTCTTCCTACCTAATTAAAGGACGATCCTTCTTGTTTGGATCCACAGGGGAAGCAGTAAAAGGATACTTTAGAGCTCTATTGTTAAGAGAGCCCACATCCATAGCTCAGGCCCGTACTAGAGCCATGTCCTCCTCTCTAATCTAAGGATAATCCTTCCTATTTGGATTTACAGGGGAAGCAGTAAAAGGGTACTTTGGACCTCATTCTATTGTTAGGGAGAGTTCACATTCATAGCTCAGGTCCATACTAGAGCCATGTCCTCCTACCTAATCCAAGGACAATCCTTCTTTTTTTGGATTTACAAGGGATGCAGTAAAAGGATACTTTTGAGCTCTATTGTTGGGGTCGCCCATGTTCTTAGCCCATGTCCATAGTAGAGCCATGTCTTCCTACCTAATCCAAGGACAATCCTTTTAGTTGGATCCACAGGGGAAGCAGTAAAAAGTTACTCTGGGGCTCTATTTTTCGGGGAGCCCACATTCGCAGCCCACGTCAATAGTAGATCCATGTCCTCCTACCTAATCCAAAGTTGATCCTTCTTATTGGATTCACAGGGGAAGCAATAAAAGGATACCTTAGACCTCATTCTAAACCTCAAATGCATAAATTTACATTTATCAACATTAAAGCTCACTTGCCATAGGATTTAAGTATGTGGTAGCAAAACATTCTCTAGTAGACAGGTAAGTCACCGACCCTTTGGCTGTGTATTGATTTACCTAGCAGTATGGTGTTTGGTGAACATTCACTTACTTTACAATGACACATCATGAGTGAGCATCACTATAGGCCATATCTGAGTAAAAAAAAGCTTTCATTTCTTTCTTTAAAGGTAAGAAAAGAGTTGTGGTTGTGATAGACGATCTGGAGGAGAGCGGTGACCATGATAAAAACAGAATTCAAAGTGCACAAGAAGACCTTCATAAGTACGCATGCAATTTATTCCTCTTCTCCACGACAGATAAAAATCATATCAATGGACAGAGAAGGGCCCAAGGAGGAGTAGCAGACAAACTGAAAGCTTTAAAGAAAGAAATTAAAACAGGTAACATGTTAAATCTTTGCCATAAAAAAGTAAATATTATATAAACTATGTGGCCGCAAGTTTGTGAACTGTTGACCATCACCCCAATATGAGATTGATGGACATCCCAAAACAAACCATGGCCACTATTTTGGAGCTGTCCGCTCACCCATTGCCATTAATATGGAGTGCCCCCTCCCCCATGGCCATTACTATGGACTTCCCCCCCTCCCATGGCCATTAGCACGGAGCTGTTCACTTCACTTTTAGCCATTAATATGGACTTGCCAACCCTCCCCATGGCCATTAATATGGAGGTGTTTACTTCACCCTTGGCCATTAATACATACTTGCCAACACCCCCCCCCCCCACCCCTATAACATCCTCCGATCTTCTGGGAAGGCTTTCCACAATATTTTGTACTGCATCTGTGGGAATTTGTGGCCATTTGTGATGATGTATGAGAAGACCTGGCTCACAATTTGTATTCTGATTCCTCCCGAATCTGTTCAGAAGAGTTGAGGTCAGGGCTCTGTGCATGTGACTCGAGTTCCTCCACACCAAACCGGTGAAACCATGTCTTTATGGAGCTGACTTGGTGGAGCTGGTGTGGTGGGACTCAGTCATTCTGGGACAATAACGAGACCTCACCTAACTGGGAAAAACACTTTTTCAGTAATACAGCTCCACTCATTTTGAAAGTATGGCCCATTGTATTTACCCTCATAATAGGTTGCTCTGGACCACAAATAATTGTGGCCCAGAGCAAGAGATTGTGGATTTCCCCAGATGTCTGGCAGAATTGCATAATTCCAATAGGTGAATACAAAAGAAACCCAACTAGTATAAGCTCAAAAGCCTCCCCACGAAGATGTTCTGCTGTCACCCATGCAGGAGAAAATGTATTAAATAATGTATTTTAAAACAAATGTAACCTGCCCGTGCCCCCCTCCATGACTTTTCCATCAAAATCAGCAATGCAACCATCAGTCCCTCCCCTCACGCCAGGGTACTCAGTGTAATCCTAGACTCTGACTTGTCATTTCAGCCTCAAATCCAATCGTTGTCAAAGGTTTGTAGACTTCACCTTCGTAACATCTCTAAAATTCACCCCTTTTTAACAAATGAAACCACCAAACTCCTCATTCACTCCCTTGTTATTTCTCGCCTTGACTATTGCAACTCCCTTCTCATTGGCCTGCCTCTCCATAGGCTATCCCCTCTTCAGTCTATCATGAATGCTGCTGCCAGACTTATCCACCTTACCAACCGCTCAGTGTCTGCCAACCCTCTCCTCCAATCCCTACACTGGCTCCCAATCACCCAGCGAATTAAATGTAAAATACTAACCACAACATACAAAGCAATTCACAACTCTGCCCCGAGCTACATCACTAATCTTGTCTCCAAATATCGCCCAAATCGACCTCTCCGCTCTTCTCAAGACCTCCTGCTCTCAAGCTCTCTCATCTCCTCCTCTCATGCTCGTCTCCAGGATTTCTCCAGAGCCTCTCCCATCTTCTGGAACTCGCTACCTCCATCTATCCGGCTATCCCCTACTCTTGCTACCTTCAGGCGATCCCTGAAAACTCATCTCTTCAGGAAAGCCTATCACTTCTCTAGTTAATCTTTTACCACTTCTATCAGCTCATTCCCCACAGTTTTAACCTTTTGTACCACCTGCCCCACCCTATTAGATTGTAAGCTCTTCTGAGCAGGGCCCTCTTAATCCTCTTGTATTTTATTGTATTATAACTGTATTGTCTCCCTTTTATATTGTAAAGCGCTGCGTAAACTGTTGGCGCTCTATAAATCCTGTATAATAATAATAATATCAATAATTTGGCAAAGTTGGCTTGATAACCCAAGTCTTGCCTCACCAGCGTTAGTGATGGATAGATTATTACAATTATAAGACCACTTATGCCCCGTACACACGATCGGAAATTCCGCCAGCAAAAGTCCGATGAGAGCTTTTTGTCGGAAAATGCGACCGTGTGTACGCTCCATCTGACTTTTGCTGGCGGAATTTTGGCCAGCAAAAGATTGAGAGCATGTTCTCGATTTTTCAGTCAGAAAAAGTTCCGATCGGAAATTCTGATCGTCTGTACAAATTCCGACCCGCAAAATTCCTACGCATGCTCGGAAACAATTCGACGCATGCTCGGAAGCATTGAACTTTATTTTCTCGGCTCGTCGTAGTGTTGTACGTCACCGCGTTCTTGACGGTCGAAAGTTCAGAGAACTTTTGTGTGACCCGTGTGTATGCAAGGCAAGCTTGAGCGGAATTCCGTCGGAAAAACCATCCAAGATTTTTTCCGACGGAAAATCTGCTCGTGTGTACGGGGCATTAGAGTTATCACGGTTATAGCCCAAGTTTGGGAATTTATCAGTTGCGCATCCGAGAGTAAACAAAGGAGACTTCTGACTAAACGTCCCACAATAAACTCGGGTTGTTTTGTCTTATTTTGTTTTGCTCTATGTTTTTCTTTTTTACTGTTTTTGTGTTTTAAAAAAAAAAGTTTAGGATATGCTTTACATATGATGTGATGCTCTGTACCTGGTCCTGTATTCCACGTTCAATGCAAGTGTTGATAGATGACATCTATGTCTTCCAACACTATAATGTACAAGCCTTCCTTGTCAAAAAAAAAGTTTTGATTTTAAAAAAAATAATAATGTATTTAAATTCTGATTTCACTCTTACACTTTTGCTTTAATTTCATCCACAGGAAGAAGAACAGCTAAGAGGTGGAAACCCACCAAGGTAAATAGACAGTCTGTAGATTTCATCAGTTTATAACATAAAGGCATCTGAATAGAGAGATAGATAGATAGATAGATAGATAGATAGATAGATAGATAGATAGATAGATAGATAGATAGAGCTGCATGATTCTGGCTAAAATGAGAATCACTATTTTTTTGCTTAGAAGATAGATCACGATTCTCTCACGATTCTCACGGCGTAACACCATCTTTCACATTAAAACAAAAAAATTGGGCTAACTTTACTGTTTCGTTTTTTTTTTTATTCATTGAAGTGTATTTTTTCCGAAAAAAATTGCATTTGATAGATCGCTGGGCAAATACAGTGTGACATAAAATATTGCAGCAATTGCCATTTTATTCCCTAGGCTCTCTGCTAAAATATATATAATGTTTGGGGGTTCCAAGTAATTTTCTAGCAAAAAATATTGATTTTAACTTAAAGTGTCAGAAAAAGATTTAGACTTTAAGTGGTTAAACTCTGCCCGGATTATTTATTTACACAGAAGTTCTATCCCTTTAGTTACAATGTTTCAAGTTAAAAGACTTGGCAGAATGCCCGGATGCTTTCTTTTGATGGCTGAGTGAGCAGATAAAGTCTCTCCACTTGTTTATATGAAAGAATCGGCAACCTCTGCAGGAGAGATCATCAAGGGAGGTGAATCGAGATCACGATTTTTTTAACGATTAATTGTGCAGCTCTACTTAGAGGTCCGCATTTTGTGCTCTAATCCCACCTGTGACATTATCTCCATGGAATTAATTTGTTCTATACACGTTTGTATTTGTCTCTTCTCAAAACATATTGCAAGATCAACTGGCTTCCACCCAAAGTGACCCTGAATTGCGAATGTGACATCAGACTACGTGGACAGAGACTGACTAGTATGATTCTACGCCAGCGGTTTTCAACTTATGAGGCAAAAAGGGCCTCATCTGTGGCCCCTGACAGCTCCAAAGGGCCATGTATAGTATTCAGTATATGGGAGAGACTTCATACATATTAGAGGAGACGGTCTATAGATATGCAACAGGTGTAGTTGGAGACTGAAGACACACGGCGGGAGACAGTCAGAGACTGGGGATATGCTACACAAGACTGTTAGAGATCACTGACATTACAGCTTCTTTTCACATGAATGCTCCCGATATTGACTGCTAGGGTCTGTAGAACGGCCACACAAAGGCTGTCATGTGGAACTGGGGCTGCAGGTTGGGCACCAGGGTTCTATGTCTACTACATGCCACATACTTGGTGTAGATCGAGCTGGAGAGGTGGCTTCCCCTGCACCTCATGTCCAAAACCCCTGGTAGTGGTGACAGGAGATGTGAGGGCACAGAGTGGCACGGGGATCCATGTAGCGGGCAGCGCCAACTGTTGGATGCAAGACACAGATGGCTGTAGACCACTAAATAAGGACCAGAGGCAGGAACATGGTGACACTTGATAGAAGACCAGACACAAGCCAAAGGCCATCAAAAGCCAGACAGTGAGGTACAGGAGGCAGAGTCAGGATACAAGCCAAGGTCAGTTCACAGCCAGGCACGGAGGTACCAAATATGGAAGCAGAATACAGAGTCCAAACATAGGCCGAGGTCACAGCAGGTAGACAGGAATCCACAAATAGGTCGAAGTCAAACCGGCTCGTATATAGGAAGGCAAATCAGGAACTATTTGAAGACCAGTGAGCAATCTGTCTATGTCACATTTCAGCTTGAATAGGCTATTCAGTGATATTTAGCTGATATATCTTCATGGTTTGGTGTATTTATATGCCTATCTGCCTTGTTTCTTTGTACTTGAGATTTCAGATGTTTGTTACCTATGTTTGGATATCTCTTTAAAACTCAATAAAAACATATACTTGAAAAAAAAATAGGCTATTCAGTGCCAGTACCAGTGCCCAGCATGCACATGCGCCTATGCCCACGTTAATACTTTAGTGCAGGGGTGCCCAACCTTTGGCGCCCAATCATGTGGCCCACAACCTCAAACCAGGGAATCACATGCCCCCGCTCGGGGATGGCGGGTCGGCAGGCCCAGATTGTGATCAACCCACCATCCCAGGGTGCATGGAGTCGGAGCCGGCAACAGAGGAAGCAGGTGGCCATGGAGGGAGCAAGAGCCGCATTGCCAGCTCCTGTCCCAAGCAGGGTGATACCAAATGCACTTCTGGGACCTTTGAAGCTGCTTGGAGAGCGATGCCAGTAGAAGCTGGAGGAGGAAAAGGTGTATTAAACATCACATAAACTGCACTTTTGCAATGGGCATATTAAACACTTATAAAAGCTTTCTGAAAGTGCACCACACCCGCAAGATGTAATAGATGTCTATGGCTCAGGGCAGCTAAAATTGAATGATTCACCGGACCACACATGCAAATTGCTACCATCCCTTGATAATACATGTAGATGTACCTAAAAAAAAAGAATGGATTTTGTGGGCAATTTGAAAGAATATATAAAACTTCATATATAGAAAATTATTATTTATTGTAGAAAAATTGCATAAAAAGCCTTGTATTGAAAATACAAAACATTACACCAATAATGAACAGGTAATTGGTCGTGGAAAATACATCTAGATAATAGCACCAATCCCCAAATTGACATGGAAACGATAGGAAGATGGGGTAGGGATTTTTGAAGGTGCAAAAATATCGTCAAATATACTCAATAAAAGGAGATTTATTTCTTATTTTGAGGAGCAAAACAAAAAATATATATAAAAACGAAAGACACAGGCATGTACAATACTGTTATTACAATGTTAAACAGGACCGCATGATAAAGCCCCTTGGGACATGATGTGCTGCTACACACTGTCAGCCTGACGTGTACCTTCAGTGCTGCTATGTAGCCTTTCCAAGTCCCTTGGCTTTCAAATTTCTTTTGGGTCCATATTCTGGTCCTTTTGTTCCCTCTGTGACCCCCAGTCGCTTGTGGTCCCGACTTGCATTGTCAGCCTCTGAAGAAACTGCGGTGGGACCTTGGCCCCCATTTTCAGGATGAACTGGGCTAGAATCACTGCCCTGGGAGTGGAGACACAGAAGGCCTGTACTTCCAAAAGACAGCCCCCCTGAAGAAGCCTGATCTATGGGCGAAACATGTTGGGATTTTTTATCATGCTGTCCTGTTTAGCATCGTAATAACAGTATTGTACATGCCCGTGTCTTTTGTTTTTATATATATTTTTTGGTTTTGCTCCTCAAAATAAGAAATAAATCTCCTTTTATTGAATATATTTGACGATATTTTTGCACCTCCAAAAATCCCTACCCCATATTCCTATCGTTTCCATCACACCAATAATGTCATCAACATTACACATTTGACTGTTAGTCATAAAGTGATAGTCCCCATCTACTTGCTCCATCTACTTGCTCTTCCCTCCGTCATTGATTGTACCGAGGATAACAGCAGAGGGGGATATCCAACGCGTTTCAATATGTACTGTTATAAATCTTCTTCAGGAAATAGTACCACTTCTGAAAAAAACAGTTTACATTAGTAAAAACATTGGTACACGATTGTGTGAAATATATGTGTAAATCGTCATCAACATACACTTACAAAATGTGTCTAGCAGAAGCACTCCTCCAAATGGTAAGGATACCAAACATAAGCCATTGAAGATCTCCCCCAAGAAGACACCAAAGTGTCAACATCCATTGGTTGCCTGGTATAAAGTGCCCTAGATGGCACTGGAAAACTTTGCACTGTGGGGTGAAGGGGGAGAAAAATGCTGATAAATCCCCGGGAAGAAAGTTAGTCTCAATTTCAGGGGATGCTGGGTCAGCCTAGGATGTTGTTCCCCAAAAGGCTGGCTCAGTAACTAATAAAAATTACTTACTTGGGAAATCCCTTAAACCAAACGTGCATTGGTCCTGAAAATCCCATTTTTTTTAGGTTCATTTACATGGCTCAGTGCAGCTAACCCGCAGGAAAGCCGCAGGTGCACTGTGCTGCTCCCGCGGTGCAGGTAAATCACAGCACATCAGTGTGAAAGCAGCCTAATGCCGCGTACACACGACCAGTTTTGCCGTCGGAATAAACTCTGAAGGTTTCTCCGATGGAATTCCGCTCAAGCGGTCTTGCCTACACACGGTCACACCAAAGTCCGACCGTCCAGAACGCGGTGACGTACAACACATGACGGGAACCAGAAAAAGGAAGTGCAATAGTCAGTAGCCAATAGCTTCCGTCTCATACTTGCTTCAGATCATGCGTCGTTTTTGGTACATCGGAACAGCGTACAGACGAGCGGTTTTCCTGATAGTAATTAGTTCCGTCTGAAAAATTGAGAACATGATCACTATCTAAGTCCGTCTGAATTTTCAGCGGAAAAAGTACGATGAGGCCTACACACGGTCGGAAAATACGGTGAAAAGCTCCCATCTGACTTTTTCCTGACGGACATTCCGCTCAAGTGTACGCGGCATTATAGGGGGCTCAGGTCAGTAAGGGCCTATATACATTTGGGGAGGGGGGCATTAAAACCCCATAGTTCATTGTGCTACCAAATCACTTAAGTGGCCCTCACTCCTCATAATGTTGAGCACCCCTGCGTTAGTGGAGTGTCCCAATATATGCCTTTCAGTGAGCTAATACTTAGAAACATGAGCACACGTATGTGCATGCAATGGTCTTCTTGTTCTAGCACATACTGGACTTTTCCTACACTATGTAAAATCTTGCATTGTATGTTGGTGTATATAAATGTAGCAAATAAATATGATATGGATGCATGTATAGAGGACACTGTGCCAGTTTCCGTAATCAGAGTCCTCGCCAAGACTTGGTTTGGGTAAGAACTGAAAATACAACCCAAGCGCTTTCTCTTTATTCTTCCTCCATAGTCAATGGAACACTTCTGTTTTCTCTCTTCTGTAGTTTCCGCCAAACAGAAGGACACGACCAGCTGAGCCAAGCGACGACCTCCAATGAGGATCCTCATGTCTCTGTTCTAAATGGGAGAACATGTCTATTTTTTTAGTGTTAACTTGAACCCTTACACTAATCCATGGAATATAAGAAGTTTATTTTCTCAACATTGTTACTAAGCAGAAACAGAAAGGGGTGGCACCGTGTTCACCATGATGCCACTTGTGTCTGACACTAACGTCGGCACGTTTAAAGAGTTAGCACCAAACTTCAAAAATTTACAAATTGTGGATCAATTCAGCCGGAAAGCTGTAACAGTCCGGGAACGTGGAGTAGAGAGGAGCAACACAACACAAACCACACATCGATGAGGTCACCTCCTCTTTTTCATGACTTTATTTAGCAACAAGCGGCTTACAAAAATGTCCCCGTTCAAGTACGGCTCCTCCCTAACGCGTTGTGCCCCAGTATTCTTAGTCGTGAGCATAGGACTCCCACAAGTGTGCGCTTTGGGTCAAATCCTTAGAAAAGAAGGAAGTAGCTCCATGTTGTTTATTATAAATCCAGAATTAAATATTTTGAAATAGAATATTTACATCCTCGGAAGCCAACACATTTCGAGCGGCTTCCACATGCCCCTTAATCAGGGCTAAAAGAGTATGCATTTTTTTTATAAGGTTCCTTTTATTAAACGCATGCAAATAATATAATTGATTTACCAATATGAATGAAACATGAATGTAATATTGTGAAAAGCAAACACTATTTTGTAACTTTTTTTAGAGCTTTTTTACTATTCTGTTGTGCATAGTTACACCAAAAATATTTCTTCTGGTTTTCACCAAATGTATGACTGATACACAGTTTAATATTCTGTCACTCTGTATTGTTTTTTTATGAAAAACAGTTACGGTAAGCCTTGTCCACACGATCGGATTGTTGGCCAAATAAAAACATGGACTTTTGTCCAAAGGGCGTTGGCTCAAACTTGTCTTGCATACACACGGTCACACAAATGTTGTCAGAAATTCCGAACGTCAAGAACGCGGTGACGTACAACATGTACGACGAGCTGAGAAAAATGAAGTTCAGTAGCCAGTGCGGCTCTTCTGCTTGAATCCGAGCATGCGTGGAATTTTGTGCGTTGGAATTGTGTACACACGCTCGGAATTTCTGACAACAAGTCTTGTTGTCGGAAAATTCGAGAACCGGCTCTCAAACATTTGTTGGCGGAAATTCCGACAAATGGACACAGCTATTGCTAGGCATGTGGGTCTGCACCACAACTTTAACCCCAGCACCATCAAGTTCCGAACTTTGGAGCATGTCCCGCTGGATGAAAGAGGGGGCAGTGTCGACAGGACATTGCTCCAGCTTGAAGCCCGCTGGATTCACACTCTTAAAGCCACTCATTTTCCAGGCCTGAACGAAAGCCTGAGCTATAGGCCCTTCCTCTAAATGATTAGCTATCCATGTATGATCTTAGATGTCATGTCCAACTGACACTCCCATTCCCCTCCACCTTCCCTCCCCTCCATTCATTTGCTTCCCCTTTTGTCATTTGTACATAATGACTTGTTTCCACTAATAAATGCATTTATTTGCTTTATAAGTTTTTATTTGTTGATTTGATGTGTAGTTATGTGTAACCTTGTATACCATACATGTAACTTTGGTCTCTATGTAACTGTATTTATCTTGTTGGTAAACGTGTTGTCCCTCTGCTGTGCCGATCGAGATTGGAAGGTCTGTGGTCCCTTCCTTCTCGATCGGCTACCCCTTTGGCCTGTCCTTGTCAGACCGCATCTGGCCCACACCATGCCGGGACATAGGAAGGGCCGCCGCATCCACATGGACGCCCGGGGCACACCCTTGAGATGTGCCCATTCCGCGCCGTGCTTCCCCGCTAGACTTGATCCACCATAGGGCACTCCTTGTGCCCTCCCCCTGCCCTCTCGTCCCATGACGCGGCTTCAGTGTGGGAGGAGCCGCCGCGCGCTGTACTGCGCATGTCAGTTCCCTCGGCTGTCGCTGTGGTTCATGGGATTTTGAGTCTGGACTGGGCTTTAGTCTCCCGGGTATGCGCACTGGCGCCATCACGTCCGCATCGAGCTGGCGACGTCACACGCCGGCTCGATGGGGAGTGTCACGTACCTGGTAGGTGGAGCCCGGAATGCAGAGAACGGCCTCTCGTATACCTCTGACTTAAGAACCCCTGAAGGTGTGAACAGGAACTCGAAAGTACAGAGGGGCACAAGTGCCTGACTGGAACACTGAAGCAGAAGGCAGGATCCTGTAGTCAGCAGGGAGGTGCACTGTAGTCCTGTAGCAGGTTGCAGACAGCAGGGAGGTGCACTGTAGTCCTGTAGCAGGTTGCAGACAGCAGGGAGGTGCACTGTAGTCCTGTAGCAGGTTGCAGACAGCAGGGAGGTGCACTGTAGTCCTATAGCAGGTTGCAGACAGCAGGGAGGTGCACTGTAGTTCTGTAGCAGGTTGCAGACAGCAGGGAGGTGCATTGTAGTCCTGTAACAGGTTGCAGACAGCAGGGAGGTGCACTGTAGTTCTGTAGCAGGTTGCAGACAGCAGGGAGGTGCAGACAAGCCGGGTCAAGGTACTGGCGGGCAGATCAGGTACAGAAGGGCAAACCAAGAGAGTAGTCAGAGTCCAAGCCAAGATCGGGGCGGGCAGCAAGCAGGTAAGTCAGGAACAAGCCAAGTCAGTACTGGATACAGGAAAACTGGTAACAAGGTAGCAGGGGTCTCAGGAAACGCTGTAGACCGGACAGCAAGGCAGCATTGAAACAGTCTTCTTTAAATAGCCTATCTTTGGCGCCAAGTGGCGCTATTGCGCATGCGCGTACGCTTGTTAGCACTATTAGAGCTATTGGCGCTATTGCGCATGTGCGTACGTTTGTTAGCACTATTAGCGCCATTGGCGCTATTGCGCGTCCGCGAGCGCCGGATGGCGCTTCTATGCACAGGCATTCGTTTAATCCTCAGTCTGCTGGGAAAACTGCAAGAGGGCTTTTCCTGACAGGGAGCATTATTTAACCGGCCTATCTGACAGTTCAGTCTGCCAGTGCCGGTAGATGGAAGCCAAGTTTTCAGCAGAGTGAGTGACTGGTGAGTACATCACACTCTGCTCTATACATACATGTCCATCTTCGTTCTTATTTATCTATTGAACTCTCTTAGATCCATAACTTCATATGTATCTATTGCTGTTACTAGTTCATAAAACCTTGAGACTTTGTGGCCCTGAGATAGCAATCTAAATATACTATTATGACATATATGTAAATCTTCAGTATCTATCTATAAATATTTTACTAGTTTAAACCACTCAGTTCAGTATCCTTCCATGCAGTAATAAGATTCTTTGCTTTATTCAACTTCCCAGCTTGATCTACTTACCATCCGAATAATCCTTGTAACCACCATCCTACTGATACTGACGTATATCTGTATCCTTGGTTGCAGTTTTAATCATTTATCGGTGTAAGTGTTAAACTTATTGGTTCTTTAATTTAAATTAACCCTTTACATATAATTCCGCCGATACTGAATCTCTACCATCTATTACCCACATAACAGCTCCATCTTTCTGCTCCCTGTGGTTGCAACAAGGCCCCCATGCTATCCCGTTTTGGTTGGGTCTGGTCACGTCGGTGCTGTTGAGGCTTTGTTGGGTCAAATTTTTGGGGGTAAGCCATCTTGGACTTCTCAGAGTGACAACACGTGTTTTTCCATTGTATCTATTTACTGCAGTATCAATATTGAACACTATGTATGTATGCACATAAAAACTCTTCTTTTCTCTATTTTTGTAGAATTGCTAAAAGTGTTGGATGACTCACTTAACAGTTGCATATCCCTTGAAAAAGCGACAATGCGAAACATGTCGGGTTAATATGCAACAAAAACCATCTGTGAACTTATAGTATACACCTTTTTTCCCTACTTGACCACCTTGTTCTTATATTGTTGCAAAAAGAATTTTGTCTGTTACTATATACAAACTATGTTCTCTTTTTAATTGATTGTAAACAATAAACTGTTTTTAAGAAAGAAAAAATCGCACCGTCAAAATCCCTCTAGTCCTTTCCCATGTTTACATATATCCGACAACAAATGTTCCATGGCGCCTACACACGGTCGGACTTTCCGACAACAAGCTCACATCCAAAATTTGTTGTCGAAAAATCCTATCGTGTGTATGGCCCATTGCTGTGGTCACCTTGGTGGACGATCGCGGTGATCACATGACTGTAATCATTTTAGACTGGGTGCTACCAGAGCATAGTCTCTGCATCTGTAGAATGTCAGCTACAGCCTGGTCTGGGAAAGCAGTAAAATGTAATAAAAAATTTAAAAAATGTAAATTCACATAGGGCTGATGTGGTGTGACGATGACACTGTTTCAGTGCACATACGGTACTGCACTTAATTTATTTTTCTAAAGAATTTATAAAAAAGCTTGCACCTGCCAGTACATCTCATTGCTAAGGTCTCTGTATGTTGCCTTTTTGTTATTTTGTTATTAGTTACTTTGTTATTGCCAATACTAAAACCACTTCCACCCAAAAAAATAGTCCTTCTATCAAACAACCTTTGTGGCGCAGTAACCCATATGTGTGGCCGCAAAAACCTGGCGCCGGTCCTTACGCAAATACGCTGCCTTAGTGCCGAGGGGTCAAAAATTGGCATTAATTGCTGCCGATACATGTGCTGAGAGAGCATGCGCTCTGCGCGCTCCCGGTACAATTACTGTAGACCAACCGAAAGCTCCCGATCTGGAGTTTTTCGGATCATGTGACAGCCAATCACATCGGTCACGTGATCTGAAGCTTCGCCCCGCCTCCTGGCATCATTAACCTCCTACAGGGTCGGGAGGCGCCGGCACCAAAAAGGTTAACGCCCACGTGCTGCGCGTATGCGTCGCTGGGCGGAAAATGTCTATGTGCTGGGAGCACGCTCTCTGCACGCTCCCAGCACAAAGACCGAGCTGCCAAAAACTGCTCTTGGTTCCAAGAAAACATTGGTAGCTGGTGGGCCTGGCTTCCGAACATTGACAGACAATCACAACGGTCACATGATTGGCGCTCCTTCCCACACCCATGAGCATTAAGGACTTTTAAAGGGGTCACCAGGGTGGACGGAAGGGGTTAAAGAGAACTTGTCAGGACTGATATATGAGATGTGCCTATGCATTGTCCAGGATTGTATGATTATCCTAAAGTCTCCCTCAAGGGGATGATTTATTAGGAGAATAGGGACAATACACTTAGTTTAGCAAGTGAGGTAAAGCTGGGATCATGTCAACCAATCCCAGGGGGGGGTATCGGACTCTAAGATGACCACTTCGAGCTCAACCTCTAGGGGGAAAACCAAGGGGCCGGGAGGAGTTAGTGGGGCCCCGGTTATTTGGGCCATGGGGAGGCCTGCTACCCCCAATTGAGTTGGGGGGGGTTGGGGAGGGGGGCAGGGTGAGTGAGGGAGAGGGATGTGGGTGGGTGGGATGGGTAAGGGAAGGGAGGGGGGTTGGAAGTAAGCATTCACCTCATCGTCTTCCACTCCTTAGGTCTGCAAGGATATGTAAATCTCCCCCTACTGTATATAAAAAGAGATGTCTAGGTTAAATATAATCTCATATAATGTAAGAGGCCTAAACTCCCCCATAAAATGTGCGAACATAATGGGTGAATTGAAATTTCTGAAAGCAGATGTCGCTCTAGTGCAGGAGAGCATCTCTTTATGGGTAAGAGCCAGAGCATATTCTCCAGGGATTACCCGGTTTGGTACTATGGAGACTCCCCGACTAGGGGCGCAAAAGGAATGGCGATCGGGTTTGCCAAGGAAGTAAGGTTTAAGCTAGAGGAGAGAATGACCGACCCAGAGGGGCGTTTTCTGTTCCTAAGAGGTAAACTAATTGGGTCAGATTGCTCATTAGCAAACATATATGGCCTGAATAAGGATTCTAGTAGATATTTACTGGGTATCCTTGCAAAGTTTGATGAATTTAAGAAAGGGGGGGGTCATAATAGCAGGAGATTTCAATCTGTGTTAAGAACCAGGTAAAGATAGTACGTCACTTGCACGAGGGACAGGAAGGGTATGGTTGAAAAAACTGAAAAAAGAAGTTGCGCCAATGTCAACTGGTAGACGTTTGGAGGATGCAACACTACAATGTAAGAGACTACACATTCTACTCCCCCGTCCATGTGACGTACTCTAGACTGGATTTCTTCCTTGTGGAGCATTGGCTCCTCGAGGAGGTCAAGTATACAAATATTGGTACAATGACCTTCTCTTATCATGCGCCCGTGAGCCTACAGTTGAAAATAGGTAAGCGTAAAAATTTATGTAACGCTTGGAGATTGAATAAGGATCTCCTCCACGATAGAGTAATTGACATGCGAATCAAAGAAGAGTCAGAACTCTACTTTAAAATAAATGTGAGACGTCAGAAGCCATAGTCTGGGAGGCCCATAAAGCGTATATCAGAGGTATCTTAATGATGGTGGGCTCTGAGGAAAAGAGAAGAAAGGTGAAAGACAAACTAGCCCTGCAAAAAGAAATCCATGACCTAGAACAACATCATAAGAAAACGGGGGACGGGGAGGTCTTGGTTGGTCTATTTAGGAGGAGAGAGGCTATGCGGGATCTAATTGAACAAGAAACCCGAAAGATATACAATCTTGTGAAAAAAGAAAGATATTTAGGCGGCAATAGACCTGGTAGATTTCTGGCAAAGACCCTGGGAAAAAAGAAAAATACCAATTATATCGATAAAATAAAAACAAGGACAGGAGACATCAGATATCAAGATAAAGATATCGCGACAACTTTTCAAGAACACTATGGGGGGTTGTACGCAATCAAAAAAAATTACACCCAGGAGGGGAGAGAACAAAAACGAGGGAAAATTAAAAGCTATCTAAAAGATATTGGATTGGCTAAAATTACAGAAATTGAACAAAGTACCGTATTTATCGGCGTATAACACGCACTTTTTTCCCCTTAAAATCAGGGGAAAATCGCGGGTGCGTGTTATACGCTGATCCCCTGCGATCCTGAGCTTCAAAATCGCCGACCGCGATTTGAAAATGGCGCCGCCGGCGCCGAAATACACAGAGCCGGTACTCGGCTAGGTTCGGATAGCTCCGCTCACAGTCACGCCCATCCCGGGTGGGACTACGAGTGGAGCCGAAAGGGAACGAGAGCCGCCGAGAAGAGCCGAGGATCGGCTCTGTGTATTTCGGCGCCGGCGGCGCCATTTTCAAATTGCGGTCGGCGATTTTGAAGCTCAGGATCGCTGGGGGTCACAGGATCGCTGGGGGGGCGGCGCCATTTTCAAACTGCGAGCTGCAAAGCTGCACTGGGGCAAGGCTGCACTGGGGCAAGGCTGCACTGGGGCAAGGCTGCAATGGACACCGGAGAAGGCTGCACTGACAAGGCTGCACTGACAAGGCTGCACTGACAAGGCTGCACTGACATGGCTGCACTGACATGGCTGCACTGGGGCAAGGCTGCAATGATGGGCATTTAAATGTAAGTTTTTTTCCCTTAAACTTCCCTCCTAAAAGTTTTTTTTCCTTAAAATTCCCTCCTAAACTTGGGGTGCGTGTTATACGCCGATAAATACGTATATTTAGAGGCCCCTATAACAGAGGAAGAAGTAAGAAAGGCACTTAAGGAAACGCCAGTAGGCAAAAGCCCCGGTCCTGATGGGTTGACAGTCCTATACTATAAAAAATACCAGGATTATCTAATCCCCAAAATGTGTTCGTATATGAATGAAATTGGGGATAAAGGGGAAATAAGGAGAGAAGCATTGGAAGCCAACATAGCCATTATCCTGAAAGATGATAAAGACAGTACACTTTGCTCCAGCTATAGACCCATCTCGCTCTTAAATGTAGATACGAAACTATTCGCCAAAGCACTTGCGGAAAGATTAAAACAAATAATTAATAAGATCATACACCCTAACCAGGTCAGGTTTATACCGGGAAGAGAGGGACATGATAATAGTATTAAAACACTCCTAGTAGTACAGAAAATCAAAGAGAGCGGAGCCCCAGGTCTACTTCTGTCAATTGACCCTGAAAAAGCGTTTGACAGGGTAGACTGAGGCTTCATGACGTGCACTTTGGAGGAGATTGGACTTGGGGATAGAACCCTTAGATGGATAATGGCATTATACTCCCGACCAACAGCGAGAGTGAGGGTAAACGGTCTACTCTCGGAGTCATTTGAAATGTTTAACGGCACAAGACAGGGGTGTCCACTTTCCCCATTGTTATTTGTGTTGGCTCTCGAACCACTTCTTTCTAGGATTAGGCAAAACCCGGACATCAGTAGGTTAAAGATCAGCAAAGATGAGTATAAACTGGCTGCCTTTGCAGGTGACCTCTTGCTCTATGTCACGCGCCATTACGATCACTCTTCCGAATATTATTTCCACACTGACAGAATCCGGGAAGCTTTCCAATTTTAAGGTAAATCGGAAACGATAGTCATCAACAAAAGCAAATTTAGAGATTATTCATATCAGAAACACTTCCACACTAACTACATCAAAAGAGACTCTGTTCCAGGCAAATTTTATGCCCCTCCTTAACAAAATAAAGCAAGAGCTAAATAGAATTTCACGCGGTCAGTTATCCTGGGGAGGTAGAATTAACATATATAAAATGGTAATACTACCCAAAATTACGTATAAAATGCAGATGCTTCCAATATCACTTCCACAAACGTATCTCAAAAGTCTACACACAATGTTTCTGAGATTCATTTGGAGAGGAAAAAAACCTTGTTTAAATTTCTCACAGTTAACTAAAGATAAGGGCAAGGGAGGGTGGGGAGCACCAGACATTTGTAAGTAATACGAGGCAATCGCTTTAGCACGAGTAATAGATTGGGTTTAAAATAACAAAGAAAAACAATGGGTAAAAATGGAAAATAAAATTAGTGGAACCACATTGAATAAGATAGTATGGATTCCACCACACTTAAGAAAATGTAGCACTGAAACTTGGGATATTACAAGACATGCACTTAAAGTTTGGGATACTTTGCACAAAAGGGAGCACTGGGGGTTCAATTCACCCCTAATTCCACTTAAGGATTCAGAATACTTTGCACCGGGGAAGGAGGATTGGTGTGGAAAGTGGATTTTGGAGGAAGACGCCCAATTAAAGGATGTAATGAGTCAGGATAAAATATCCACATTCCAGCAACTTAAAGATAGGGAAAATCTGCTAGTCATCGACCCATGGCGGTACAACCAACTGAGCCATTTCATTGATTCTCTTCCACAACCAATTAGATCGGCAGACAATCTACTCCCATTGGAGAAAATATGTATGGAAAAAAAAAGGAAGGGGGGGTTCTCTAAGATTTATAAAGTACCAATAAAGTTGGGGAATACAGACGTCCCACTATATATCAGGAAGTGGGAGGAGGAACTGGAAAGCAAGCTTAAAGACCCGGAAGTGTGGCAGATACTGAGGAGAGTTAACGCCACTTCGGTCAACTGCAAAATGCTGGAGTTGAACTACAAGTGCTTGGCGAGACTGTACATGACCCCCAACAGAGTACATAAATGCCAGAAGGAATCTTCGCAATTATGCTGGAGGGGCTGCAAAGAAATAGGGTCAATGGCGCATATTTGGTGGCAGTGCCCGGATATTAAAAAATTTTGGGGGGAGGTAAGGGGAATAATTAAAGAGATTACCAAGATCGCTATCCCGGATGACCCTTGGGAATGTCTATTTCACAAGAGTGAAATGCCCACAAAGACATACATGAAAACACTGTTACCACAGCTCACTAATGCGGCTAAAGGCATTATACCTAGGTATTGGCAAAAGAAAGGAAGACTCACAATGAGAGACTGGTTTAACAAAATCAACGAAATCCAAAGCCTAGAATATCTTAGGTTTAGCGAAGGGACTAAAATGGAAGTCTTTGAGATGAAGTGGAGGGAATGGGTGGAGTTCAAAGATTCACTAAGAGCCGCCGAGGTATGGGGTATTTAGCCCAGGGAACTAGACATTGCCAGAAGGTGAAAAATTGGTTAGGGAGTGAGGAGTGGACATTGGGGAAGACAAGAGGAATGTAGAGTAGGAGTGGGAGAGGGGGCCGAAATAAGAGAGGGGTGGTTGGGGGGTTGGGAGGTGAGGGGAGAGGTGGGTGCGTCCTAGGATGTGCTAAAAGAGGGAAGCTTGTTGCAATAAGGGTTTTTTTGTGATATATTTGTTCGGTAAAAAGCTGATAAAAACCGCCACTATGATGTGATGAAGTGAAGGGACGAGTTTGAATTTTAACAACTGAAACATGACTCGCTGATGTGGCAAAAAAAAAAAGAACGCGGTGACGTACAACACTACGACGAGCCGAAAAATTGAAGTTCAATGCTTCCGAGCACGCGTTGAATTGTTTCCGAGCATGCGTAGGTATTTTGCGCGTCGGAATTTGTACAGACAATCGCATTTTCAGCTAGGAACTTTTTCCGACCGAAAAATTGAGAACCTGCTCTCAATCTTCTGTTGGCTGGATCGGTCTTTTGCTGGCCGAATTTTCGATCGTGTGTATGGGGCATCAGATTCCCCCGTACATCAGATTTCCCATCAGATCCCCCCTTACATCAAAGTCCACATCAGATTCCCCCATATATCAGTCCCCATTAAAGCCACCCCCCGCCACCACCACCACCACCACTGTCAATGTTCTCACCTAAGTCCCCCTTACATCAGAGTCCTCAGAGTCCCTCTTACATTGAATTCCCCCCCCTACATTAGGGTTTCCCTTTATTTCAGATTTCTCATCAAAGTCCCACCTACATCAATGCCACCCCCTCCCTTATATCAGAGTCCCTTTTAGAATCTTTTTTTCATCAATGTCCCCATAAGATTCCCCTCTTAAATCAGAATCCACATCAAAGTCTCCTTTATATCAGAGTAATCCTTACATCAAAGCCCCCCTTACATCAGGGTCCTTATCACAGTCCCCCCTTACATCAGGGTTCCCATGAGAGTCCTCCTTTACATTAAAGTTTCCCCTTACATCATGGTCCCCATCATAGTCCCCTCTTAATGTTTGCATCAGAGTCCCCCTTACAATAGAGCCCCTCTAACCCCCCCCCCAGTTCTTCATCAGGTCACGTAGAAAAATACAGATAATGCTTTCTTTCTCAACCAGACATGGGATAGTTGTATTTTACATTTTTAAATTGTATTTTTATTGTCTATTTTATTTATTTTGTTCTTCATATTTTTGTTTTTTTTTTTTTGTTCATTTTTATTTATTGTTGTAATGACAAAATGTTTCTAAAATGAAATAAAGATTATAGAAAAAAAAAAAAGATTCACTCACTAGACTAGATAAAAGTAGATCAAGGCTTGTGATAGACCCATATAGATCTCCATAGGATCACCGTGAGGTTGCAGAGCTCGGCAGACCTTCAAAAAGTTGTTATAACTTAGTTTTAAAAAAGTGCGGAAACTTTTTGAAGAACCCTCGTATATATTAGAAAGTTAAACAAATAAAAATGAACAATTTCAAACAAAATTCTACCAGTGTGTGGCCAGCTTATAGCAATAGGCCAACACCGGGCACATAGAAAAGTCTATAAGGAGTGCTGGAACTGAAGAGGTTAAAAGTCCAGGGCGATGGGTGGCGGTGAAGCCTTCCTTTGTTTCTCCTTATTTTTTTTTTTTGGCTTATTGGACCCCCCCTTCCCAGACTGGCTCGGAGGTTGAGGCACCTGCACAGGTGGGCAGGACAGGTTCTGTCTGTAGGGTTGTCATTATATATGATAGGAGTCATAGAGACCTGCAACATAGGCAGGAAGAGTTAAAGTGAAACAGAAAGTAACTGAGCGATTGTTCTCCACCCTATTAATCTTGAAGGAGGAAGAAGACGGTGAGGGCCAGAGGCGAATCTATGAAAGGGTTTCACCAGAGAATATTCTAGGAGGGAGACAATCAGACAACGAAGGTATGTATCATACGTGTGTCATGCTACGTTATGCGTTAATGTCAGCGTAGCATTGAGCGGAGGGAGAGCGCTGAGCTCTATTGTATATTATGTATATCACAGCAGATTTACACACACAATGCTGGGAAGTGTTTATTATAAAAATATTTAGTGCCAACTAACATCAGGCCAGTCAAAAGTGATATTATAGTCTAGTGGGTTGAATTAGTCCTATATGTATTGGGTTCTCCAACAGTGAGACCAGTGCAGGTGTACAGACCCGGGAACTCAGCACAGGGATGATGGGAACTCCTCATAATGGCACAGCAGGTGTACAGACCCGGGAACTCAGCATAGGGATGGTGAGAACCCCTCATAATGGGCACAGGGAGTGTACAGACCCGGAAACTCAGCACAGGGATGGTGGGAACCCCTCATAATGGCACAGCAGGTGTACAGACCCGGGAACTCAGCACAGGGATGGTGGGAACCCCTCATAATGGGCACAGCGGGTGTACAGACCCGGGAACTCAGCACAAGGATGGTGGGAACCCCTTATAATGGGCACAGCAGGTGTACAGACCCGGGAACTCAGCACAGGGATGGTGGGAACCCCTCATAATGGGCACAGCGGGTGTACAGACCCAGGAACTCAGCACAGGGATGGTGGGAACCCCTTATAATGGGCACAGCAGGTGTACAGACCCGGGAACTCAGCACAGGGATAGGGGGAACCCCTCATAATGGGCACAGCGGGTGAACAGACCTGGGAACTCAGCACAGGGATGGTGGGAACCCCTCATAATGGGTACAGCAGGTGTACAGACCCGAGAACTCAGCACAGGGATGGTGGGAACCCCTCATAATGGGCACAGCAGGTGTACAGACCCGAGAACTCAGCACAGGGATGGTGGGAACTCCTCATAATGGGCACATCAGGTGTACAGACCCGGGAACTCAGCACAGGGATGGGGAACCCCTCATAATGGGCACAGCAGATGTACAGACTCGGGAACTCAGCACAGGGATGGTGGGAACCCCTCATAATGGGTACAGCGGGTGTACAGACGCGGGAACTCAGCACAGGAATAGTGGAAGAACCTCATAGTGGGCACAGCTGGTGTACAAACCTGAGAACACAACACAGGAATAGTGGGCAGGGCTAGGACAAGGGATGGGCAGGAGGGACGGCTGCCCTGGGCACTGTGGTATCATGTGAGGTGGGGGGACAGGTAGAGTTCCTACCTACAAGCTGACAGGAGTAGGGGTATTTGTGTTAAATGGGGGAATTTTGGGGGCAGCAGGTGGTAAAAACTTTTTTAAGAGAGGAAATTTGGGGGTGTATGCTAGGAAAGGTGATTTGGGGGATTTGTGTTGGGAGGGGGGATGGGAGAAGATGATTTGTGCTAGAAGGGGGGATTTGAGGTGTTTGTGCTTGAAGAGATTATATGGTAGAGGGGGGAGGGGATTGGTGCTAGTAGGGGTCATTTTTGTTTTGTTTGCTGAAGACAAGCAGACTAAGGACATGGATTACTGGAACCATGTCCTGTGGTCTGATGAGACCAAGATAAACTTATTTGGTACAGATGGTGACAAGCGTGTGTGGGGGCAACCAGGTGAGGAGTACAAAGACAAGTATGTCTTGTCTACAGTCAAGCATGGTGGTGGGAGCGTCATGGTCTGGGGATGTTGCCAGCACTGGGGAGCTACAGATCATTGAGGGAACCATGAATGCCAACATGTACTGTGATATACTGAAGCAGAGCATAATCCCCTCCCTTCAGAGACTGGGCCGCAGGGCAGTATTCCAACATGATAAAGACCCCAAACACACCTCCAAGACCACCACTGCCTTGCTAAAGAAGCTGAGGGTAAAGGTGATGGACTGGTCAAACATGTCTCCAGACCTAAACCCTATTGATCATCTGTGGGGCATCCTCAAACTGAAGGTGGAGGAGCGCAAGGTCTCTAACATCCACCAGCTCTGTGATGTCGTCATGGAGGAGGGGAAGAGGACTCCAGTGACAACCTGTGAAGCTCTGGTGACCTCCATGCCCAAGAGGGTTAAGGCAGTGCTGGAAAATAATGGTGGCCACACAAAATATTGACACTTTGGGCCCAATTTGGACATTTTCACTTAGGGGTGTACTGACTTTTGTTGCCAGCGGTTTAGACATTAATGGCTGTGTGTTGAGTTATTTTGAGGGGACAGCAAATTTACACTGTTATACAAGCTGTACACTCACTACTTTACATTGTAGACAAGTGTCATTTCTTCAGTGTTGTCACATGAAAAGATAGAAGAAAAGATTTACAAAAATGTGAGGGATGTTACTGGCAGGGTCACCAAGTGAAAATAAAAGATAAAACACCTTACAAAATGAAAACTAAAACACAAGATAGTAAAGCTGAAGAGGTTCCCCCAGATTGCTAGTTAACTACTAGGCCCCCCTACATTCTGTTCTAACCTTTCTATAATTGTCTGTATCCCAGAGATCCATGACCTTCCACCTTCTCACACAGCCATAGATGTAGAAGAGTTAAAGCGGAGTGGCACCTAAAAAAAAATTTTTTAAAAGTCAGCAGCTACAAATACTGCAGCTGCTGACTTTTAAAACATGGACACTTACCTGTCCAGGGCGCCCGCGATGTCGGCACCCGAGGCCGAAGCGTCTCTTCGTCCTCGGGTGCTGCCGCCTCCATCTTCGGTAAGGGAATCAGGAAGTGAAGCCGTGCGGCTTCACTTCCCGGTTCCCTACTGCGCATGCGCGAGTCGCGCAGCGCAATACGGATGGTCCCTGCTGCCTCTGGGACCCGTGTGTTTCCCAGCAGGCAGCGGGGGGGGAACAGGATGTGGCGTAAATACCCGCAGATTCTGCGGCTATCTATGCCGGAAGTGGGTACAGATACCTGTAATATACAGGTATCTGTACCCCCCTCCCCCCTGAAAGGTGCCAACTGTGTCACCGGAGGGGGGGAGGAATCTAATGAGTGGAAGTTCCACTTTTGGGTGGAACTCCACTTTAAGCTTGGTGCACACAAGTTCAATAGAAACTGGCTGACATTCAGCCCATCTGTACTGCAGTCGGTCAGTCGTGTGAACGGCCAGCTTCTGTCGAAGGGGCATGACCGAAGAAGGTCTGCCGATCGGCTCCGGAGTGTTCTGGCGGGGGGGCTGTGCCCCTGTCTGAACACAATAGCACAGCAGGGAAGATCACTGTAATAACATCAGATAGTACAGCAGTTCCGTTTTTTTTTTTTTCGTTCTGCCCTGCTGGGTTCAACGAAGAAAAGATACTAGTGTGTACCAGGCTTTACCCTTTCCTCTACACTATACCTATCAATGATGGCTGTTCATCATTCTCAATGGAGCTTAACTACTCTGTGTGTCCAAAGATGAAGAGATATTGTAGATACTGAGAAGCCCATCACAAGTGACCATCTAATGAACTTTGGTTCCTCTTCCAACAAAGGCATTGCTACCTCCATGAAATTAATTTCCCTTGACACTGACCTCTGTAGAACTCTCTGAAGTTGCCTTTTTCCCTCCCATTATCTAGCCCAGCAGTCTCCAAACTATGGCCCGGGGGCCAGATGTTGTCCTTGACTTGCCTTTATCCAGCCATTGGGGCTCTTTTCCTTCCACTGATAAAAGTCACTATTTCTCCCACTGACCCCAATGATGAGGCACAATTCCTGTTATTGACATCAACAATAGGGCACTATTTCTCCCAATGACACCAACAATAGGACTCTATTCCTCCCAATGATACCAACGATGGGGGACTATTCCTCTCATTGATACCAATGATGGGGCACTATTCCTCCCACTGAGTTGAATGAATGGGCACTATTCCTTCCATTGACACCAATAGTGGAGCACTATACCACCCACTGACACCAACAATAAGGCACTATTCGTCCCACTGACACCAACAATAGGCCACTATTTCTCCCACTGACACCGATGATGGGGCACTATTTTTACCACTGACACCAATGATGGGGCACTTTTCCTCCCACTGACAGCAATGACAGGCCACTATTTCTCCCACTGACACCAATAACGGGGCACTATTTCTCCCACTGACGCTAACAATGGGGCACTATTTCTCTAAATGCAACCAATGATGAGGCTTTATTCCTCCCACAGACACCAGGACAATTTCTACTCCCATTGGCCACAGTCCAACCCCCCCTAAAGTCTGGAGGACAGTAAACTGGCCCTTTGGTTAGAAAATGTGGAGACCCCCTACTCTAGCCAATAGAATCTCCTGAATCGAAAAAAAAGAGAAGACCTCTGCTCCACTTCAACTTCAGAGCTGCCACAACTTACCAAGCCTAGGCATAGCCATTGAATGTCCCTCTTTGGCTTTAACTACAGCCCAATTCCCAGAACTGTTCCTGCATTATCTCGCCACACTTGTTCCATTGCCCTTCATGGCCAGTCAAGTTGCCATTCTACCAATCCTGGAACGCCCCAGCACTGCACTTCTCTGCCTGCAATCTTGATTCCAACTTGGTTTATGGCCTCGAACCCTAAACTGGCCCAACACTAGTAGAATTTTTGTTCTTAGATCATTTGTTGAATTTTCTAATGGTTAGTGAGATTAAATCTACATTCATTTTCGATTGTAGAAATTAGAAAATTCAAAGGAGCACAGTAGAACATTTTTCTTGAACAAGCAAATTTTTAACAGTGAATTTGGTTTCAATAGTACATTTTGTATTCATTTTGTATTTATTGTAAGGAAACCGGTTTAACAGGCCTGGGATGCCATTCAAACAGAAGGTCTGATGGAAATTGTAAGGGCTTTTGAACAAAAATAGTTGACTCGATGGCATTAAAAAATCTTCTGACGAACAATTTCTCTATGAATTTTAGAACAAAAATATAACTGTCTCTGGCCAGCTTTACTCTTGGACCTGTCTTTACCCCTCCCCCCCACTTTGCAGCCTATTCCAAAGCTCCCACAGATATTCTTTTTGTCCATCTAGTATTTCTCCTGTGCCTCCTCTTCCTATTTCCCTCTATTCTTTTACTACAACCACTGACTTACAAAAGCCCACAACAGCCTACAGTCACTTCACACCCTATGTGGCCTACAGCCACTTCTTCACCTGCATGGAGATATCAACAAGCTTAGTCATGAGGCAGGGCACCTCTCCTAATGCTGTGGCCTCCCTTAACCTGGTAAGCTGAGAAGCTGCTGTCCTTCCCCTTGAAAAATATTTAGGCCCTAATGCAGGCCATACATGGGTCGCATTCCGAATGAATTTCCTTTCAAAAATCTAAAATGACATGCGTTTTGTAATTCCATGGTGCCACCATTAAATTTGACCAACCAAGCCTTCAATTTCCCCTCATATTGCTACAGGAAAGACATTTTGTGGTCAGGAAGCTTCTTTTCTTTTCAGGTCACAGCTCGTGCACATTTCTTTTTCAATTATATTGATTAGAAATTTGTTAATTCATTTAAATATTTTCCAACATGCTCGATCACTCATATTCAATGGCTGTATGGAAAGCTGCAGCCCACTAATGGTGCGAAATTTGACTGAAAATTCATAATTACGATTTTCAAAAGAAAATTCATTTAGAATTTGACCCATGTGCGTACAGCTTAGGTCCTGCCCTTTAGAAACACCAATCTGTCCACCAATCACTAGAGCTGTGGCCTACAAACACACTTTGTTTGGTTTACGTTCTCTCAGAGAAATCTGTCCTGAAAAGGGCCATTCAGTTGTAGTAACCCTCATAGGTCAAAGGTTCTCAGTCCTCTGATACCATATCACAATTTCATAGTGAAATTGTGATAGGGTATCACCAAGTTTAGAACCTCCCTTGCCTTTCCGGAAAAACAATAAGCATTGATATTAGCATGATAAATTTAGCAGCAGCTTCCTCTAATAAAGACGGGTCACCAGTGCCAGGACAAGGTCATCTAGCGCCCAGGGTGAAGATGTCAAATGGCACCCCCCCCCCAAATGTAAGGACATTATGTGTCAGCAAAAATTCCCTGCCCCCCTAAAAAATTATTCAAGCACTATAGTTGGGCTTTAGAGCTCCATAAGATTGCAGGGGCCCTGCACTGGCCCCTACCCATGCTCTTTGCTGGAAGCGGATGGGGGAAGATAAAGAAACACTGCAAGGTGGTGATGATGCAATCATGATCCAGGAGAACTGCAATGGCAGGAGAAGAAGCTAGAGGGGAGAGAGAGCACAACCCGTCCCTTCTCCCGGCTCTTTCCTCCACTCCAGATCTGGCTTGTCTCCTCCAGTGCTAGGCTGACAGGAGTTACATAGTTACATAGTAGGTGAGGTTGAAAAAAGACACAAGTCCATCAAGTCCAACCTATGTGTGTGATTATGTGTCAGTATTACATTACATATCCCTGTATATTGCGGTCATTCAGGTGATTATCTAATAGTTTCTTGAAGCTATCAATGCTCCCCGCTGAGACCACCGCCTGTGGAAGGGAATTCCACATCCTTGCCGCTCTTACAGTAAAGAACCCTCTACGTAGTTTAAGGTTAAACCTCTTTTCTTCTAATTGTAATGAGTGGCCACGAGTCTTATTAAACTCTCCTCTGCGAAAAAGTTTTATCCCTATTGTGGGGTCACCAGTACAGTATTTGTAAATTGAAATCATATCCCCTCTCAAGCGTCTTTTCTCCAGAGAGAATAAGTTCAGTGCTCACAACCTTTCCTCATAACTAAGATCCTCCAGACCCTTTATTAGCTTTGTTGCCCTTCTTTGTACTCGCTCCATTTCCAGTACGTCCCTCCTGAAGACTGGTGCCCAGAACTGGACAGCATACTCCAGGTGCGGCCGGACCAGAGTCTTGTAGAGCGGGAGAATTATCGTTTTATCTCTGGAGTTGATCCCCCTTTTAATGCATGCCAATATTCTGTTTGCTTTATTAGCAGCAGCTTGGCATTGCATGCCATTGCTGAGCCTATCATCTACTAGGACCCCCAGGTCCTTTTCCATCCTAGATTCCCCCAGAGGTTCTCCCCCCAGTGTATAGATTGCATTCATATTTTTGCCACCCAAATGCATTATTTTACATTTTTCTACATTGAACCTCATTTGCCATGTAGTCGCCCACCCCATTAATTTGTTCAGGTCTTTTTGCAAGATTTCCACATCCTGCGGAGAAGTTATTGCCCTGCTTAGCTTAGTATCGTCTGCAAATACAGAGATTGAACTGTTTATCCCATCCTTCAGGTCGTTTATGAACATATTAAATAGGATTGGTCCCAGCACAGAACCCTGGGGAACCCCACTACCCACCCCTGACCATTCTGAGTACTCCCCATTTATCACCACCCTCTGAACTCGCCCTTGTAGCCAGTTTTCAATCCATGTACTCGCCCTATGGTCCATGCCAACGCACCTTATTTTGTACAGTAAACGTTTATGGGGAACTGTGCCAAATGCTTTTGCAAAATCCAGATACACCACGTCTATGGGCCTTCCTTTATCTAGATGGCAACTCACCTCCTCATAGAAGGTTAATAGATTGGTTTGGCAAGAACGATTCTTCATGAATCCATGCTGATTACTGCTAATGATATCATTCTTATTACTAAAATCTTGTATATAGTCCCTTATCATCCCCTCCAAGAGTTTACATACTATTGATGTTAGGCTAACTGGTCTGTAATTCCCAGTAATGTTTTTTGGGCCCTTTTTAAATATTGGTGCTACATTGGCTTTTCTCCAGCTGCAATCACTACTCCTATCCTCTTGTAGGTAGGAGCTCTCTATATGGTGCCCTCCCCACCTTACATGATGCCACCATGCCCAGGGCAGCTTCCTCTCCCGCCCATCCCTTGTCCTGACCCTGCCGGTCACTGCTGCTATCTCTCCCCTTGAGCAGGGTTACTGGTCATGTCTCCCTCCTCCAGTGGGTGGAGCCTGATGAACCCCTCCCACAGCTCTCCTCTCTGCACAATTATGTACAGTACAGGGATGTCACTGCTATTTTTACAAGGTAATATTTGGTTTTGCAAAGGCATTTTGTCCACACAAAGCAGATTTATATCCTTTATGGCTATTGAAGAATGTATTGAAATTAAAGTTTTTGTGCCCGGAATTCAGCCTTAAAGATCACGCACCTCATTTAATTCTTATGAACAGAGATCTGGATTGTTGTGGAGTAAACTATAAAATGCAAGCGATGAAATAAACTGCTTATCATGTTATCGGATTATGACTTATGTCTGTTGGTTATTCCAGATGGGGCCAAAAAAGGTGGCAATCTGCTCCAGAGACAGCGAACAGAATTATGAATGGCTGATAGATTTTCTAAAGAACAGAACGTGTAAGAATGCAAAAAAGATGAGGGCCCGACCTGTGTACATAACCAACGACATGTCTAAGTTTCGTCAAGAGGTCTCCGGGTATGACTTCGCCATCTTGTATCATACTAAGAAGCGTGGAAGGATAAATATCACCAACGTCACCGACTCCCTCTATGACGAGGAGCTGAAATTTCTTCATGACAGGTTTGGTAAGTAATAGGACTTTATTTTTGTATTGTAGCGCTACCCTCACAAGGGCTGCAGATGTTAACTGGTTCTTTCACAAACAGTACAAGGCCACCAGCCACACAGCAACAGTCCTTCCACTCTGGCTTCAATAAACAGTCTAGGGTTTGACTTTTTAAATCGTATTGGTTGAAGAAATTGGGAAGAGGTTGGGGTTAGGGTGGTATGGGATATTCAAGGCATGTTGAATAGTAACAGGTGGGCACTCTTGTCTAGGCTAGGCTTCTCTGAACAGTCTTGTAGGCCACGGGTTTAAAGGAATGGCCAAAACTAAGTACCTGTCTCAGAAATGCTGACACTTATCCTTCAAACAGCACACAGTTACTTGGATCTTGAGCTCAGGTCTATTCTCACAATGTCGCTTTAGGACAGCTGAAGTCCCCCAATTTTCTTTAGACATCTCTATGCTTCAAGACAACTACTCAGTTCCTAGCTTCCACCAGACATTCTTCAGTGAGGAAGGAGTTAATACTCATAGTGCTATAGGACAGCTACACACTTCCAGTGATTCCTCCATACCAGATCCCTGGGTGAAATTGCTTGGTTAGTTCAAGAGTAAATTAGGAATAGGCCACCCAGCATTGCCACTAGGGATGAGCTTCATGTTCGAGTCGAACCCATGTGCAACTCGAACATCGGCTGTTCGGTCGTTCGCCGAATTGCGAACGATATGGGGCGTTCGCGCCAAATTCGTGTGGCGGGTTACGGCCCATAATTCACTGCGGCATCGCAGTGCATTGCTGGCTGATGATTGGCCAAGCATGCACTATGACCCGCATGCTTGGCCAATCACAGCGCCGCCTGAACAGAGAGCCGTAATTGGCCAAAGCCAAGGAGGCTTTGGCCAATTATGGCTCAGGGGATTTAGTACACGCCCCACACTATATAAGGCCACCTGCACGGCGGCCCTGTGCAGTGTGTTTCGGTGTGCTGAGAGATAGAGAGAGAGAGAGAGACAGTGTCATTTCATTTGAGTTAGCTAGATTAGGCAGGACAGTCAGTCAGTTAGCTGCACTTACAGTGTATTGTGTATATATATGCATCCCAGGTGTTGCATATATATATATACACTGTATTCAGTTTAGCTAGATCCGTTCCTGTTATCTTCCTACTGACAGGCAGGCTTGTCTTGTTACAGTATTTACAGCTACCTGAAGAAAATTACTGGTGTTCTTTTGATCCTATTAGTACCACAGTCAGGCAGCTAGACTATTTACAGTTAGTGCAGTGCATCCTGCTCATAGTGTTCAGCTAGATCCATTCCTGTTATCTTCTTACTGACAGGCAGGCTTGTCTTGTTACAGTATATAAAGCTACCTGAAGAAAATTACTGGTGTTCTTTTGATCCTATTAGTACCACAGTCAGGCAGCTAAACTATTTACAGTTAGTGCAGTGCGTCCTGCTCACAGTGTTCAGCTAAACCTACAAGTTAGTGGGGTGAATCCACCTCACAGTGTTCAGCTAAAGCTACCTGTAGAAGGTTGGTGGTGTTTTCATACTACAGGCAGGCAGTTGATTTTGCTAGCTGCAGTATCAGTACATATATATATATATATATATATATATATATATATCCCAGCTTAGTGCAGCTACAGGCCATTAGTATGTCTGGAAGGCCAAGAAGGAGAGGCAGACAGTCACAAGCTAATAAGAGAGGGCAAGCAGGCTCTGTGTCTAGTGCTGGTCGTGGAGACGGTGCATCCTCAACAGCACGTGGCCGTGGGACACGCTTGGCCTTTTTTTCGGCAGCTGGCCGTGTTGAGCCGCAACATGCGGAAGACTTGGTCGAGTGGATGACCAAGCCCTCCTCATCCTCCTCATCCTCTCTCACCCATGCCCAGGGTACTTTGTCTGGCAAAGCAGCGGCCTCTTCCCTCGGCTCAATGTCATCAGTGACTCCTTCCCTAGCCCCACCATGTCCTCCTGAGGAGTCCCTCGAACTGTTTGACCACAGTGTTGGGTACATGCTCCAGGAGGATGCCCAGCGTTTGGAAGGCTCTGATGATGATACTGAGCTCGATGAAGGCAGTAACATGAGCACGGACAGAGGGGGTGCCCAAGAAGGACAGCAATCTGGCCGTCATGCTCCCCCTGCTGCAGCATACTGCCAGGTTTGCTCCAGTGATGAGGAGGGAGGGGATGATGAGGTCACTGACTCAACGTGGGTGCCTGATAGGAGAGAGGAGGAGGAGGAGGAGGAGGCGGCACATCACCAACGAGGCAGGATGCCCTCCAGGGGCCAGCCTAAGGGCAGCACATTGACTGCATCACACCCCAAAGCTCCACATGTGCAGGACGCTGCAGTCTCTGCGCGTTATTCAAAAAGTTCTTTGGTGTGGGCCTTTTTTGAGACGAGTGCATCAGATCGCACCGCTGCTATTTGCAACATATGTCTCAAGAGTATCTCGCGTGGCCAAAACATCTCCCATGCTTGGGCACCACATGCTTGACCAGACATATGTTGACCTGCCATGCAGTTCATTGGCAAGTGTACCTAAAAGACCCACACCAAAGAACAAAGAGGACCTCTCCTTGCTCCTCATCAGCTGAGATTTCCAACCCCACTAGACCTTCAGTCCTCTCTGAGACCTGCACTGAGAGGAATGAAGGTGTAGAATTAGTTGTGTCACAGCCAAGTACTTGTGGGCAATCTGCTTTTGGTACAACGACGTCAGATTGTACCAGGCAAATTTCCCTGCCCCAGCTGCTGCACCGCCGAAAGAAGTTTGCTCCCAGCCATCCACATGCCCAGCGGTTAAATGCTAGCTTGGCAAAATTGCTAGCACTTCAACTGTTGCCTTTTCAGTTGGTAGACTCTGCCCCCTTCCGTGAGTTTGTGGAATGTGCGGTTCCTCAGTGGCAGGTACCCAAATGCCACTTTTTCTCACGGAAGGCGATTACGGCTCTCTACCGGCATGTGGAAGGCAATGTCCATGCCTCGCTGGACAGGGCGGTCAGCAGTAAGGTGCATATTACCGCTGACTCATGGTCCAGCAGGCATGGACAGGGACGTTACCTAAGTTTCACGGCGCATTGGGTGACTCTGCTGGCAGCTGGGAAGGATGCAGGACAAGGTGCAGTAGTGTTGGAGGTTGTTCCGCCACCACGCCTCCAAAATGCTAATGATTGTGACACACCTCTCTCCTCCACCCCCTCCTCTTCTTCTTCCTCCATGGCCTCTTCCTGTGCTTTGTCCTCGGAACCAGCGGTGCTCCGTAGCCGTTCAAGGGGCTATGCAAGTATGCAGGCCAAAAGATGCCATGCGGTGCTTGAGCTGGTGTGCTTGGGGGACAGGAGCCACACTGGGGCAGAGGTTCTGTCAGCTCTGCAGGGGCAGGTTCAGAGGTGGTTGATGCCACGCCAACTTAAGGCAGGAATGGTGGTTTGCGACAATGGCACCAACCTCCTCTCTGCCCTCCGACAGGGACAAATGACCCATGTGCCCTGTTTGGCTCATGTCCTTAACTTGGTGGTGCAGCGGTTCTTGGGCAGGTACCCGGGCTTACAGGATGTCCTGAGGCAGGCCAGGAAAGTCTGTGTGCATTTCCGCCGGTCATCTAATGCCAGTGCTCGGCTGACGGACCTCCAAAAGGAGTTTAACCTGCCCAAGAACCGCCTAATCTGTGACATGCCCACCAGGTGGAACTCAACGTTGGCCATGCTGCAGCAGCTGCACACGCAGCAGAGGGCCATCTATGAGTACCTGTGCGACTATGGCACTAGGACATGGTCAGGGGAGCTTGGTTTTTTTTCCCCACGCCAGTGGGCCATGATCAGGGATGCATGCACTGTCCTGTCACCATTTGAGGAGGCCACAAGGATGGTGAGCAGTGACAGTGCATGCATCAGTGACACTGTCCCCCTTGTCCACCTGTTGGAGCACACGCTGCGTGGAATAATGGACAGGGCACTTGAGGCATAACAGAGGCAGGAAGAGGAGGACTTCCTTAGCTCTCAAGGCCCCCTTTATCCAGACAGTGTTCCTGCGTGCCCGCCGATCACACAGGAAGAGGACGAGGAGGAGGAGGAGGAGGAAGATTGTGTCAGTATGGAGGTGGAGCCTGGCACTCAGCATCAGCAGCAGTCTTTAAGGGATCAGTCCCAAGAAACACATGGACTTGTACGTGGCTGGGAGGAGGTGGCTGCGGACCATGTCGTCCTTAGTGACCCAGAGGACTCCGGACCGAATGCCTCAGCAAACCTACGCTGCATGGCCTCCCTGATCCTGCAAAGCCTGCGTAAGGATCCTCGTATTCGTGGTATCAAGGAGAAGGACCAATACTGGCTGGCAACCCTCCTTGATCCACGTTACAAGGGTAAGGTTGCGGACCTTATCTTGCCATCGCAGAGGGAGCAGAGGATGAAACATCTTCGGGAGGCCTTGCAGAAAGGTCTGTGCAACGCGTTTCCAGAGACTGGGAGGTTACAAACTCCTGTTTCTGGACAACGTGTTGCTGAGGCTTCGGTCAGTCAAAGAAGGAGCGGTGGAGAAGGTGGCCGTCTGACCGATGCGTTCAGACAATTTTTTTGGTCCGCAGCCCCAAGGTATGATCGGTCCCAGCAACCATCGCCAGCGTCTGTTTTACATGGTGCAGGAATACCTAGGGGCAAAATCAGACTTGGACACCTTTCCCACCGAAAATCCTCTGGGTTACTGGGTCTTGAGGATGGATCACTGGCCAGAGCTTGCACAGTATGCAATTGAGCTACTGGCCTGTCCTGCATCCAGCGTTCTTTTGGAACGCACATTCAGTGCTGCTGGAGGCGTGGTAACCGATCACAGGGTGCGTCTGTCCACCGACTCGGTCGATCGACTGACCTTCATAAAAATGAATCAGTCTTGGATCACCACCAGCTACCAAGCACCTGATGCTGATGTAACCGAATAATTTTTTTTGAAATCTCAGATCCCTTCAAAGACTGCCTATGCTGATGATGAGTGACTATCCCTGAGTAATTATCCTCTTCCTCCTCAATCATCACGCTGATAGCTTGTAAGAACATTTTTGGTTCTGGGCGCCACCACCAGTGCCTAAGGCACAATTTTTCAGCCCCTGTTTAACAGGGGCGTGTAATTACAATTTTTGATGCAATACTTTGCAGCAGGGCTCGTTCCTGCGTTCCAACTAGAGTGTCTGTGAGGGGTTGCAGTGTTGTGGCACCAGCACCACCACCAGCAAAGGCCCAATTTTTCTGCCCCTGTTCAACAGGGGCATGTAATTACAATTCTTGATCTAATATTTCACAGCAGGGCCCATTTCTGCACCCACCAAGAGCGAGTGAGGACTTACAGTGTTGTGGCACCAGCACCACCACCACCAAAGACCCAGTTTTTCTGCCCCTGTTCAACAGGGGCATGTAATTACAATTCTTGATCTAATATTTCACAGCAGGGCCCTGTGAGGGCTTACAGTGTTGTGGCCACAACAACACCTAAGGCCCAAATTTCTGCTGAGTATATAGGGCAGGCCCCTACTTTCAAACATCTAACTTACAAACGACTCCTACTTGCAAACGGAAGGAGACAACAGGAAGTGAGATGAAATCTACCCCTAGGAAGGGAAATTCTCTCCTGTAAGAGTTAATATGGGAAGACCATTTCTCCTTTCCACTGATGCTTTCCAATCCTTGTTCCACAAAAAAACCCAAATTTTCAAAAAACATTTGTCATTGGGACAAAAAGTGAGGTGAAATCTTCTAAAAAGAGGAGGGAAGACAGCAAAACAAATGTCACAGGGGTGATAAGCCTTCCCTATGTTTTCCAAAAAGCTTAAAAAAGATTTTTTGGCTGGAGCTAAACACGTTAAAAATGTACCCGTTCAAAATTACAAACAGATTCTACTTAACAACAAACCAACAGTCCCTGTCTTGTTTGCACCGCCTGTATACTGCTGTTCAGAGTATATAGGGCCTGGTGGCCCCACACCTTTCCTTATTTTAATTTGGGTGCGGGGTTCCCCTTAATATCCATACAAGACCCAAAAGGCCTGGTAATGGACTGGGGGGGTACCCATGGTGTTTGTCTCACTGATTTTAATCCATATTGCCAGGACCCGACATTACATTAAACCCGCAAGCAGTTTTAAATTAGATTTTTTTCTTTAAAAATGACATTTGGTGCAGGGACTGTTCTAAACACGGGAAACACGCGTCACTTTACAGGCATACTATAGACACCCCTCAGGTACGATATTTAAAGGAATATTTCACTTTTTTTTTTTTTACTTTAAGCATCATTAAAATCACTGCTCCCGAAAAAACGGCCGTTTTTAAAAGTTTTTTTTGCATTGATACATGTCCCCTGGGGTAGGACCCGGGTCCCCAAACCCTTTTTAGGACAATACCATGCAAATTAGCCTTTAAAATGAGCACTTTTTATTTCGAACGTTCGAGTCCCATAGACGTCAATGGGGTTCTAACGTTCGTGCGAACTTTCGGTCCGTTCGCAGGTTCTGGTGCGAACCGAACCGGGGGGGTGTTCGGCTCATCCCTAATTGCCACAGCTAGGACCTCAATGAACTAAAGCAACTCCAGCAAGCTTGCCCCTGAGACTGGAAACTTCTCCAGCAGGACAAGACCAAGGCTATTCCAGACCCCAGACTATTGATGTTCCCCTCCAGCCACCTACTTTGCACACCTCCCCAGGATTTGGCTGCAGCACGATAAATATTCAAGCCGCCCGTTTGACTCTTCTAGGCCCCAATGTTCTAGAAGGCAGGGGAAGCAATAAAACCTACAGCCTGTGGGACCCAGAACAGCCCAAAGAAATCAACAGCTGCTCCAATGATTACAGTGGAGCTAAAAGAACAAAATTTTCCTAATATCCTAACAATCTATCTAGGAGGGTGCTATAGTATTACATAGGATGTTTCATATTCTGAAACAATTCTGCATTCTACAAGGTTGAACTCCAGGCCACTTTTTTTTTTGCATTGATGAAGTA
The DNA here is from genome assembly GCA_037953035.1 of Aquarana catesbeiana. Classification (NCBI taxonomy): domain Eukaryota; kingdom Metazoa; phylum Chordata; class Amphibia; order Anura; family Ranidae; genus Aquarana; species Aquarana catesbeiana. The sequence goes on from JBBHAA010001632.1 coordinate 1,040,858, forward strand.
GGGAAGGATGAAGACCTCAGACAGGTTTCATTGCTTTCTGTATCTCCATTATTGGAGATTTCCTTTCACCTGTTCTCTGCTGGAACAGAAAATATGGAGAATCTCTCTGAATGGGGACACAGCCTGTGTGGAATTAAGATATTTAGAATCCCTGTCAGGTTTTTGTTGGTAGTTGTGCTCTTGTTGACCCCTACTTTCTTTCTTGTGTCTGGACAGGAAGTGTAGTAGAAGCGATCTTCCCACTGGGGACCATGAGTGTCCACAGAACTTTTTTCAGGGGGGGCATCATTTTAGGGTCACCCATGCGCCGCCCCTTTTTGACAATGTCATTTTCACATTGTCATGGTCAGAGACTGCAGACGTAGTACAGTCCCTAGGATAAGTAATGGATAATGGCCGACAGGCCCTCTTACCGGGACCCAGAAAAACTACAGAAGTGATCCCCCCCTGGCTGGATGATCGCTTACTCTGGGTTCCCCGGGGGCGATTCTGGTCAGTAATGTAGCATGTCTGTACCCTGGCAGTGGCTCAGTCTTTCTCTCTCTGGTGGCTCTGGGCAGAATGTCTCTCTCTGGTGGCCCTGGGTAGCGTGGCTCTTTCTGGTGGCACTGGGTAGCGGGGCTCTCTCTCTGGTGGTGCTGGGTAGCGTGGCTCTCTCTGGCGCTGGTTAGCGTGGCTCTCTCTCTGGTGGTGCTGGGTAGCCTGGCTCTCTCTCTGGTGGCACTGTGTAGCCTGACTTTCTCTCTGGTTGCGCTCGATAGCCTGGCTCTCTCTCTGGTGGTGCTGGGTAGCCTGGCTCTCTCTCTGGTGGCGCTGGGTAGCGTGGCTCTCTCTCTGGTGGCGCTGGGTAGCGTGGCTCTCTCTCTGGTGGCGCTGGGTAGCGTGGCTCTCTCTCTGGTGGCGCTGGGTAGCGTGGCTCTCTCTCTGGTGGTGCTGGGTAGCGTGGCTCTCTCTTTGGTGGTGCTGGGTAGCGTGGCTCTCTCTCTGGTGGCGCTGGGTAGCATGGCTCTCTCTCTGGTGGCGCTGGGTAGCATGGCTCTCTCTCTGGTGGCGCTGGGTAGTGTGTCTCTCTCTGGCGCTGGGTAGCGTGGCTTGCTCTCTGGCGCTGGGTAGCGTGGCTCTCTCTCTGGTAAAACTGGGCAGTGTGGTTCTCTCTCTGGTGATACTGGGCAGCGTGGCTCTCTCTCTGGTGACTCTGGGCAGCATGGCTCTCTCTCTGGCTTCCGCGCAGCACACACCTTTCTTTGTCCTGTAGCACTCACTCCCTCAGCTTTTTTCCAGGCTGCAGTCACTCAATCTCTCTCTTGATCGAGCTGTAGCCTCCTTCCTGTGGAAAATGGGGCTGCCAATCTTCGGGACTACGTGTCCCATGATGCTCTCCTCTCCTAGTCTCCTTTAAATGGCCCTCTGTTATGGCCAATGGGGAAGGAACGGAGCGGCAGGAAGCTGGGTGGAGAACCTGGTGAGAGCCGCTGTCTCTTCTCCCTGACAGGAGAAAGGGGGGGCAAGCCCGCAGCTCGCCTTTCTCCTGTCACAGCGACGCTGAGTTCTCTGCTGGACTGAGCAGGGAAATAAAGCCCGCAGTCTCACTACACTGATAGGGGGCTTGACAGCACCTTGATGGTGTCACCCTGCTGGCTGCCTGCACCCCCATAGAGACGCCACTGTGCTGAATGTGCCGATCTGATCCCTGATTCCAGGGGGGGGACACTTGACCCTCCTTGCCCCTACCTGCAGACGCCCATGCTGGGGACAAAGAAAACAGTAAAACCCTGACCTAAGTTCTCACCCCTAACCACCTTGTTGAAAACAACCACCTTGTTGAAAAAAATATTTTTGGATTGGAGTCCACATCCAATACTATCAGGGAATTCCTATTAGCCAACTGGCTTGATGTGTGTGTGTGTGTGTGTGTGTGTGCGCAAGAATGCACATGGTTGTGCATTCTTAATCAGATGCTTTAAAAAAACACTCCCCTCCCATTGGATTCCATGCGTCCAGCTCCTTGCAAGGGGGCGGACGCATGGATAGGGGGAGCGGTGCCCGTGCACCCTTAATGGAACGGGCTACCCCCGATGCGCCCCAATGTAAACACTTTTCTGTGCCGAGAGTGTGTTCCTTGCTTGCTCCCAATGCATTTACCTGCGAGTACCGGAAAGCTCCCAATGCATATTTGCGTTGAGGAGCTTTCTGATCATGTGACTGCCAATCATAGCAGTCACATGACCACAGTCACCAATGCAGTTGGAACTTTGTTCTGCCATCCATATACTTTTGAATATATAATTTTTGACTAGACTTTCTGAATTTTTTATTTTTTATATTTTATTTTTTATTTTTTATATTTTATTTTTCTTATTATTATCACTATTTTCTCCTATTGGCTTGCATTTGTCATCAATTTTTGGAGCACGTTGGACTATTGATAGAGATTGTACATGCACTATATTAGCACATAATTGGTCAGCATTTTACAATTGATCAATATTTCACACTTACCTACTATATGTGGATGGGATGTTTTTTAAATACTTTTCATTTTTTTCACTTTTTTGATGGTACTAACCAATGTATGGGCAATGAGATTTGTGTACACTAGTGTTATTTAACTTTTTGAGTATGGTATTGTAATATCCACAATATCATTTATTTATATACCCCCCTTAAGGGAGCGCCATAACCCCCATCAATACTTTTTCACATTTGTTAGCCCTCTAAGGGTCTAAATTAGGGGAGGCAGCACACCTTCTTCTCAGTCTCTCTCTTCTCTTTTCTCTAACTGATTTTCTCCCTTCTTTTTTCCCTTTTTCTTCCCATTCCTGGCCCTCTCCTTTGGGTGTTCCCCATTCCCCTTTCTCTCTCCTCTTCTCCCTTTTGTATCATTCCTATTTTTCTTTTTCTTTTTCTTTATCTGTCCTGCTCCTGATGATCACAGTGATACCACATATGTGTATGTTAGCTGTTGTTTGTACTCAGAAACGATAGGGCACTTATTGTTTTTTTTTTTATCTTACCTAAAATACACCTAATGCCCTGTACACGCGATCAGATTTTCTGACAACAAATGTTGGATGAGAGCTTGTTGTCGGAAAGTCTGACCTTGTGTATGCTCCATAGAACATTTGTTGGCGGAATTTCCGCCAACAAATGTTTGAGAGCAGGTTCTCAAATTTTCCGACAACAAAACTAGTTGTCGTAAATTCAGATCATGTGTAGACAATTCCGACGCACAAAATTCCATGCATGCTCGGAATTATTATTATTATTCACGATTTATATAGCGTCAACAGTTTACGCAGCGCTTTACCATGTATAAGGGGGACAACACAATTACAGTTCAATACAAAAGGTATAGGAGGGCCCTGCTCGTAGAGCTTACATTCTAAAGGGAGGGGGTGGTGGTACAAAAGGTAATAGCTGCAAAGAATGATTTGATGGGGGTGTCTTAGGGACAGTTATGTGGGTGTGGAATAGGCTTCCCTGAATAAATCAGAGATCTCCTAAAGGTTGACAGGGTAGGGGCTGATCGGACATACTGGGGCAGGGAGTTCCAGAGGATGGGAGAGGCTCTGGGGAAGTTCTGAAAGCGAGCATGGGAGGAGGTAACAAGGGAGCTAGAGAGCAGGAGGTCCTGGGAGGAACGGAGGGGGCGATTTGGGTGATATCTGCAGATGAGGTTGGTGATGTAGATGGGGGCGATGTTGTGAATGGCCTTGTATGTTGTGGTTAGCATTTTGAATTTCACACGGTAGGGGAAGCCAGTGAAGGGATTGGCAGAGAGGAGCAGCAGTCACGGATCGATTGGTGAGGTGTATTAGTCTAGCAGCAGCATTCATAATAGACTGAAGGGGGGAGGAGCCTGTGTAAGGGTAGGCCATTAAGGAGAGAGTTGCAGTAGTCGAGGCGGGAAATAATCAAGGAGTGAATAAGTTGCTTTGTGTTGTCATTAGTCAGGAAGGGTCGAATTCTGGTGATGTTGCAGAGGTTAAGGTGGCAGGATTTAGCCAGTGATTGGATATGGGGGCTGAAGGAGAGGTCAGAGTCAAGGATTACACCCAGCACCCTGGCATGTGTGGAGGGACCAATGGTTGAGTTGTTGATATTAATGGTGAAGTCACGGGGGGATCGTGAAGGAGGAAATATAACAAGCTCAGTTTTAGAAAGATTAAGTTTGAGGAAGTGGTGTGACATCCATATCGATATATCATTCAGTAAGTTTGAGATCCGTGAGGAGATAGAGGGGGTGAGTTGAGGAGTGGAGAGATAGATCTGGGTGTCATCGGCATAGAGGTGGTATTGGAAGCCATGGGAGGTGATCAACTGGCCCAGGGAAGAGGTATAGAGTGAGAATAGGAGAGGCCCAAGGATGGAGCCTTGGGGTACCCCAACAGAAAGAGGAAGGGGAGCGGAGGAGATGGAGTTGTGACACTGAAAGTGCGCTGAGATAGGTAGGAGGAGAACCAGGATAATGCAGAATCACAGAGGCCAAGGGAGTGTAATTTGTTGAGGAGGAGCAGGTGGTCAACTGTGTCAAAGGCAGCAGAGAGGTCTAAAAGTATGAGTATGGAGTAGTGGCCATTGGTTTTAGCAGTTAGTAGGTCATTGGTTAGTTTTAGTAGGGCAGTTTCAGTAGAATGTTGTGGGCGGAAGCCAGACTGTAGGGGGTCTAGAAGTTTGTTGTCCTTGAGGTAGCAACTCATTCGGTCATGAACAAGGCGTTCAATGAGCTTGGAGGCAAACGGGAGCAGGGAGATGGGTCTTAAGTTATTCAGAGGAGAGGGAGAGGTTGAAGATGTGTGTTAGGGAGTTGAGGATAGAGTGGGAAGGTGGTCGCAGTAATTGAGAGGGGACAGGGTCCAGGGGACAGGTAGTCAGGTGGGCCATGGAGAGGAGTTTATCAACTTCTTCTGTGGTAACTGGGCAAAAGGAGGAGAGTATTGAGTGTGGTGTTGGACCCACTGTGTTTGGTAGGGGAGGAGTTTTAATGCTGGATATCTCCTTGCAAATTGTGTTGATTTTTGCTATTAAAATGGTTGGCAATCTGTTGAGCGGTAAGCAAGTTGGTGGGTGGGGGTCATGTATTTATTAAACTGCTTTCTATTGGCTAGGCCCCTGAAGAATCCAGGGATCCTCTTTTTTGGTCAGCTCCCACCACTCAGCCTTGCTGCTACAAAAGTCCAGGATGGTCACCTGTGCCTGAAAGAATTCCTCAAAGGATTGTCTAACATGTTCTTCCTTGAGTAGAGTTGAATTCAATCTCCAGATGCCCTTGCCCCTCTGAGGGGCGTTTGAAGCATTCAGGACCACAGATAGCAAACAGTGATCAGAGAACTCTACTGCCTGCACCACTAGGGGGTGAGAAAGCAGAGGTCTCCTTAAAAAAAAACCTATCTATTCTACTCTGACTATTACCTCGATGAAAGGTAAACCCGGTGTCATCCGGGAGGTGCTTAATGTGCACATCCACAAGACCAGCATCCCTAACCATACTATTTAAAAAAACGCTATCATATCCCAGCCTGTCCTTGAATTCCTTCCTGTCCTTGGGCCTAGTTACTGTATTAACCACTTGACGACCGCCTCACGCCGATGTACGTCGGCAAAGTGGCACGGACAGGCAAAATCACGTACATGTACGTGATTTGCCTTCCGCGGGTGGGGGGTCCGATCGGACCCCCCCCCGGTGCCCGAGGCGGTCGTCTTTTGTCCAGCGGCGATCCGTGATGAGGGGGAGACCATCCGTTCGTGGCCCCCCCCTTGCGATCGCCGCCGGCCAATGAGAACACTCCTTTGCTGCTGTATGCTAAACAGCAGCAAAGGAAGTGATGTCATCTCCCCTCGGGTCGGTATTTTCCGTTCCGGCCCGAGGAGAGAAGACATCTATGTGAGTGCACAACACACACACACACAGTAGAACATGCCAGGCACACAAAACACCCCGATCCCCCCCCCGATCGCCCCCCGATCCCCCCCCAATCACCCCCCCCCCCCGTCACAAACTGACACCAGCAGTTTTGTTTTTTTTTTTTTTTTTTTTTTTTCTGATTACTGCATAGTGTCAGTTTGTGACAGTTACAGTGTTGGGACAGTGAGTATTACCCCCCTTTAGGTCTAGGGTACCCCCCTAACCCCCCCTAATAAAGTTTTAACCCCTTGATCACCCCCTGTCACCAGTGTCACTAAGCGATCATTTTTCTGATCGCTGTATTAGTGTCGCTGGTGACGCTAGTTAGTGAGGTAAATATTTAGGTTCGCCGTCAGCGTTTTATAGTGACAGGGACCCCCATATACTACCTAATAAATGTTTTAACCCCTTGATTGCCCCCTAGTTAACCCTTTCACCACTGATCACCGTATAACCGTTACGGATGACGCTGGTTAGTTCGTTTATTTTTTATAGTGTCAGGGCACCCGCCGTTTATTACCGAATAAAGGTTTAGCCCCCTGATCGCCCGGCGGTGATATGCGTCGCCCCAGGCAGCGTCAGATTAGCGCCAGTACCGCTAACACCCACGCATGCAGCATACGCCTCCCTTAGTGGTATAGTATCTGATCGGATCAATATCTGATCCGATCAGATCTATACTAGCGTCCCCAGCAGTTTAGGGTTCCCAAAAACGCAGTGTTAGCGGGATCAGCCCAGATACCTGCTAGCACCTGCGTTTTGTGCCTCCGCCCAGCCCACCCAAGTGCAGTATCGATCGATCACTGTCACTTACAAAACACTAAACGCATAACTGCAACGTTCGCAGAGTCAGGCCTGATCCCTGCGATCGCTAACAGTTTTTTTGGTAGCATTTTGGTGAACTGGCAAGCACCAGCCCCAGGCGTCAGGTTAGCGCCAGTACCGCTAACACCCACGCACGCAGCATACGCCTCCCTTAGTGGTATAGTATCTGATCGCATCAATATCTGATCCGATCAGATCTATACTAGCGTCCCCAGCAGTTTAGGGTTCCCAAAAACGCAGTGTTAGCGGAATCAGCCCAGATACCTGCTAGCACCTGCGTTTTGCCCCTCCGCCCGGCCCAGCCCACCCAAGTGCAGTATCGATCGATCACTGACACTTACAAAACACTAAACGCATAACTGCAGCGTTCGCAGAGTCAGGCCTGATCCCTGCGATCGCTAACAGTTTTTTTTGTAGCGTTTTGGTGAACTGGCAAGCACCAGCCCCAGGCAGCGTCAGATTAGCGCCAGTACCGCTAACACCCACGCACGCACCGTACACCTCCCTTAGTGGTATAGTATCTGATCGCATCAATATCTGATCCGATCAGATCTATACTAGCGTCACCAGCAGTTTAGGGTTCCCAAAAATGCAGTGTTAGCGGGATCAGCCCAGATACCTGCTAGCACCTGCGTTTTGCCCCTCCGCCCGGCCCGGCACAGCCCACCCAAGTGCAGTATCGATCGATCACTGACACTTACAAAACACTAAACGCATAACTGCAGCGTTCGCAGAGTCAGGCCTGATCCCTGCGATCGCTAACGTTTTTTGGTAGCGTTTTGGTGAACTGGCAAGCACCAGCGGCGTAGTACACCCCGGTCGTAGTCAAACCAGCACTGCAGTAACACGTGGTGACGTGGCGAGTCCCATAAGTGCAGTTGAAGCTGGTGAGGTGGCAAGCACAAGTAGTGTCCCGCTGCCACCAAAAAGACAAACACAGGCCCATCGTGCCCATAATGCCCTTCCTGCTGCATTCGCCAATCCTAATTGGGAACCCACCGCTTCTGCAGCGCCCGTACTTCCCCCATTCACATCCCCAACCAAATGCAGTCGGCTGCATGAGAGGCATTTTTATGTCCTCCCGAGTACCCCTACCCAACGAACCCCCAAAAAAGATGTTGTGTCTGCAGTAAGAGCGCGGATATAGGCGTGACACCCGCTATTATTGTCCCTCCTGTCCTGACAATCCTGGTCTTTGCATTGGTGAATGTTTTGAACGCTACCATACACTAGTTGAGTATTAGCGTAGGGTACAGCATTGCACAGACTAGGCACACTTTCACAGGGTTTCCCAAGATGCCATCGCATTTTGAGAGACCCGAACCTGGAACCGGTTACCGTTATAAAAGTTAGTTACAAAAAAAGTGTAAAAAAAAAAAAAAATATGAAATAAAAAAAAATAGTTGTTGTTTTATTGTTCTCTCTCTCTCTATTCTCTCTCTCTATTGTTCTGCTCTTTTTTACTGTATTCTATTCTGCAATGTTTTATTGTTATTGTTATTGTTATTGTTATTGTTATTATGTTTTATCATGTTTGTTTTTCAGGTGTGTAATTATTTACACTTTACTGTGCTTTATTGTTAACCATTGTTAACCATTTTTTTGTCTTCAGGTACGCCATTCACGACTTTGAGTGGTTATACCAGAATGATGCCTGCAGGTTTAGGTATCATCTTGGTATCATTCTTTTCAGCCAGCGGTCGGCTTTCATGTAAAAGCAATCCTAGCGGCTAATTAGCCTCTAGACTGCTTTTACAAGCCGTGGGAGGGAATGCCCCCCCCCCCACCGTCTTCCGTGTTTTTCTCTGGCTCTCCTGTCTCAACAGGGAACCTGAGAATGCAGCCGGTGATTCAGCCAGCTGACCATAGAGCTGATCAGAGACCAGAGTGGCTCCAAACATCTCTATGGCCTAAGAAACCGGAAGCTACGAGTATTTCATGACTTAGATTTCGCCGGATGTAAATAGCGCCATTGGGAAATTGGGGAAGCATTTTATCACACCGATCTTGGTGCGGTCAGATGCTTTGAGGGCAGAGGAGAGATCTAGGGTCTAATAGACCACAATTTTTTCAAAAAAGAGTACCTGTCACTACCTATTGCTATCATAGGGGATATTTACATTCCCCGAGATAACAATAAAAATGATTAAAAAAAAAAATATGAAAGGAACAGTTTAAAAGTAAGATTAAAAAAGCAAAAAAATAATAAAGAAAAAAAAAAAAAAAAAAAAAACACCCCTGTCGCCCCCTGCTCTCGCGCTAAGGCGAACGCAAGCGGCGGTCTGTCGTCAAACATAAACAGCAATTGCACCATGCATGTGAGGTATCACCGCGAAGGCCAGATCGAGTGCAGTAATTTTTCCAGTAGACCTCCTCTGTAAATCTAAAGTGGTAACCTGTAAAGGCTTTTGAAGGCTTTTAAACATGTATTTATTTTGTTGCCACTGCACATTTGTGCGCAATTTTAAAGCATGTCATGTTTGGTATCCATGTACTCGGCCTAAGATCATCTTTTTTATTTCATCAAACATTTGGGCAATATAGCGTGTTTTAGTGCATTAAAATTAAAAAAAGTGTGTTATTTCCCCAAAAAATGCGTTTGAAAAATCGCTGCGCAATTACTGTGTGAAAAAAAAAAATGAAACACCCACCATTTTAATCTGTAGGGCATTTGCTTTAAAAAAATATATAATGTTTGGGGGTTCAAAGTAATTTTTTTGCAAAAAAAAAAAACTTTTTCATGTAAACAATAAGTGTCAGAAAGGGCTTTGTCTTCAAGTGGTTAGAAGAGTGGGTGATGTGTGACATAAGCTTCTAAATGTTGTGCATAAAATGCCAGGACAGTTCAAAACCCCCCCAAATGACCCCATTTTGGAAAGTAGACACCCCAAGCTATTTGCTGAGAGGCATGTCGAGTCCATGGAATATTTTATATTGCGACACAAGTTGCGGGAAAGAGACAAATTTTTTTTTTTTTTTTTTTTTTTTTGCACAAAGTTGTCACTAAATGATATATTGCTCAAACATGCCATGGAAATATGTGAAATTACACCCCAAAATACATTCTGCTGCTTCTCCTGAGTACAGGGATACCACATGTGTGAGACTTTTTGGGAGCCTAGCCGCGTACGGGACCCCGAAAACCAAGCACCGCCTTCAGGCTTTCTAAGGGCGTGAATTTTTGATTTCACTCTTCACTGCCTATCACAGTTTCGGAGGCCATGGAAAGCCCAGGTGGCACAAAACCCCCCCAAATGACCCCATTTTGGAAAGTAGACACCCCAAGCTATTTGCTGAGAGGTATAGTGAGTATTTTGCAGACCTCACTTTTTGTCACAAAGTTTTGAAAATTGAAAAAAGAAAAAAAAAAATGTTTTTTCTTGTCTTTCTTCATTTTCAAAAACAAATGAGAGCTGCAAAATACTCACCATGCCTTTCAGCAAATAGCTTGGGGTGTCTACTTTCCAAAATGGGGTCATTTGGGGGGGTTTTGTGCCACCTGGGCATTCCATGGCCTCCGAAACTGTGATAGGCAGTAAAGAGTGAAATCAAAAATTTTCACCCTTAGAAATCCTGAAGGCAGTGATTGGTTTTCGGGGTCCAGTACGCGGCTAGGCTCCCAAAAAGTCCCACACATGTGGTATCCCCATACTCAGGAGAAGCAGCTAAATGTATTTTGGGGTGCAATTCCACATATGCCCATGGCCTGTGTGAGCAATATATCATTTAGTGACAACTTTATGAAAAAAAAAAAAAAAAAAAAAAAAAGTGTCACTTTCCCGCAACTTGTGTCAAAATATAAAATATTCCATGGACTCAATATGCCTCTCAGCAAATAGCTTGGGGTGTCTACTTTCCAAAATGGGGTCATTTTGGGGGGTTTTGTGCCACCTGGGCATTCCATGGCCTCCGAAACTGTGATAGGCAGTGAAGAGTGAAAGCAAAAATTTACACCCTTAGAAATCCTGAAGGCGGTGATTGGTTTTCGGGGCCCCGTACGCGGCTAGGCTCCCAAAAAGTCCCACACATGTGGTATCCCCATACTCAGGAGAAGCAGCTAAATGTATTTTGGGGTGCAATTCCACATAGGCCCATGGCCTGTGTGAGCAATATATCATTTAGTGACGACTTTTTGTAAATATTTTTTTTTTTTTTTGTCATTTTTCAATCACTTGGGACAAAAAAAATAAATATTCAATGGGTTCAACATGCCTCTCAGCAATTTCCTTGGGGTGTCTACTTTCCAAAATGGGGTCATTTGGGGGGGTTTTGTACTGCCCTGCCATTTTAGCACCTCAAGAAATGACATAGGCAGTCATAAACTAAAAGCTGTGTAAATTCCAGAAAATGTACCCTAGTTTGTAGACGCTATAACTTTTGCGCAAACCAATAAATATACGCTTATTGACATTTTTTTTACCAAAGACATGTGGCCGAATACATTTTGGCCTAAATGTATGACTAAAATTGAGTTTATTGGATTTTTTTTATAACAAAAATTAGAAAATATCATTTTTTTTCAAAATTTTCGGTCTTTTTCCGTTTATAGCGCAAAAAATAAAAACCGCAGAGGTGATCAAATACCATCAAAAGAAAGCTCTATTTGTGGGAAGAAAAGGACGCAAATTTCGTTTGGGTACAGCATTGCATGACCGCGCAATTAGCAGTTAAAGCGACGCAGTGCCAAATTGGAAAAAGACCTCTGGTCCTTAGGCAGCATAATGGTCCGGGGCTCAAGTGGTTAAAGTCACCTCCAAAGACCACTTGCCGGGATGTAAAAAAAAAATGGCTTGATCCTTGTAAAAAGGCATTTCCTGTCCCACTTTGTGTGCGGCCCATAAACATTAATTAGGCGCAGGTCCTGCCCTCCCACAAGGACGTCTAAGACCATACATCGCCCAATCTCCACCTCAATAACCCGCCGGACAGTTACCATGCTGGTTTTAAACAACACCGCCACACCGCCGTAAGGCTCGGCCGCAAGAGACCAGTAAGATGGACCATACCTCCACTCTCTCTTGGCCATATGAATATCTGCCAAGGAGGTGAGCCTAGTCTCTTGCAAAAATAAAATTTCAGCATCTAATTGGCTGAACAAAAAGAAGGCCATAGAATGAGCTCTTACTGACTTAATGCTGGCGACATTTATTGTCACCACTTTTAACGGAGGGGGAACCGCCATTTGGGTTATTGGGTGGATTGCTTCTTAGCTCCCCTCTGCTGCTCATCACCAGAAGCCTCTCTCTTTCTTGAGGCCGCCTCAAACTCCATTTCAGAATCAGAACTTCACTCCGAAGAAGCTCCAGATGAAGAAATATCCCAATTAGAGGACCTATAACGGTTGGAGACAGGAGCCTGTTCCGTCCTCACCACCTGCTTCTTCCGCTTCCCAACCTTCCTTCTCTCCTCCAGGTACTGCAGGTCAGCTTCAGAGATGCCCTCATCTCTTACTTTTTTCTGTGAAGTCTTTCCACAAGACTTCTTTACAGAGGAAGAAGCAACCTTTTTAGTATCCGCTACCACTCCTGGTGGGGGGGGTGCTCCCTTTGAGTCAGACTTAGGAGGGGTAGACTTCTGGGGGGGAACTGATGGGGGGCACAGACTTGGAGGGTTCTGACACATGAGGAGAGGGTACAGTAGGCGGGGGGGACACAGAGACAGATACAGAAGGAATACTTACAGACACAGGAGGGGTGGCCACAGGAACTGGAGAGGGATCCTGAACAGGACCAGGGGAGTCGGTCACCGCAGAGGAGGATGGTACACCAGGGGCCTCACCCTCCATCCTGTCCAGCCTTGACAAGTCATCTAGTACCTCCTTCGCCATATTGTGCCAGGCTTCAGGACATCTGCTATAGGGATGGCCAAGGCGCAGGCACAGGTTGCACCTGATCATCTCGGTGCAGTCCTTGGCCATATGACCCTGACCCCGACACACTGAACATATCAAGGTTGAACAAGAGGAACTCAAATGCCTCTTTTCTCCACATCGGTGACACAGTTTCGGCTGACCAGGGTAAAAAATAGTCATCCTATCCCTCCCTATAAAAGCTGAGGAGGGCAGGTGACGGACAACATTCCCATCCCTGGCCAACCTGACTGTAACCGACCAACCCCCAGTCCAGATGTTACGTTCATCAAGTATTTTATCGGGCTTAGTCAATACCTCACCATAATTCTTTAACCAGACCTCTAAATCTCGAGCAGGAACACTCTCATTAGTGAGGATAATTGTGATTTTTTTCACTGTAGACCTTTGTGAAACCGCAACTGGGGCCAGACCTTCCCATTCGGGTCTTGACCTGCACCGAGCCTCATATCGCTCCCAGAACAGGTCAAGACCCTCTGTCCTGGTGAAACTAATAGTGTATTCCCAGCTCCCAGCAACATGTATTAGGGCATACAGATCGTTTGCCCCAAAACCCATCTCCAAAATCATGTCCACCACCACACGCCGTGCTGGAGGGATTGCACCACCTTCCCATTTAAGAATCACTACATTTCGTCTCGGACCCCCAGCAGAAACCAGAGACCCAAGACCAGATCCCGGGGTGCTCAAGGTGGTAGGTCGCAGGGGTTAATTGGCTCTGCTGAATCTTGTAGTTCCTCTGCAGGAATGTCATTTTTTAAATGCATTTTTTGCTGCACTGCAGCATCAGCAGGCACAGCATTGCTACACATGGGATTAGCAGCCCGATTGTCATCGGGCACATTGTCAGCATCAGTAATGCCCCGTACACATGGTCGGATTTTCCGACAGAAAATGTGTGATAGTACCTTGTTGTCGGAAATTCCGACCGTGTGTGGGCTCCATCACACATTTTCCATCGGAATTTCCGACACACAAAGTTTGAGAGCAGGATATACAATTTTCCGACAACAAAATCCGTTGTCGGAATTTCTGATCGTGTGTACACAAATCCGACAGACAAAGTGCCACGCATGCTCCGAATAAATAAAGAGATGAAAGCTATTGGCCACTGCCCCGTTTATAGTCCCGACGTACGTGTTTTACGTCACCGCGTTCAGAACGATCGGATTTTCCGACAACTTTGTGTGACCGTGTGTATGCAAGACAAGTTTGAGCCAACATCCGTCGGAAAAAATCCATGGATTTTGTTGTCGGAATGTCCGAACAAAGTCCGACCGTGTGTACAGGGCATAACAGTGTTCACAAAAACAGTTTTATGCATCACATGGGGCTTGACAGGCTTTACCTTGTCAGGCACATTATCAGCAAAGTCCTCCTCATGAAACACCAGCTGATCCCCCCGCACAGGAGACTCCATTGCCTGGATTACCCTGAGCAGGCCTCCTGAGTCCTCGGAAGGCATGGGGCTGCTTACCTCTCCCTGAGGGGGCAGGGGGTCTGAACTGGGGGTCTCCTCCTCCACCTCCATTTTTGTCATCCTGGCAAACCTTTGGTCATTGGAGAATTTTTCCTTAAAGGGCCCATCTCTGCCTTCCATCATGGCCATAATGGTTTCTTGGTGTTCAACCCGGACCTTGGCCAGTTGGATCTCCGGATCCATGGACCCTCGTTTCTGGCTATGCAAGCCCTCACGCTGTCTTCTCAAGCGCTTCAGCTCCGCTCTCAGTTTATAGAGCTTGTCTCTTTCCCTATTCAGGACCTTAATCCCGGCTACCACTCGCTCCTGAATTGCCTCTGAGCCTTCACCCTCACCAGGGGCAGAGAGATCACAAGCCATGGTTTGTACAGAGGCAGGCATGTCACCTGATGGCCCAGGAGATGGCTGAGAGCTTCCAGCAGGAGAGGCCCTGCTGGTCTCCATGGCTTCCCCAGAAAGGGGCCAGGAGAGCTGGGAGAGATTTCACCACCACTCCCCTCTCACACGGATCACCTGGAGGAGCTCCAGAGACACCTTCCTCCTGACACACCTGTGCTCCAATGATGGGTGGGGCACTATTCCTCCCACTGACACCAATGATGGGGCACTATTCCTCCCACTAACACCAATGATGGGGCACTATTCCTCCCACTAATACCAATGATGGGGCACTATTCCTCCCACTGATACTAATGATGGGGGCACTATTCCTCCCACTGATACCAATGATGGGGGCACTATTCCTCCCACTGTACCAATGATGAGGCACTATTCCTCCAACTGACACCAATGATGGGGTACTATTCCTCCCACTGAAATGAATGATGGGGCACAATTCCTCCCACTGACACCAATGATGGGGCACTATTCCTTCCACTGACACCAATGATGTAGCACAATTCCTGCCACTGACACCAATGATGGGACACTATTCCTCCCACTGACACCAATGATGGGACACTATTCCTCCCACTGACACCAATGATGGGGCACTGTGCCTTCCAATGACACCAATGATGGGGCACAATTCCACACAATGGCACCTATGATGGGGCACAATTCCTCCCACTGACACCAATGATGTGGCATTATTCCTCCTACTGACACCAAAGATGGGGCAATGTTTTTTCCCCCTGATGTTGGTACCTCTTTTACTCCCAATGGCCATGGTCCAGCCCCCCTAAAGTCTGAAGGACAGTAAACTGGCCCACTATTTACAAAGTCTGGAGACACCTGATATAGGGCAACGTTCCAAAGCTGGTCTTTAATACCAATTTAAACAGAGCCAAATCTAACAGGTGACCGCCCACCACTCAGCATTCACCAGCCCCCCCCCATGTACAGCTGAATAATGGAATTTCCTTTTTCCTTCAAGGAAAGAAGAATGTTGTTGTGGTGATTGACGATCTGGAGAAAAGTGATGACGATGAGAAGAGAAGAATTATAGATGGACAGAGAGCCCTGAGTGACTATGCCCGAGATGTATTCCTCTTCACACAGGAAGATAAAAATCACACAGAAAACCATTTAAAGGAAATAAAAAATGAAAAAGTGAAAAAGAACCTGAAATTTTTAAAGAAGTGCATTAAACCAAAACGTGAGTAAAATGATATACAATGTCCCCCCCCTCCCCACAAAGTACATATACTATATACTGTACACATGTGTATATATTATTTATGAACAATACGTATAATACAACTTCTTTTTATTGTAATTTCAGGCATAAAATTCAAAATTCAAATTTCATTCAAACGAGGTAAGGTTTGTTGAGTGTCAGAGCGGTTCAAATATCATTATTGGCTGACACACCCTGGTGACCTGACTTTTCTGACTTTTCTGACTTTTCTGACTTTTCTTTGCTGTGGTCAAACCCAACTCCAATTTATACAAAATTTGTGAAAGAAAAAAAAAAAGACACGGTTCACCAAAAAACTGCCTAAGAAGATCAAGGGTGTCTCTAGATAAAAACAAACTGGGCAGCTTTGACTAAAGTTGAATAATGCCCTTGCTATAGGTGTAAGCCACTTATGTACCTCCTGATTTCTGACTGAAAAACTCCCAGAGATATCATACACTTGTTGCTGGGACATTGCTAAGAGACTCCCAGCAGTTATTGTTCACCTTCACCATCACAGGAGAAAGTTCTTTCTCTGATATAAACCCTGTCATAAGCACTTTCTCCCCCCTGACACAGTAATTCTGAGATCAGAGTTTGAGACCTGACGATATCTCTGGGAGTTGTTCAGTCAGGCTTCAAGAGGTACATAAATGTCCTACACCTATAGCAAGGTCATTATTCAACCTTAGTCACAATTTGTTTTTATCTTGTCTGCTGAGGCAATTATTTGGAAAGGGTGAATTGTGACTTTAGGTAAAAAGAAAAAAATCAACCCCGGCTGCAATGCTGATGTGCTAAGGTGCAGGATGAACCTCAGGGACCTGTCACATGATAGCAGGCTCCAATCAGCTGCTGCCAGAGAATTCCCCACCCTGGTGCTACATGTACCAAAGGGAATGTTGGTGACATGATTGACCTTTTTTGGCCACATGGCCATATTTGGACAATGTTAATCACCAGATATGGTCATATTAGGTCAATGAATTCCCCGCCCCTTTGTTACGCACATCTGTGGGGCGGGGAATTTCCTGGCCACAGCTGATTGGGCCAGTGGCTGTCAGAAACCATGAAATCAGGCCGAGACAGAAGTACAGTTAAATCACACTTGTTTTATAATAAAAATAAAAAGAACAAACGTAGTTAAAACATAGCCAAAGTTCAGTAACCGGAACGGATAGTCAAGCAAGCCAAATGTCTGGGATCAATGTAGTGGAACAGCAAGCAGGATCTGGAGCCAGAAGGAATGTCAGCCAAGCAAGTTTTTTAACAGGAATGCAGGAGAGTGTCTCTGTGATGTTAACCAAGGCAAAGGCAGAGCTCCTCTGGACTGGACGGCTTAAGTAGGCAGGACTGACGAGCAGGATATCATCAACAGCTGAGTAACTGTGAGAAAGATGGGAGCTGGCAATTAGCCGACAGCTGAGCGGCCAGCTCAGAGAAGGAAGGGCTGATCCCAGCTCTGACAGTGGCCTGCTTTTATGTGACAGTCAGGGCCGGAATAAGGGGTGGGCAGGAGGGGCGGCTGCCCTGGGCGTAGCTGTATTCTGCAGGGATGGGGGCTCCGCCATTCTGACTATATGCCTGACATGAATAGTGACAGCGGCATCACTACTCCTGTCAGCTGCTGGAAGCAGTGAGGAGAGCAGTAGAGAGCCAGGAGGCTCTCCCACCATGAACAGACTCCTTTCTTGCAAATACTCCACTCTTAATAAAAATCCTCCTATTGACAAGCAGATGATTGCTGGGGGTAGGATCCCTTAAACTTGCAAATAATGGTACGCCATCTTCGCCCTGGGCGCTGGTGACCTTGACCCAGTACTGGTGACAGCTCAATGAGGGTTCAGGCTGAGCCCAGTTTGGCCTGAAACCTCAGGGACCTGTCACATAATAGCAAGCCCCAGGCCCAATCAGCTGTGGCCGGGAAATTCCCCACTCACTAGCTCAAAACCTTTTAACCGCTTCAGCCCCGGAAGATTTTACCCCCCTTCCTGACCAGAGCACTTTTTGCAATTCAGCACTGCGTCGCTTTAACTGACAATTGCGCGGTCGTGCGACGTTGCACCCAAACAAAATTGCCGTCTTTTTTTCCCCCACAAGTAGAGCTTTCTTTTGGTGGTATCTGATCACCTCTGCGTTTTTTTATTTTTTGCGCTATAAACAAAAAAAGGCCGACAATTTTGAAAAAAAAAAATACATATGTTTCTTACTTTTTTCCTATAAAACATTCCCAATAAATTTTTTTTAAAAAAATCGAATTTCTTCATCAATTTAGGCCAATATGTATTCTGCTACATGATTTGGGTAAAAAAAAAATCCCAATAAGCGTATATTGATTAGTTTGCGCAAAAGTTATCGCATCTACAAACTATGGGATAGATTTAGGGACTTTTTATTTTATTTTAATGTTTTTTACTAGTAATGGCGGCGATCAGTGATTTTTAGCAGGACTGCGACATTGCGGCGGATGAATCTGACACTAAGTGACACTTTTTGGGGACCAGTGACCCCAATACAGTGATCAGTGCTAAAAAAAAAAATGCACTGTCACTGTATAAATGACACTGGCAGGGAAAGGGGTTAACATCAGGGGAGATCAAAGGGTTAAGTGTGTCCTAGGGAATGCTTTCTAACACTTTTACATTCTGACAGAACAGCGGTCTGCCTTATATTGCAGCCATCACCGCCAATCATGCTAGGTCTTATTTTCGTGGAAACAGAGTAGGTAGACCGCTGTTCTGCCTTTCCTCCAAACGATCGGCGGACCTGCTGTCCAATCACAGCGGGAGTGGTGCTCCGGCAGCACGCGCACAATCCCTAGATCGCATGCACAAAATCACGTGCAGGTACGTGATTTTGCGCAGCTGGGCCTCCCTGAAACAGTATATGTACGGTGGGCGGTCCGGAAGCGGTTAAACAATTTTTTTTTACTTTCTGATATAAAAGATATCCAATAAAATCAAATGTCTTCATACGTTTAGGCCAAAATTTATTCTGCTACATGTCATAAGTGCTGTCAGTGATTGGGGCTAGTCCTGTTAACTCTGCGTTTTTGGGGACACTATACTATTGGGGGACACTATACTATTGGGGGGCACTATTCTATTGGGGGACACTATACTATTCTGGGACACTATACTATTCTGGGACACTATTCTATTGGGGGACACTATACTATTCTGGGACACTATTCTATTGGGGGACACTATACTATTCTGGGACACTATTCTATTGGGGGACACTATACTATTCTGGGACACTATACTATTGGGGGACACAATGCTATTCTGGGACACTATACTATTGGGGGGACACTATACTATTGGGGGGACACTATACTTTTCTGGGACACTATACTATTCTGGGACACTATACTATTGAGGAGCACTATACTATTGGGGGGACACAATACTATTCTGGGACACTATACTATTGGGGGACACTATACTATTCTGGGACACTATACTATTGGGGGACACTATACTATTGGGAGACACTATACTATTCTGGGACACTTTACTATTCTGGAACACTATACTATTGGGGGGACACAATACTATTCTGGGACACTATACTATTCTGGGACACTATACTATTCTGGGACACTATACTATTGGGGGACACTATACTATTGGGGGACACTATACTATTGGGGGGACACTATACTATTCTGGGACACTATACTATTGGGGGGACACTATACTATTCTGGGACACTATATTATTCTGGGACACTATATTATTCTGGGACACTATACTATTGGGGGACACTATACTATTCTGGGACACTATACTATTGGGAGACACTATACTATTCTGGGACACTATACTATTCTGGGACACTATACTATTGGGGGGACACAATACTATTCTGGGACACTATACTATTGGGGGACACTATACTATTGGGGGACACTATACTATTGGGGGACACTATACTATTCTGGGACACTATACTATTCTGGGACACTATACTATTCTGGGACACTATACTATTGGGGGACACTATACTATTCTGGGACACTATACTATTCTGGGACACTATACTATTGGGGGACACTATACTATTGTGAGACACTATACTATTGGGGGACACTATACTATTGGGGGACACTATACTATTGGGGACACAATGCTGTTCTGGTACACTATACTATTGGGGGGACACTATACTATTCTGGGACACTATACTATTGGGGGACACTATACTATTGTGAGACACTATACTATTGGTGGACACTATACTATTGGGGGACGCTATACTATTGGGGACACAATGCTGTTCTGGGACACAATACTATTCTGGGACACTATACTATTGGTGGACACTATACTATTGGGGGACACAATACTATTCTGGGACACAATACTATTCTGGGACACTATACTATTCTGGGACACTATACTATTGGGGGACACTATACTATTGGGGGACACTATACTATTCTGGGACACTATACTATTCTGGGACACTATAGTATTGGGGAACACTATACTATTGGGGGACACTATACTATTGGGGGACACTATACTATTCTGGGACACTATACTATTCTGGGACACTATAGTATTGGGGGACACTATACTATTGGGGGACACTATACTATTGGGGGACACTATACTATTGGGGGACACTAGTATAGTTGTGATCATGATTAAGATACTGATCCATACAGACACTATACTAGTAATGTCAGTGATCAGCGACTTATAGTGTGACTGTAATAGTGTGGCGGGCAATCAGGGACTGGCGCTAACTAACACTGGTTTGGAGGGACACAAACTGATGCTAGCTGTCATTGCTAGTGACACTAATAGTGATCAGTGATAATACTGTATACTGACACTATACTAGATGACAAGGGGTGATCAGAAGGGCAATCAAAAGGTTAACTGTGTGCCTAACAATTGTTTGAGTGCTGATTTTACTCGCTTACAGGCTGGTTGCCTTTTCCTCCTAATTTCAGCTCTAAATGATAAATGAAATCAGAGAGAAAAAAAAAAAACAGCCAGATCTGGGTTGTGTTTACTAACACACAAAGATCTGTGCTGTGATTGGCCACAGCAGTCAGCAGGTTCACAGCCCAAATCATTGGCTGCAAGCCTGCTGACAAACTCGTCCTGTGTCCAATCAGCTGCACAAGAGGCAGGGGACGTTCCCGCTCCTGTAACCCCAAGAAGTTTGGCGTGACGTACGGGTACATTGCGATGCCCAGTGCAGCCTCCAGCCAACAGTAGAATTTCATGCTGGCCGGTTAATGTCGTGCAAGTGGTTAATGTTGTATTGTTTTGGTGTTTTTTCAGGTTTTCCTGGAGCTTAGCTTTGAGCCCATGTCACAATTGTAATCCTGTCATTGGTGACAATTTGTCAGTGATAGGATCCCTATATAGGGCTGAGGAAATACTTGCCTGTTTCCACAGCGGGGTTACCTCTCTGGAAGGATGAGCGAGGTGTCACTGACAGAAATGCTACAAAAATGCCACCTCACTTATCCAACCGGTAAGGGAGTGACACCATGGTAACAGACGGGTATTTCTCTGCCATGTATAACGAGACAACTCCCCAGCTGCCCATCATCAGGATCACCATGGCCCTTACCTTCAGACCCAGCTAGGATAATAAAAGCATTCTCACTCATAACAAATGTAACTCACTGCTTTTCTGTTCTACAGGAGGAAGAAAACAAACAAAAAGAAAAAAAGGAAAAGGAAACAAAAAAGAATAGAAGAAGAACATTTTAGGATCCTGGACAAGTTGAGAAGAATACATGGGCGATGTTGAATCCCAAAGATTGTAAACATTAATTATAGATCACTGTAACCTTCAATCTTCTCAGTATAAAAGATTATGTAATATCATCCCCTAATATAATTAAAATAGGGTAGATATGTGGCGCTAATCTATCTTTAAGTACCAATCACAATTACGGAAAGGACCCACCAAAGCTGCACTAATCTGTATAGCTACAATCTTCCTGTTCATGGTGCAACTAGAACCTATACTATCAAAACCCTAAGGTCAATACAAAGTCCGGTTAAAGACCACAAATGACTACCACAAATTACAATGTACCTTCCTACTTTCACGTGCAAAGTGCATAAGTGCTAGAAATAACACACTCCTTTCCGTAATTGTGATTGGTACTTAAAGATAGATTAGCGCCACATATCTACCCTATTTTAATTATCCATCCACTAGGGTGTGTGAGTACACCCTTTTATGTTGGCAGCTTTTCATCTGGTACTATTGTGTATTTTTTTAAGAGATTGTGGTTTTGCGCACTAGTCCTTGCATTTTTCATCCCCTAATATAATACTACCCCCTATTACTCTGGACCAGGGCTTCTCAAGTAGGGTTCCTCCAGAGGTTGCTAGGGGTTCCTTGAGCAATGAGCAATTTCTGCCTCTCAGATAAGTTCCAACTGACACCACTGCCGCCTAAACAGGGAGGTATTAGAGTCAGACCAGGTAGGAGGAAGCTTTGGGAGGGGGGGACGGATCGGGGTTGCACACCCTGCATTGTGCACCCCTGAACTCTACAATCTGTACATAGCACACCCCTGAACTCTGCACTCTGAACATAGCACACCCCTGAACTCTGAATATAGAACACCCCTGAACTCTGCACATAGCACACCCCTGAACTCTGCACTCTGAACATAGAACACCCCTGAACTCTGCACTCTGAAGATAGCACACCCCTGCACACTCTGAACATAGCACACCCCTGAACTCTGCACTCTGAACATAGCACACCCCTGAACTCTGCACTCTGAACATAGCACACCCCTGAACTCTGCACATAGCAAACCCCTGAACTCTGCACATAGAACACCCCTGAACTCTGAACATAGCACACCCCTGAACTCTGCACTCTGAACATAGCACACCCCTGAACTCTGCACATAGCACACCCCTGAACTCTGCACTCTGAACATAGCACACCCCTGAACTCTGCACTCTGAACATAGCACACCCCTGAACTCTGCACTCAGAACACCCCTGAACTCTGCACATAGCACACCCCTGAACTCTGCACTCTGAACATAGCACACCCCTGAACTCTGCACTCAGAACACCCCTGAACTCTGCACATAGCACACCCCTGAACTCTGCACATAGCACACCCCTGAACTCTGCACTCTGAACATAGCACACCCCTGAACTCTGCACTCAGAACACCCCTGAACTCTGCACATAGCACACCCCTGAACTCTGCACTCAGAACACCCCTGAACTCTGCACATAGCACACCCCTGAACTCTGAACATAGAACACCCCTGAACTCTGCACTCTGAATATAGCACACCTCTGAACTCTGCACACAGCACACCCCTGAACTCTGCACTCTGAATATAGCACACCTCTGAACTCTGCACACAGCACACCCCTGAACTCTGCACTCTGAACATGGCACACCCCTGAACTCTAAAAATAGCACACCTCTGAACTCTGCACTCTGCACATAGCACACCTCTGAACTCTGCACTCTGAACATAGCACACCTCTGAACTCTGCACTCTGAACATAGCACACCTCTGAACTCTGCACACAGCACACCCCTGAACTCTGCACTCTGAACTCTGAACATGGCACACCCCTGAACTCTAAAAATAGCACACCTCTGAACATAGCACACCTCTGAACTCTGCACTCTGAACATAGCACACCTCTGAACTCTGCACTCTGAATATAGCACACCTCTGAACTCTGCACACCTCTGAAATCTGCACTCTGAACATAACACATCCCTGAACTCTGCCCTCTGTATGTAGCACACCCCTGAACTCAGCAGTCTGTACGTAGCACACGCCTGAACTCTGCACTCTGAATATAGCACACCCCTGAACTCTGCATTCTGTACGTAGCACACCCCTAAACTCTGAACGTAGCACACTTTTGAACTCTGCATTCTGAATTCAAAGCTCATCCTCAAAGCTCATGTGAGTCAAGTAGGTCCTAATGGCACATGGCATGTACACTTTCAGTGTATTTATATTATTTTATTTATTTATTTCAGGTACTTATATAGCGCTGTCAATTTACGCAGTGCTTTACATATACATTGTACATTCACATCAGTCCCTACCCTCAAGGAGCTTACAATCTAAGGTCCCTAACTCACATTCATACATAACTAGGGACAATTTAGACAGGATCCAATCAACCTACCAGCATGTCTTTGGAGTGTGAGAGGAAACCGGAGTACCCGGAGGAAACCCACGCAGGCACAGGGAGAACATGCAAACTCCAGACAGGTAGTGTCGTGGTTGGTATTCGAACCAGCGACCCTTCTTACTGCTAGGCAAAAGTGCTACCCACTGCACCACTGTGCCGCCCTAGTATCAAAATGAATAAAGGTAAAGGTCGTATGGAGTCAGGTCGCCGGTCAGACAGCCTGATGGGCGTCTCGAATCAGCATGGCCTTTAAGTTTTCATTCTCAAGTTGTTGTCCAGTACGTTATTTCATTTATTATTGCCATTTAAAGCCAAACTTCAGGACAAAACTTACCCTTATAGTGCTGGTTTATTCTAGGGGCGCAGGGATAAGGTGTAGTAGTCACCTTATCCTTCACTTCAGCCTGGTCCCTCCAATGGTGAAACCTCCTCGCAAAAGTGTGCCCGGCTGCAGTTGCAGCCCTGCATTGTAGGTCATGATGCATAGGACCACCCACAGCCTGGAGGTCCGGAGGGAAAGGAGGAGGGAGCGGGGGGAAGGTAAGAGTTACCTCTTTATTCCCCTGTCCTCAGACATAATGAGAATTAATCCTTGCAGTGCTGGGGTGGAAGGACACTACAAGGGTCGATTTTTAATTCCCAGATCTGGGCATTGGGCCCTGATGAAAGGGTCTATGTATACAGCCAACGCAATTCGGGGGGCCATACACCACCCTCTTTATCAGGGCATAAAAAAATTATGGCATCACCTGGTAACGATAAGCAGCTGGTTAAGGCTTAACTAGACTTGATTCTAAATTACAGTCCATGCCAGCATACCCTTATTTTTTTGGCTGAAGAGAGCACAATAATCTGGCAAACAGGAAATACAAAAGCATGGCTTTTAATGGAAGTTTATGGGAGGAGCAAAGGGTTCAAGGTTCACAACAAACAAGGTTCAAGGTAGGATCATTCAGGGAATTGTCCAGTGATCTGTCCAGTATTCCAGGTGGCTCAGCAAGCAGAGACACTGCCAGACACAACAGAGGACACAGGTTCAGATCCAGGCCCTGACAAAATCTATATATACGGTACAATTTCTGTATTTTTCATAGCCCTGACGAAGGGGGAGAGCTCTGAGCCCCCAAAACACATTGACTGTTTTATGTTTTCTTGCTATGAATCAACATCAATATTAAAAGATTTTGGTCTTCGCTTTCATCAGACTTTGTATAAGCAATACGATTCGATAGGGTTCTAAGCTTTCTCTACTTTATCCAAGGCTAAAAAAAGTTTTGACTATCCATACCCTTTATAAAAAATGTTCAAAAGCAAAACCTGAAGAAAAAAAAGAATCAATGAAGGATGGAAATATTTAGTTTTATCCCCCCAGTCTGATTGTCCCTGACCCACCCCTTTCATTCATCGGATTTCAGTTCTTTCAATGATCAGGGTTCAGCATCGCATGTGGGCGTTACCCAGGGGTGGTCTATATGCAAATGCTAGGTGCCTAGGAACACCCACTCCTCCAGACTGACACCCACCCGTCAAAACATTTTTGATATTTGCATAACTCCTCCCCAAAGCCAGCCCACTGTTTGCATCAGGACATCACTGGGCCTAAAACAATGTTGATGAGGGGGGAGGGACTAAGAAGGAAAAATATAAACAAATGCTGTATATTTATATCTAATATGAGCAAGGTACATTTTCCCTTTAATTCTCCTCCATCTTTTTCCTACCCCTTTTCCTTCTTTCCTTCTCTTTTCTCCTCTCTCTTTCCCTCTATCTCCTCCGGTATTTAGTATAATTAAAAAAATCCTTTTCTGTATTTTTATGCATTTCCACCACAGTATATACAAAATAAACAACATTCTGCTGCACTGATAATAATACAAACCACAATAATAATAGAGTGAATAATAATAAATAATATAATAATATACAGTATATACATGTGGAATTGCTGCACAAGAAATGATGTGATTTAATGTTATTAAAGACTATCTTTCCCTTCCTAACGTTGTGTGACCACTGCATTTGTTTTTTACTTTTCAAAAGTATTAAATTGTATATAACTCCCAACAATGAACGTCTCTTTTTTTGCTCCCTTTTGGTCTGTTAAATATACTCTTGCAAGCATAAAATCTGTTTAATAAGTGCAATAAATAACTCTTGGTCCCGCCAGAAATCCTGTGAGCTGATAACATCCTGTGTTCTCTGCCGGTGCTGAACTCTCATTGGTCACATTGTTCCTAGTTACCTCTGAGGACTACAGAACACCCTCTATGTTATAGAAAAAGGGCAAAAAAGGTAGGTATTTATAGTACTGCCCTAGGGTGACAACATTACTTCTGCATACATACAGTGCAGTGAGTGAATGTTGTCACCCTAGGACAGGAAGTGTGTTACTGGTAGGATCACCAGGTGAAAATGAAAGTGGTTCTAAAGCAGTGGTCTCCAAACTGCGGCCCTTTGTTTGCTTTTATCCGGCCCTTGGAGCATTATTACCCCACTCTCAGCAACAGTGGGGCATAGTTCCTGACACTCACACCGACAATGGGGCACTATTTCTCCCACTGACACCAATGATGGGGCGCTATTCCTCCCACTGACACCAATGATAGCACACTATTCCTTCCACTGACACCAATGATAGCACACTATTCCTTCCATTGACACCAATGATAGCACACTATTCCTTCCATTGATACCAGCGATGGGGCACTATTCCTCCCATTGACACCAATGATAGCCCACTATTCCTCCCATTGACACCAATGATAGCCCACTATTCCTTCCATTGACAACAATGATAGCCCACTATTCCTTCCATTGACACCAATGATAGCCCACTATTCTGCCCATTGACACCAATGATAGCACACTATTGATCTTTTATTAAAAAGAATCAAGCAACCAATTTTATACAAAAGTAAAAAACAAAACCATAGTACAAAACTTCAACAGAAATCCAAGGAATACACATCCATGTTCAGACTATATACAATATATACATAATCCACTACCAAAACTATTTACATAAAGCAGCAGAGAGGGCCTAAGAGGCACAACCCATCACCTATGTACGCAGCCATTTATCAAAAATTAATCCAAAAAATAATAATCTAGGGTGATAAGATACAGACAGCCACACCCGGGAAAGAGACTCCTGGCAGTCAGGGAGGCTTGAAACCCCTCCACGCCTTCAACCAAGCCCCCTGACTCCGCTTGACTCTCTCGAGCACCCGAATCTTCTCCACCTCATGCAAAATGTCATACACCACCACCTGAACAGGAAGGATTTTACGCCGAATGCTGACCTGACACCGTGCGTTCCAAGTGAAATAACGGACTACTAGACTAACTAGAAAAAGTGTATCTAAACAAAAAACCCCACCAGTATTGAATGCTCCGTACACCCACTCAGCATAACCCAGCCTGGAGAGGAAAGGGACACCGAGGGCCCGCCCCACCTGTTTGTACACCTCTATGTTAAAAGGGCAATGAAGCAGAAAATGGTCCATAGTCTCTTCCTCACCTGCACACTCCTCCCGAGGACAGCTACGATCCACCCCACTGCGGAATTTCAAATTGCCCCTAACATAGAGCCTCCCATGGAAGCACAACCAGGCCAGATCCCTGAATTTAGGGGGTACTCTGTCCAAATTAATAAGTCTTAACCCTGCCCTCAAAACTGTGCCTGGGCAATCCCTTAAGGCCAATGGGTCATGAAAGACTTCGCTCAAGACTCGGCTCATAAGGACTTTCCTCGGAACCGATCTGAGATCTTCAGCTGACAATCGCCACTGCCGTAGTAACTTCAGGCACGGAGCGACATAGGCTGGTAGCTGACCACGGTGACCCCTGAGATTCTTCACTTGGCCACCTTCTTCCCAAAGTCGTAGAAAAGGCCTAAATCAAGATCTAAATATGCCTGCCCATCCAGGAGGTTCCACTGCAAGCATATTACCAATGTTAAACTTGAGAAAAAGCAGTGAAAAGAAAATAACTGGGTTGACCATACCTAAGCCACCCTCCCTTCTGGATAGATAGGTGACATTCTTCTTGATGGGGTTCAGTCTGTTCCCCCACAACATCTGGAAGAACACACTACTGACCCTAGCATAGAGAGACATTGGCAAGATGCAGACAAAGCTGACATACAAGAAGATCGGAATCAGGTAAGTCTTAATCAGATCAACCCTTTCCCTCATAGATAACTTCCATCTCTTCCAGCTGACCACCTTAGTATTGGCAATTTCCATTCTGCCTTCCCAGTTTTTGAGGCCATTACCCCTAGGTCCAAATTCAATGCCTAGAATCTTAATTCTTTCCTGGGGCACTGGAAAGGTGTCCGGGAGATCAAAACCCTCACCTTCCTTTCCCATCCAGAAAACTTCAGTCTTTTCCTGATTGATCTTGGAGCCTGATGCTTCAGAATACCGTGATGTCAGAGAGACCACCTCCTCTGCTTCATCCGCCCCAGTGACAATCACCGACACATCGTCCGCATAGGCAACAACCCTCAAAGGCGGCTCACCCAGAAGCCCCACTGGCACCCCACACAACATGCCGCTCTCTAGCCTCCTGATGAAGGGGTCGATTGCAAACACATAGAGCAGGGGACTCAGGGGACAACCCTGGCGCACCCCGGAGCCAACCTCAAAGGACTGCCCAACCCAACCATTAACAAGAGGAAAGCTTTCTGCCCCTTTATACAAGACTTTTAACCAATCGACAAAACCACCCGGCAGACCGTACTTACTAAGGAGCAACCACAGGTACTCATGGTTAACACGATCAAAAGCTTTTGCCTGATCCAATGTCAGCAAATACTTTCCCCAGCCTGCAGCCCTGCACCGCTCCAAGGCCTCCCGGACAGCTAAAACTGCTGTGAAGGTGCACCTACCCTGGACCGAACAGTGCTGATGGCGAGAAAGCAAAGACTCTGCTACTGACAATAGGCGCCAGAAAATGATCTTTGCCAGTATCTTTCTATCGACATTAAGAAGGCTGATGGGGCGCCAATTCTCAATCATCGAAGGATCTTTACCCTTTGAAAGAAGAATCACAGCTGAGTGCCTCATGGAAGGGGGAAGTACCCCCTCTGCAAGGCAACTGTTAAAAACCTCTACCAAATGTGGGGCCAGAATAGGCTTAAAAGCTTTGTAAAACTCAGCCGTCAAGCCATCCGGTCCAGGTGACTTTTTGATGGCAAGCTGTTCAATTGCCCTCATCACCTCTTCAACTGTGATCTCCTCTGTCAAATTCATCAATGAGACATCTTCATCATTTAGACCTGGAGTAGAGTCCAAAAAGCTTTGCATCTTGACACGGTCAAGCTCTTTCCTCCCAAGAAGTTCAGCATAAAAGGACCTCACGACCTCCAGAATCCCTGACCTGGACTTTGTCAAGGAACCTGTACTGTCCTTAAGGCCAACGACCATTTTAACTGCTACACCTTGTTTGCAGTTCTGGTAAGGGTCAGGCGAGTGGTACTTCCCATAGGCCCTCTCCAGAACCAAAGAGGCATGCCGGTCATATTGACACTTCCTGAGAAGGAGTTTCACTTCGGAGATTGCCCCAGGATCTCCTCCTCTCGAGACAAGAATATCCAGCTTCCTCCGTAAACGTTGGTAGGTCATGTATTTATTAAACTGCTTTCTATTGGCTAGGCCCCTGAAGAATCCAGCAATCCTCTTTTTGGTCAGCTCCCACCACTCAGCCTTGCTGCTACAAAAGTCCAGAATGGTCACCTGTGTCTGAAAGAATTCCTCAAAGGATTGTCTAACATGTTCTTCCTTGAGTAGAGTCGAATTCAATCTCCAGATGCCCTTACCCCTCTGAGGGGAGTCTGAAGCATTCAGGACCACAGATAGCATACAGTGATCAGAGAACTCTACTGCCTGCACCACTGGGGGTGAGAAAGCAGAGGTCTCCTTAAAAAAAAACCTATCTATTCTACTCTGACTATTACCTCGATGAAAGGTGAACCCGGTGTCATCCGGGAGGTGCTTAATGTGCACATCCACAAGACCAGCATCCCTAACCATACTATTTAAAAAAACGCTATCATATCCCAGCCTGTCCTTGAAGTCCTTCCTATCCTTGGGTCTAGTTACTGTATTAAAGTCACCTCCAAAGACCACTTGCCGTGATGTAAAAATTAATGGCTTGATCCTTGTAAAAAGGCACTTCCTGTCCCACTTTGTGTGCGGCCCATAAACATTAATTAGGCGCAGGTCCTGCCCTCCCACAAGGACGTCTAAGACCATA
Source organism: Aquarana catesbeiana (assembly GCA_037953035.1). Taxonomy (NCBI): domain Eukaryota; kingdom Metazoa; phylum Chordata; class Amphibia; order Anura; family Ranidae; genus Aquarana; species Aquarana catesbeiana. Next base: position 1,070,990 of record JBBHAA010001632.1, read on the forward strand.
CATCTCCCAATCTCCACCTCAATAACCCGCCGGACAGTTACCATGCCGGTTTTAAACAACACCGCCACACCGCCGTAAGGCTCGGCCGCAAGAGATCAGTAAGATGGACCATACCTCCACTCTCTCTTGGCCATATGAATATCTGCCAAGGAGGTGAGCCTAGTCTCTTGCAAAAATAAAATTTCAGCATCTAATTGGCTGAACAAAAAGAAGGCCATAGAACGAGCTCTTACTGACTTAATGCTGGCGACATTTATTGTCACCACTTTTAACGGAGGGGGAACCGCCATTTGGGTTATTGGGTGGATTGCTTCTTAGCTCCCCTCTGCTGCTCATCACCAGATGCCTCTCTCTTTCTTGAGGCCGCCTCAAATTCCATCTTAGAATCGGAACTTCGCTCCGAAGAAGCTCCAGATGAAGAAATATCCCAATTAGAGGACCTATAACGGTTGGAGACAGGCACTGGAGCCTGTTCCGTCCTCACCACCTGCTTCTTCCGCTTCCCAACCTTCCTTCTCTCCTCCAGGTACTGCAGGTCACCTTCAGAGATGCCCTCATCTCTTACTTTTTTCTGTGAAGGCTTTCCACAAGACTTCTTTACAGAGGAAGAAGCAACCTTTTTAGTACCCACTACCACTCCTGGTGGGGGGGGTGCTCCCTTTGAATCAGACTTAGGAGGGGTAGACTCCTGGGGGGGAACTGACTCGGGGGGCACAGACTTGGAAGGTTCTGACACAAGAGGAGAGGGTACAGTAGGCTGGGGGGACACAGAGACAGATACAGAAGGAATACTTACAGACACAGGAGGGGTGGCCACAGGAACTTGGGAGGGATCCTGAGCAGGACCAGGGGAGTCAGTCACCACAGAGGAGGATGGTACACCAGGGGCCTCACCCTCCATCCTGTCCAGCCTTGACAAGTCATCAATTACCTCCTTCTCCATATTGTGCCAGGCTTCAGGACACCTGCTGTAGGGGTGGCCAAGGCGTAGGCACAGGTTGCACCTGATCATCTCAGTGCAGTCCTTAGCCATATGACCCTGACCCCGACACACTGAACATATCAAGGCTGAACAGGAAGAGCTCAAATGCCCCTTTTCTCCACAGCGGTGACACAGCTTCGGCTGACCAGGGTAGAAAATAGTCATCCTATCCCTCCCTATAAAAGCTGAGGAGGGCATCCGACGGACAACATTCCCATCCCTGGCCAACCTGACTGTTACTGACCAACCCCCAGTCCAGATGTTACGCTCATCAAGGATTTTGCTGGGCTTAGTCAAAACTTTACCATAGTTCCTTAACCAGACTTCTAGGTCCCGAGCAGGAACACTCTCATTAGTGAGTATGATGGTTATCTTTTTCACCGTTGACCTTTGCGAAACCGCAACTGGGGCCAGACCTTCCCATTCAGGTCTTGACCTGCACAGAGCCTCATATCGCTCCCAGAACAGGTCAAGACCCTCTGGCCTGGTGAAACTAATGGTATAATCCCATGTCGCAGCTACATGTATTAGAGCATACAGGTCATTTGCCCCAAAACCCATCTCTAAAATCAAATCCACCACTGCACGCCGTGCTGGAGGGATTGCACCACCTTCCCATTTCAGAATTACCACATTTCTTCTTGGACCCCCAGCAGAAGCCAGAGACCCAAGACCAGATCCCAGGGTTCCCAAAGTGGTAGGCTGCAGGGGGAAAACCCGCTTGGGGGCGGAGCTACCAGGAGCAGAGCGTACCACCTGAGCAAACGTAGGTTTATCAGAGCCAAGGTCCCACACTGAAGTCACAGTAGTCTGTACATTATTATTATTTGCTTGGACTGAGCTGGGACGATTGTCCATCACACTTGTACAATTGCTATCAGTCACACACACGTTCAATTTCCCATCAGGAATAGTCACAGTTGCTGCAATACCAGCTGTCTCCTGATGCTGCACTGTAGAGTCTCCAGCAGCTGTGGGGCAAACAGCTTTAGGCTCAGCCAAAGGTGAGTTAATAGGCTCTGCTGACACCGGTAGTTCCTTTTCAGAAATGTCATTTTTTAAATGCAGCTCTTGCTGCGCTGCAGCATTAGCAGGTACAACATTGCTACACATAGCATTAGAAACTTGATTGTCACTGGGCACACTTTCAACATTGCTCATGGTGTTAGATGACACAAAAACAGATTCATCCCCTGCTTGGGGCTTGACATTATCAGGCACATTATCAGTTATGTCCTTATCACCAAACGCCAGCTGATCCCCCCGCACAGGAGACTCCATTACCTGGATGGCCCTGAGCATGCCTCCTGAGTCCTGGGAAGGCATGGGGCTGCTTACCTCTCCCTGAGGGGGCAGGGGGTCTGAACTGGGGGTCTCCTCCTCCACCTCCATCTTTGTCATCCTCGCAAACCTTTTATCATTGTAAAACTTTTCCTTAAATGGCCCATGTCTTCCTTCCATGATGGACACAATGGTCTCCTGATGTTCAACCCGGACCTTGGCCAGTTGGATCTCCGGATCCATGGACCCTCGTTTCTGGCTATGCAAGCCCTCACGCTGCCTTCTCAGGTGCTTCAGCTCCGCTCTCAGTTTATAGAGCTTGTCTCTTTCCCTATTCAGGGCTTTAATCCCGGCCACCACTCGCTCCTGAATTGCCTCTGAGCCTTCATCCTTACCAGGGGCAGAAAGATCACAAGCCATGGTTTGTACAGAGGAAGGCATGTCAACCGACGGCCCAGGAGATGGCTGCGAACTTACAGCAGGAGAGACCCCGCTGTCCTCCATGGCTTCCCCAGAAAGGGGCCAGGAGAGCTGGGAGGGATTTCACCACCACTCCCCTCTCACACGGATCACCTGGAGGCAGTGGAATCTCCAGCTTTCATATTTAGGGGGGGCACATGGGGGGACAGGGACAAAAGTAGGGGGGCAACTATAAAATGTATATATATATATCTATATATATCTCTATATATCTATATATCTATAGATATATAGATATCTATAGATATATAAATATATACTGGGGCCCTTTACTACGACCCCACAACGGCCCTTTTACATGTTCTGCAGTGAGCTCCCTTCCTACTGTATTGCCCCCCCCCCCCCCCCCCAGGGTGGCAGAAAACAAGAGATATATGTCACCAGCATACCAAGAAAATATAAGGGTCCAAAGCAGTGGGAGAACTATCAGGGTTGCAAAAAATGTCTTGCCTCCGGGCCCTGGTGTTCTGCCACTGTGGGGTTCCCCAGCCTCCTCTTGCTGTCCTGCCCCTGCTATTGACTGCTCTGGTCTGGCATCTTTTGGAATTTACAAGGCTGGTTCTCCTGTCCTAAGGATGGGAGAAATCAGTCTGTTTTTTCAGTAACTGAGAGTCCTGGTGGAGTCCTTCCGACAACTCGCTATTCTCCCTGCCAATGAGGATGCAGGGGAAGGAGCAGATCGGGCGGCCGTGGTTGTGTGAGCGCTCGCATTATGCAGTGTCAGCAAGCAAAGGGAGGGGGGAGGAATCACCCGCAGGAGCTGACTGGGGACTCTCTTCCTCTTAGACATTGATTTTTTGTAAAATTTTTTTTTTTTTATTGGGGGGCACATGGTGGGGCACAGCATAATGTTGGGGGGGGGGTCAGGGTCCCCTCTGCCCCCCCCCCCCTAGGGACGCCATTGCCTGGAGGAGCTTCAGAGAGACACCTTCCTCCTGACACACCTGTGCTCCAATGATGGGTGGGGCACTATTCCTCCCACTGACACCAATGATGGGGCACTATTCCTCCCATTGACACCAATGATAGCACACTATTCCTCCCTTTGACACCAATGATAGCACACTATTCCTCCTACTGATACCAGCGATGGGGCACTATTACTCCCCTAATACCAATCATGGGGCACTATTACTCCCCTAATACCAATCATGGGGCACTATTACTCCCCTAATACCAATCATGGGGCATTGTTTACCCCATCTGATGCCAGGACATTTCTACTTCCATTGGCCATAGTGCTTCCCCCCAAAAGTTTGAAGGACAGTGAACTGGCCTTTGTTCAAAAAGTTTGGAGATCCCTGTTCTAAAGGCTCAAGGTTTTATGCATTCTATGCATGAAGGTAGAATACCTTCTCTGTGCAGCAGCCCCACCAGCCCCCCCCCCAATACTTACATGAGCCCCCTCTCAATCCAGTGATGTTCACGTGAGCCTCGGCTCTCCAGGGACTCTCACTCCTCATTGGCTGAGGCAGCTATTGGCTCCCACTGTTGTCAATCGCAGCCAGTGAGCCAATGAGGAGAGAGGGAGTGGGGCCGAGTAGCAACTCTGTGCGGTAAGGGACATGCAGAGCAGCGACTCGGGAGCGAACCTGCTCAGGTGCCCCCACAGCAAGCAGCTCAGCAGAATGGAGGGGCCAGGAGTGCCAGGGAGTGACCTGAGAAGTGGAGGATCTGGGCTGCTCTGTGCAAAACCATTACACAGAGCAGGTAAGTATAACGTTAAAAATATCACTTCAAAGCGGAGTTCCACCCGTTTTTTTAGTTTATTAAAAGTCAGCAGCTTCAAAAAGCATAGCTGCTGACTTTTAATAAACAGACACCCACCTGTCCCACGGTCCAGCGATGTGGCCGCCCAGAGCCTCGCTCCTTTCCCCCTCCTCTCCTCCGCGCCGTCATAGCAACTGTGGGCACCCGGCCGTGTTACTATGTTGCTGTTTGCAATGTGGCCAGCTTGGTGTCTTTGGTACACAATTGGATTACAGAATCGCTCAGAGAGCCTTATTTTTAAAGTGCTTAAAGTAATCAGTAATATAGTTTTTATGGACTGTCTGATTGCGGTTCTGACATTATTAGTGGCCACATTTATGTTATGATATATACAGTATCTCACAAAAGTGAGTACACCCCTAAGTCACATTTCTGTAAACATTTTATTCTATCATTTCATGTGACAACACTGAAGAAATGACACTTGTCTACAATGTAAAGTAGTGAGTGTACAGCTTGTATAACAGTGTAAATTTGCTGTCCCCTCAAAATAACTCAACACACAGCCATTAATGTCTAAACCGCTGGCAACAAAAGTCAGTACACCCCTAAGTGAAAATGTCCAAATTGGGCACAAAATGTCAATATTTTGTGTGGCCTCCATTATTTTCCAGGACTGCCTTAACCCTCTTGGACATGGAGATCACCAGAGCTTCACAGGTTGTCACTGGAGTCCTCTTCCCCTTCTCCATGACGACATCACGGAGCTGGTGGATGTTAGAGACCTTGCGCTCCTCCACCTTCCGTTTGAGGATGTCCCACAGATGATCAATAGGGTTTAGGTCTGGAGACATGCATGGCCAGTCCATCACCTTTACCCTCAGCTTCTTTAGCAAGGCAGTGGTGGTCTTGGAGGTGTGTTTGGGGTGGTTATCATGTTGGAATACTGCCCTGCGGTCCAGTCTCTGAAGGGAGGGGATCATGCTCTGCTTCAGTATGTCACAGTACATGTTGGCATTCATGGTTCCCTCAATGATCTGTAGCTCCCCAGTGCCGGCAGCACTCATGCAGCCCCAGACCATGACACTCCCACCACCATGCTTGACTGTAGACAGGACACACTTGTCTTTGTCCTCCTCACCTGGTTGTCCCCACACACGCTTGACACCATCTGAGCCAAATACGTTTATCTTGGTCTCATCAGACCACAGGACATGGTTCCAGTAATCCATGTCCTTAGTCTGCTTGTCTTCAGCAAACTGTTTGTGGGCTTTCTTGTGCATCATCTTTAGAAGAGGCTTCCTTCTGGGATGACAGCCATGCAGAACAATTTGATGCAGTGTGCGGCGTATGGTCTGAGCACTGACAGGCCGACCCCCCACCCCTACAACCTCTGCAGCAATGCTGGCAGCACTCATACGTCTATTTCCCAAAGACAACCTCTGGATATGATGCTGAGCACGTGACCTCAACTTCTTTGATCGACCTTGGCGAGGCCTGTTCTGAGTGGAACCTGTCCTGTTAAACCGCTGTATGGTCTTGGGCACCGTGCTGCAGCTCAGTTTCAGGGTCTTGGCAATCTTCTTTATGTAGAGCAACAATTCTTTTTTCAGATCCTGAGAGAGTTCTTTCCCATGAGGTGCCATGTTGAACTTCCAGTGACCAGTATGAGAGAGTGAGAGCAAGAACACCAAATTTAACACACCTGCTCCCCATTCACACCTGAGACCTTGTAACACTAATGCTGTGTACACATGACCGGACTTTCGAAGGACTGAATCACGTAGGACTTTTCAACGGACTTTCAACGGACTTCCGACAGAATCGGACTTTTCTACACATGATCACACCAAAGTCCGACGGATTCGACTGTGATGACATACGACCGGACTAGAATAAGGAAGTTGATAGCCAGTAGCCAATAGCTGCCATAGCGTCGGTTTTTTGTCCGTCGGACTAGCATACAGACGACTGGATTTTTCGACCGGGCTCGAATCCGTCGGAAAGATTTGAAACATGTTCCAAATCTAAAGTCTATCTGATTTTCAACAGAAAAGGTCCACTGCAGGTCCAATGAAGCCCACACACGGTCGAATTGTCCGACGGATTCGTTCCGTCGGACTAGTCCGGTCGAAGAGTCTGGTCGTGTGTACACGACATACCAGGTCACATGACACCGGGGAGGGAAAATTGGTCCCGATTTTGACATTTTCCCTTAGGGGTGTACTCACTTTTGTTGCAAGCAGTTTAGACATTAATGGCTGTGTGTTGAGTTATTTTGAGGGGACAGCAAATTTACACTGTTATACAAGCTGTACACTCACTACTTTACATTGTAGCAAAGTGTCATTTCTTCAGTGTTGTCACATGAAATGATAGAATAAAATATTTACAGAAATGTGACTGAGGGGTGTACTCACTTTTGTTAGATACTGTATATACATTTTTTATATACAATATGTCTTATGATGCACAAATAAATTTATGCAGGGACATCAGTCTATAAAATGCCCACAAGATGTCCCCTTTGAGACACCAACCTCGGCAATTATATTTAACCCCATGTAATGCGGTGGGGCCAATGAAAATATAGGATTGTAGCTCTGAGTAGCACTTGTTGATTGCCTCTTCTCTAGTTGATAATCCGATTGGATGGGGTGGGGTTATGATTGTTCTCTAGAAACTATATAGTGGATGACACGCAAGGGAACTTCCTGCTTCTGAAGATGTCACTGTTTGCTGACAAAACGCATTAAGCGGCCGTTCTCGTTCGTCACTTCCGCCTCCACGAGTGGAACGTATGTCAGGATCCAGGCATGGTCCATCCCTTGAATGTTAGGCTACATGTCCACAAACGTTTTAAAAAACAGGCTGTAAAGCCAGTACAGACGCCAGGAAAAAAGCGTTAAAAACGTGTTTTGCATTGAATTCAATGCACGTTACTCCACGCTGGCTTTCAGCCGCGTTTCTCTGTCTCTATTCAAAATCAATGGTTCCCTAAGGGAGCCCATTGATTTGAATAGAGGTCACACCAGAAATCGGTTCAAGAGGATCCGACTTGCGGTGCGACTTGTGTGCTGAGAATCTTGAGGAGGGAACCCAGCGAAAATTAAAAAAAAAATTTGCCTGAGGTTCCCCCACCAAGACAATACCAGACCCTTCATTCTGGTATGGATCTTAAGGCGTGGGGGTCCCCCCAATATCCATACCAGACCCTTATCCGAGCGAGCGCCCCCCCCCCGGACCATACCAAGCCACATACCCTCAACATGGGGGGTTGGTGCCTTGGGGCAGGGGGGGCCCTGCCCCCCCACCCCAAAGCACCTTGTACCCATGTTGATGAGGACAAGAGCCTCTTCCCAACAACCCTGGCCGTTGGTTTTCGGGGTCTGCGGGCTGGGGGCTTATTGTAATCTGGGCACCCCCTTTCATAAGGGGGCCCGGTGATCCTCTGCCTTATGACGTCACAGTCCTGGGGTATAATGGGACTGTGACGTCATAAGGGGCGGGGTCACCGGATGACATTATTAAAGAGGGCCCCCAGATTCCGATAAGCCCCCCGCCCGCAGACCCCGACAACCAATGGCCAGGGTTGTCGGGAAGAGGCCCTTGTCCTCAACATGGGGACAAGGTGCTTTGGGTTAGGTGGGCGCAGGGCCCCCCCTGCCCCAAAGCACCAACCCCCTATGTTGAGGGCATGTGGCTTGGTATGGTCCAGGAGGGGGGGCTCGCTCGCCCCCCCTTTCTTGACCTGCCAGGCTGCGTGCTCGGATAAGGGTCTGGTATGGATCTTGAGGGCTCCCCCACGCCATTTTTTTTGGTGTGAGGGCTCCCCTTAAGATCCATACCAGACCGAGGGGTCTGGTATCGTCTTAGTGGGGGAACCTCATGCAAATTTTTTTTTTAATTATCGCTGGGTTCCCCCCTCAGGAATCTAAGCACACAAGTCGCACCGCAAGTCGAATCCTCCTGATCCGACTTCTGGTGCGACCTCTATTCAAATCAATAGGGAACCATTGATTTTGAATAGAGACAGAAACGCCGGACGAGGCTTAACAGAGCGTTAAGCCTCGTTGAATCGCGTTTAACACCTTTTGCCGGTGTCTGACGTTTTTACAGCTCTAGCGCTGGAGCCTCAGAATGCACTGGTCCTGGGTTTTTTTTTGCAGCTTAAAAATGGCTATGCCATTTACAGCTCAAAAACGCCATGGTGGGCATGAGGCCATAGGCTAACATGGAGAGGCATTTTTAACATCCCTGGCGGTATGATTATTTCGGATTTTAGGTGCTGAAAGCGGTACAATTATTTTGCATGGAAATTTGGCGTTTTATATTGTAGGCCTGTAATTCTTAACAATAACACACTTAAATCTGTCCAAACAAGAGTCTAGTAGATATTCCGGGTATGGTGAAGTTTGAAACACAAAAACATATGTAGCAATAACTCTCGGTGGAACTGCTGGTTTCAAGTGGGCTTGTTACCTTCACTCTCGATACCTCTGTTTCACCGGCACGGGTCTAGGGTTCCGTTGAGTTTACCTCTGGACGATATAAGCACCAAACACTTGAGTAGCTTTTCTAATGCTTCAATAAACGAATAAAGGAAGTAGCAGAAAAGAGGTAGAAGGAAAGCTGCAGGGAAGCTCAAATACCTTTACTTAGTATTCTCTAGAACATTTCTCTGGGAATGATCACTTGTAGTTGAAAGCGCTCCCCTTGTGGGATCCAATCTTTGCCCGCCTGGATAGGCCTCTCTCACTTGTCTAGCAGCCAGCACGTAGCACCAACTAAAGTCTCTGCCACAGACTTGTTTGAAACAAAACCTGTACGATCCTGTGCAACAGGATGTATTGGTTTGTGATGAATGTAGGCCAAGCTACCAGTACTATGCAGTAAGATTACTTTAGAATAAGTCCTCCAACCGAGTCACCAGGCCCCTCTCCAGACCAGCACTCTGCATGATCCTTCCATGATGGGTCCTCCCCTGGGATCTCCTCGGTTGTCCAGCTTCTTCACTCAGGATAGACAGCTCAGGACCATTCTTCTGCTGCTGTGATAGGCCCCAGACATGCTTCTGGGCCCACCCACATGCCGCAGCGACGTGGGCCTCCGGAACGGAAGACCACGAGATGGTATTCCTAGTGCATACCTGTCGGCCAGGAGGGCCAGCAGGTGGCTGAAAAACGAACCCTAAAACATGGCGTCTGTCCCATAAATACCCTCTCCCAGAATGCAACTCAGAGGACCACCTCCACCGAGTACAGAGGAGCACTCATCCGCTTCAACACGTTGCTCTTCCAACACCAGCCCATGGTGACAACGACACCCACCGGCACAATGTGGAACTACACGCAACGTCAGCCAAGCTGGAACAGAGGCAAATCTAACTTCCTCTAATAAGGGACCCACTAAATTTACCTATCAGCGGTAGATTAAAATCTACCAGCACTACACATAAATTAACCATCAAGGAGGCTACGCTGCAAAAAACGTTCAAAAAAGCGGCTGTAAAAACGTCCATGGCCATGAAGCCGAATAGTGGGCCATTTTTTACAGTGTATTCACATTGATTGCTATAGGTGCCGCTTTTTAAATTAAATTTTAATAAATTTATCCAAAGAGATTTTATGCTATGAGAGTCTCACTCTCCATTTTTATTTTTACCTTTATTACACTGCCTGCCCATTAAACCCTTTGGAGCAAAACTGGGACTATCAGGGCCGTCTTTAATATTGATTGGACCCTGGGCAAACATTTTCTTGCCCCCCCCCCCCCCCCCCGCCATGAAATTTTGCTCTCCACCTGCTCTGAGACATACAATAAATAACAGCTAGACTTAAAAAACTGAATCAGATCAGGCAGCGATTTGTTGCCAGAGGTTACAGCATATCATTACCGCTTACTGGCTGGTTGCTAGAGGTTACAGCACACATTACGGCCCACTGATTAGTTGCTAGAGGTCACAGCACATTATTTATGCTTGTTGATTGGTTGCTAGAGATTACTGTACATCGATACTGCTCACTGACTGGTTGCTAGAGGTTATTGCACATCATTGCTGCTCATTGGTTGCTAGAGGTTACAGCCCATCATCTCTTCACTGCCTGCACACCATGAACTGGGGAGGTGAGCGGACCCATCAATAGATAGAAAACACGTAGGGATCCTAGAACTCCTGGGATCAGTGGCAGTGCTGGGTGGAGGGGAGGGTGTGATCAATGACAATGCAGATTTTTTTTTTTACTGATAACCAATATAAAGAGGAGTTTCAACACTGGCCACCAATATAATAGGGGTTTGCACTGACCAATAATGTAATGGAAGCATTTACAGTAACCACAAATGTGAGGAGGGATTTACACTGATCACCAATGTAAGAAGAGATTTACACTAACCACCAATGTAAGGGTGACATTCATACTGGCCACTAGTGTGAATGAAAGGATTCTACACCAAGTCCCAAATGTAATTAGAAGATTTACAGTGACCACCAATGTACCTGAGACATTTAGACTGGGTTCACATTTGTGTGTGTTGGGAACGCATGCAAAATCGCTTTCCTGATACCACAGAAACGTGCTGCCCTTTAACAGATACACAGCAGTGCCATTAATACCAAAATACCAATAAATCTTGTTCGTACTGCATGTATGAAAGCTTGACATAAAGCAAATATGGTTTAGCATCCTGTGTACACCAAATATAAAGCAACTCCGTATAACTGAACCAGTAGGTTACCTCTGATAAAAGGGTGATGAAACATCAAAACATAAATGCAGTAAACATTTACAAAGGAAGTGCATAGAAACAGGAAAAGGAGATGTTTAACACAGATACAGATTTTATGTTCACTACAAAACTGTTTCTCAAACACCCATGGTACCAGCAGAAACTGAATGAAATGTTCTTTGTTAATCCAGATAAGCAAAGTTATCTGCACCTGGACAGGCCCGGATTTACTCCCTTTGCCGCCCCAAGGCCGAGTCCTTCAATGCCCCCCCCCACACGCACACACACACACACCACCATTCACGTCCTTTATCAATGACTGCTACAATAGATCAATTAAAAACATATCTCCACACATGAGAACACTGAAAATAACTGGCTTTAATTGTACAGACTGAAAATACTTCAGGGTAAGCGCGCGAGGGGTAAGGATTTTTTGTGGGCAATTTTTCAGGGCAATGGCTGGTGTTAGTGCTTCAATCATCCACGGCACCATGGTTGGTATGGTGTCAGGATGATTGAAAAACATTATTTCTATCAGTAATATAAAATAAAATAGTTCAACTCACCATAATGCAGAGTCATTGGGGGCCCTGAGCGTGTCACTTGCCACCATCTCTTGTCACTTGACACGCTGCCTGCCACCAGATGGAGATGTCACTTGCCACAGTGCCTGCCACCAGATGGGGATGTCACTTGCCACGCTGCCTGCCACCAGATGGGGATGTCACTTGCCACGCTGCCTGCCACCAGATGGAGATGTCACTTGCCACGCTGCCTGCCACCAGCTGTGGATGTCACTTGCCACGTTGCCTGCCACCAGATGGGGATGTCACTTGCCACGTTGCCCGCCACCAGCTGTGGATGTCACTTGCCATGCCGCCTGCCACCAGATGGGGATGTCACTTGCCACGCTGCCTGCCACCAGATGGGGATGTCACTTGCCAAGCTGCCTGCCACCAGATGGAGATGTCACTTGCCACGCTGCCTGCCACCAGCTGTGGATGTCACTTGCCACGTTGCCTGCCACCAGATGGGGATGTCACTTGCCACGTTGCCCGCCACGAGCTGTGGATGTCACTTGCCATGCCGCCTGCCACCAGATGGGGATGTCATATGCCACGCTGCCTGCCACCAGATGGAGATGTCACTTGCCACTATGCCTGCCACCAGATGGAGATGTCACTTGCCACGCTGCCTGCCACCAGATGGGGATGTCACTTGCCACGCTGCCTGCCACCAGATGGAGATGTCACTTGCCACGCTGCCTGCCACCAGCTGTGGATGTCACTTGCCACGTTGCCTGCCACCAGATGGGGATGTCACGTGCCACGTTGCCTGCCACCAGCTGTGGATGTCACTTGCCATGCCGCCTGCCACCAGATGGGGATGTCACTTGCCACGCTGCCTGCCACCAGATGGAGATGTCACTTGCCACACTGCCTGCCACCAGATGGGGATGTCACTTGCCACGTTGCCTGCCACCAGATGGGGATGTCACTTGCCACGCTGCCTGCCACCAGATGGGGATGTCACTTGCCACGCTGCCTGCCACCAGCTGTGGATGTCACTTGCCATGCTGCCTGCCACCAGATGGGGATGTCACTTGCCACGCTGCCTGCCACCAGATGGGGATGTCACTTGCCACGTTGCCTGCCACCAGATGGGGATGTCACTTGCCACGCTGACTGCCACCAGCTGGGGATGTCATTTGCCATGCTGCCTGCCATCAGATGGAGGAACAGCGGTGCGGGCAATGAGAGATGTCATCTCTCTCCCCCGCCGCCGCACCGCTGACATTACTATCTACGATTTATTAAAAAATGGCGCCGGGCGGCGCAATCACGCTACTGCGCATGCGCCGTCCGGCCGAGCGTGTACGAGCATTCCCGAGCCCGGCCGGCTTCGGAACGGTGCATGCACAGTTGCGTGGTCGGCTCGCGGCCATCTTTTCTATGGGCATCGGTGCCAGTGCCCCTATTAGGCTTTAATGGGCTGCCCGAAAGGGGGGGCGACCACAAAGTCGCCGCAGAAGCCGTGCCGCCCCTGCACCACTTCCACCCCGAGGCCTGGCCTCGATGACCTTGTCACCTGGACCTGCACCTGGATATGGTGGGGGAATAGAAGCTTTGTCAGGCCGCTGAGCGTACATTGTGAGGCTGTTGGAACTCAGTCCAAGTGGATCTGGTCTAAGTGACTACCAATTAAGGGGAGTGGTTAATTGCTCACAGGTGCTTGAGGCCTATATAACTTTGTGTAGAACATATACTGAGCCTGCTCATTGTGAGGCTGTTGGAACTCAGTCCAAGTGGAACTGGTCTAAGTGGTGAGTTAAAACCAGAGTTTAAAACAGGAGGTTATAACAGGGGTCATAGTACCTGTGTAGTGTGAGTATCTGAGTGTTGTCTGAGTAGTGTGTGTGGATCGTTAGTACTTGTGTATTGTGTACTGTATACTTGTGTATTGCGATTGCACGTAGGTCTGTGAGTACCTGTGTATTGTCTTGTTGTGTACCTGTGTATTGTCTTAAGTATTAGTGCCAGGAAGCTAGCTGTTAGGTAATTTGGACAGAGTAAAATCCCCAAATCCTCACTATATTCAATAGGTACGATGCCCGGCGGGTGTGGAGAGGCGACTCTTTGTACATCTTGCGGCATGTATGCGTTCCTTGATCATCCGATCGAGGGCGAATACTGCTGTGCAAAATGTAAGCACATTGTTTCCCTGGAAGCCCAGGTTCTGAATCTGGGGAAGCAACTGTCAGCACTGAGAAGTCCCTCCATACTAAAGGTGAGCCAGGAACGTACACGGCAGGTGCCGGCAGGGGCCAGCACAGAGGCGGGTGGAGACAAAGAGGTGCAGGCACTAGCAAAGAGTAGATGGGTGACAGTCAGGAGGGGTAGAGGGGGAAGTGCCAGAGAGGCCGATCCAGGACTGGAGCATTCCGATAAGTACGCTCCATTGAGTGACATTGGTGAAACCAGTCAGGGACCAGCACTGCTGGAGATGAGGGACTCTCCTAGCTGCCGGGGGAAGAGCTCCTCCAGTGAGAGTGGGGGGGCAGCAAAGGGAAAGGAAAGACAGATTCTGGTGGTAGGGGTCTCAATTCTTAGAAGGACAGAGAGGGCAATCTGTAACCAAGACCTGAAGCGCCGAACAGTATGTTGTCTACTGGGCGCTCAGGTTCGGCACATCACGGATCTTGTGGACAGATTACTGGGAGGGGCTGGGGAAGACCCGGCTGTCATGGTGCACGTTGGCACCAATGACAAAGTCAGAGGCAGATGGAGTGTCCTAAAGAACGATTTTAGGGACTTTTAGGAGCTAAATTGAGGAAAAGGACCTCCAAGGTAGTATTCTCAGGAATACTACCGGTACATCGAGCCACACCAGAAAGGCAGAGGGAGATTAGGGAAGTAAACAAGTGGCTGAAGAGCTGGTGTAGTAAGGAGGGTTTTGGGTTCCTGGAGGACTGGGCCGACTTCTCAGTCGCTAACCAGTACTATAGAAGGGAAGGACTGCACCTAAATGAGGAGGGTGCAGATCTGCTGGGAATGAAGATGGACAAAAAGTTAGAGGGGTTTTTAAACTAGGTGATGGGGGGAGGGTCCAGAGGTAGAGATAGTCAGCGCGGAAGATATTCCAGAGGGTAGTATTGGGGGCATTAGTGGTAGGTTAACCAAAGCACAAAAACACAAGGTAAGTATAGTAGCAAGTCCTAGCTGCAATCTCGAAACACCCAATACGAAGACAATATGCGACCGGTCTAAACTATGTGGCATGTTCACCAATGCCAGGAGCCTGGCGGACAAGATGGGTGAACTAGAGATACTGTTGTACGAGGAGGATTTGGATTTTGTGGGAATTTCAGAGACCTGGTTCAACAGCTCTCATGATTGGCTGGCAAACATTCAAGGGTATACCCTTTACCACAAAGATAGAGAGGGTAAAAAAGGGGGAGGGGTATGCCTATATATCAAGAATAATGTACAAGTGAATGTGAGAGATGACATCACTGAGGGAGCTAGGGAGGAGGTGGAATCTTTATGGGTAGAGCTCCAAAGGGATGAAGCTAAGGGGAAAATAATACTGGGAGTATGCTATAGGCCCCCTAACCTGAGGGAGGAAGGAGAGACAGATCTCCTATCACAATTTGGATTAGCAGCAAGGATGGGAAGTGTTATCATAATGGGGGATTTTAATTATCCAGACATAGACTGGGCGGAGGGAACCGCGCATTCATTTAAGGCTCGCCAGTTCCTTAATATCTTGCAGGACAATTTTATGGGTCAGATGATAGACGCACCAACTAGAAATAAAACATTACTGGATCTACTGATTACCAACAATACAGACCTGATCACGGATGTGGAAATACGGGGCAATTTAGGTAACAGCGATCACAGGTCAATTAGTTTCAGTATAAATCACACAAATAGGAAACATAAAGGGAATACAAAGACACTGAATTTCAAAAGAGACAACTTCCCTAAACTACAAACCTGGCTAGAAGGCATAAATTGGGATAAAATCTTAGGAACAAAGAATACGGAGGAGAGATGGGTTTGCTTTAAGAGCATATTAAATAAGGGCATTAGCCAATGTATCCCATTGGGTAATAAATTTAAAAGAGCGAACAAAAGCCCTGGATGGATTAACTCCAATGTAAAAATGCATATAAATGCAAAGGAGAAGGCCTTCAAAAAATACAAGGTTGAGGGATCATCATCAGCATTCAGACTTTATAAAGAATGCAACAAGAAATGTAAGGGTGCAATTAGGATGGCTAAGATAGAACATGAAAGACACATAGCGGAGGAGAGCAAAGAAAATCCCAAGAAACTCTTTAAGTATGTAAACAGTAAAAAAGGGAGGACAGACCATATTGGCCCCATAAAGAATGAGGAAGGACATCTGGTTACAAAGGATGGGGAGATGGCGAAGGTATTGAATTTATTCTTCTCCTCAGTCTTCACGAGTGAATCGGGGGGCTTTAGTATCCAAAACTGCAGTGTTTATCCTCATGACACAACACAGGAAGCAACTCCATGGTTAACAGAGGACACAATTAAAATTAGACTTGAGAAACTTAACATTAACTTAATAAATCACATGGACCAGATGGCTTGCATCCGAGGGTACTTAGGGAACTCAGTTAAGTGATTGCCAGACCGTTGTTCCTAATTTTTACAGACAGTCTACTGACTGGAATGGTACCAGCTGATTGGAGAAAAGCCAATGTAGCACCAATATTTAAAAAGGGCCCAAAATACATCCCTGGGAAATACAGACCAGTTAGCCTAACATCAATAGTATGTAAACTCTAAGGGACTATATACAAGATTTTAGTAATAAGAACGGTATCATTAGCAGTAATCAGCATGGATTCATGAAGAATCGTTCTTGCCAAACCAATCTACTAACCTTCTATGAGGAGGTGAATTGCCATCTAGATAAAGGAAGGCCCGTAGATGTGGTGTATCTGGATTTTGCAAAAGCATTTGACACAGTTCCCCATAAACGTTTACTGTACAAAATAAGGTCCGTTGGTATGGACCATAGGGTGAGTACATGGATTGAAAACTGGCTACAAGGGCGAGTTCAGAGGGTGGTGATAAATGGGGAGTACTCGGAATGGTCAGGGGTGGGTAGTGGGGTTTCCCAGGGTTCTGTGCTGGGACCAATCCTATTTAATTTGTTCATAAACGACCTGGAGGATGGGATAAACAGTTCAATCTCTGTATTTGCAGACGATACTAAGCTAAGAAGGGCAATAACTTCTCCGCAGGATGTGGAAACCTTGCAAAAAGATCTGAACAAATTAATGGGGTGGGCAACTACATGGCAAATGAGGTTCAATGTAGAAAGATGTAAAATAATGCATTTGGGTGGCAAAAATATGAATGCAATCTATACACTAGGGGGAGAACCTCTGGGGGAATCTAGGATGGAAAAGGACCTGGGGGTTCTAGTAGATGATAGGCTCAGCAATGGCATGCAATGCCAAGCTGCTGCTAACAAAGCAAACAGAATATTGGCATGCATTAAAAGGGGGATCAACTCCAGAGATAAAACGATAATTCTCCCGCTCTACAAGACTCTGGTCCGGCTGCACCTGGAGTATGCTGTCCAGTTCTGGGCACCAGTCCTCAGGAAGGATGTACTGGAAATGGAGCGAGTACAAAGAAGGGCAACAAAGCTAATAAAGGGTCTGGAGGATCTTAGTTATGAGGAAAGGTTGCGAGCACTGAACTTATTCTCTCTGGAGAAGAGATGCTTGAGAGGGGATATGATTTCAATATACAAATACCGTACTGGTGACCCTACAATAGAAATAAAACTTTTTCGCAGAAGAGAGTTTAACAAGACTCGCGGCCACTCATTACAATTAGAAGAAAAGAGGTTTAACCTTAAACTACGTAGAGGGTTCTTTACTGTAGGAGCGGCAAGGATGTGGAATTCCCTTCCACAGGCGGTGGTCTCAGCGGGGAGCATTGATAGCTTCAAGAAACTATTAGATAATCACCTGAATGACCGCAACATACAGGGATATACAATGTAATACTGACATATAATCACACACATAGGTTGGACTTGATGGAATTGTGTCTTTTTTCAACCTCACCTACTATGTAACTATGTAAGTGTCCTGCCCCAGTTGAAGGCCTTTTTGGTCAAAACGCATCAGGCTAGGCTTATCGCTCTCCACATTGAAATATGAAAATGTGGCGCTCACTAATAATAATATACGTGCAAAACTAAGTATAAATATGTGCAGGTGTGAATAAACAAAAATCCATATAAAGTAAAAGTCCAAATCAAATGTTGAAAATATTCTAATCCTCAAGGGCAAAAAAAACTTCTCAGGTGCAGTGAGCCACAGACGCTCCAGATGCAGATCAACACCCCCACATGTGTCCCCACTCACCGAATGACGATGACCCCCATCTTTGCAGTCTGGGAGTCGCTTCAGGCTTAAATGATGGTATCCAGAAGAGTTCAGGGGTAGTGGTGTGCACATCAGATGAAGGATTATTGTTAGAATTTCTCGGCAGATTCGCCAGGCACCAGAAAGGAAAAAAATTGAAACGAATAGTGAAAGTACCGTATGAAAGGGGATTTATTCCATATACACATGGGTACTTACAACATAGCTGATAAAAACAGGCATGTAAAAAAGGGTTGTAGATGTGTCCGGATGCCGCTCACAGGCATGTGTTCCAAGAACCAGGAAGTGCGCTCCAAGGAGCAGGAAATGATGTCAGCGCCGCCGAAAATCCGCCAACATGTTTCGCCCACCCACAACATGTTTCGCTCTTCACATTGCCCTGAATGTTATTCTGTGATCACAGTTTTTTACTTTTATTGCTGTATGCTGGTTTTGACCTACACCATATGGAGGCATTTTTTCTTTACATAACCATCCGGATGACAGTTGCCCTGTGGTCCAGCCGGTCCCTTTACATCTAAGATCCAGCCTTGGTGCTCCTTCCTTCTGAGGTTCGCTTGGTGGTTACCCTCAACATCCCTGGATTTATGCTTTGAGGTCCTGGATCCCTTGGAGTTCCGTTTATCCGCTGATCTCGGCACCCCTGCCTTTATGACTCCTTGTCGCTGACATTCGAGTCCACCTGTTCCGGTAAGAGTATATATACTTTTCTCTTTTGTTGAAGATGTACCATCCTTGATGCTTCCAATGCTGGACAGTGCCAGCTCATTCCATCCTTGATTTATCATCATTTGGAGGTTGACGCATAAGGCCTCTTTCAACAGATTTCCTCATTTATTGGACTTTTTCACATTTCCACATATGTTACTTTTGTATATTTGATTTTTGCACTGTTTCACTTATATATCGATATATGTGTTCACTTGTTAGAACTACAATATCTATCATTCATGTTTTATATGTTTGTCACATTGTTTATGTAGCTGCTTTTTTCTTGTTATTTGAAGTTAGCGCAGTAACCCCCATATCCACAATTGTTAACCCCTTGCTCACGCCGATATACGTCGGCAGAAGGGCGCGTACGGGCATATTGATGAACCTGTACGTTGCCCTTTAAGACGCGGCATTGTGGGCGAGGGCGCCGTGAGCTCCATGAGTGTGATCGCGGGTCCCGCGGACTTGATGTCCGCGGGGACACCCGCGATTGTCTCACGGAGAGGAAAGACGGGGAAATGCTCATGTAAACAAGCATTTCCCCGTTCTGCCTAGTGACAGGACACTGATCTCTGCTCCCTGTAATCGGGAGCGGTGATCAGTGTCATGTCACACACAGCCCATCCCCCCACAGTTAGAATCACTCCCCAGGACACACTTAACCCCTTCACTGCCCTCTAGTGGTTAACCCCTTCCCCTGCCAGTCACATTTACACAGTAATCAGTGCATTTTTAATCGCACTGATCGCTGTATAAATGTGAATGGTCCCAAAATAGCGCCAAAAGTGTCCGATCTGTCTGTCATAAGGTTGCAGTCAAAATAAAAATCGCTGATCGCCGCCATTACTAGTACAAATTAAATAAGTTATTAATAAAAATGCCATAAAACTATTCCCTATTTTGTAGACGCTATAACTTTTGCGCAAACCAATCAATAAACGCTTATTGCGTTTTTTTTTACCAAAAATATGTAGAAGAATACAAAGTCTAAATTGAGGAAAAAAAATGTTTTTTTATATATTTTTGGGGGATATTTATTATAGCAAAAAGTAAAAAATATTGAGTTTTTTTCAAAATTGTCGCTCTTTTTTTGTTTATAGCGCAAAAAATAAAAAATGCAGAGGTGATCAAATACCACCAAATGAAAACTCTATTTGTGGGGAAATAAAGAACGTCAATTTTGTTTGGGAGCAACGTCGCACGACTGCGCAATTGTCAGTTAAAGCGACGCAGTGCCGAATCGCAAAAAACGCTCTGGTCATTGGCCAGCCAAATGGTCCGGTGCTGAAGTGGTTAATGACACCCTCACGTATCTGCTGACATGTGCCGTGGCATTGTGTGATTTTGAAAAAAGGGTTAGGGACTTTCTTCTGCATTTCCGCATTTCTTCCGCATAAATCACTTGTGAAAGGATTTATTGTAGCGACTTACATGAACAGTCAATAAGAACGATCATCATAAAACAAAACGGCCGCGGCATTCACCGTGCTTTGCGTCTCATAGCCAGCCTAAGGCATGTAAGTCACTACATTCAATTATTTTCACAAGTGAGACGGGCTTCACTATATGCTGCTTTATTTCCGTTTGGTGATGATATCCCCTTGATTGGGCGAGAAGCTCCGCTGACTGCTGGAAGTTTACGGCTTTGTTGCTGCCTTGGACAAGTGAATGGATGGTGGGACAAGTGAATGGATGGTGGGACGAGTGAACGGATGGTGGGACGAGTGAACGGATGGTGGGACAAGTGAATGGATGGTGGGACAAGTGAATGGATGGTGGGACAAGTGAATGGATGGTGGGACAAGAGAATGGATGGTGGGACAAGTGAATGGAAGGTGAGACAAGTAAATGGATGGTGGGACAAGTGAATGGATGGTGGGACAAGTGAATGGATGGTGGGACAAGTGAATGGATGGTGGGACAAGAGAATGGATGGTGGGACAAGTGAATGAATGGTGGGACAAGTGAACGGATGGTGGAACAAGTGAATGAATGGTGGGACAAGTGAATGGAAGGTGAGACATGTGAATGGATGATGGGACAAGTGAATGGATGGTGGGCCAAGTGAATGGATGGTAGGACAAGTGAATGGATGGTGGGACAAGTGAATGGATGGTGGGACAAGTGAATGGATGGTGGGACAAGAGAATGGATGGTGGGACAAGTGAATGGATGGTGGGACAAGAGAATGGATGGTGGGACAAGTGAATGGAAGGTGAGACAAGTAAATGGATGGTGGGACAAGTGAATGGATGGTGGGACAAGTGAATGGATGGTGGGACAAGTGAATGAATGGTGGGACAAGTGAACGGATGGTGGGACAAGTGAATGAATGGTGGGACAAGTGAATGAATGGTGGGACAAGTGAATGAATGGTGGGACAAGTGAATGGAAGGTGAGACATGTGAATGGATGATGGGACAAGTGAATGGATGGTGGGCCAAGTGAATGGATGGTAGGACAAGTGAATGGATGGTGGGACAAGTGAATGGATGCGAGCTTTGCCGTGTATTTTAACCATCTACTTACTGGTGATTGATGAGTTCAGATGTGATCCCTTGGGAAGATATTGATCATCGCCTATTACTTGCTGATATCTGGTAAGCAGATTTGATTCTCAGGTGGTGTGGTGTGCTTTCTATACACACTGAAAACTGGTGAAGGGATTATCATCTTTTCCTGTTTTAATACTTCGAAGACTGTTGCTTTTTATTATATTAGCACCACATGTGGACTTCTTATATTTTTATATTTGCTTATCAACACATAGTGCTGGCTGCTTTCCTCTTCTAATATTAGTACCTTTTACAGTAGCGCAGATACCTACCTGTTTTTATTGTTTTTCCATATTACAATAGCTGAGAGCCGATCAAAGCCAATCCCGGCTTTGTTCGGCTCTCCGACCAGCCGGTGGACGTTCCAGCTGGTGGCACGGGTCTCCCGGTGGGTGCTGGAGGGCCTGAGCAAGCGGTGGAAGGTGGCTGGAGAGCGGGGGATGTCCCCTCCAGCTGCTTGTAAAACCTATCCAGTGGTCACTGAGCCGATAGGATTGCTTTTACAAGAGAGCCGTCCGCTAAAAACTTGTTTCGGAATGATGCCTGCATTATCGCGGTATAAGAACCTGAAGTTCAGTGACGTACCGGAAGGTCGTTGGTCCGGAAGTGGTTCTAATTACATTCATTTGCGGCAATATTAATGGAGCGATGTGCGGTGGTGTGCCATATATGATGCCAGTCTGTACTGTAGCATTTTCTTTGTATCATTCATTTGTCTCTTTTGAACTCTTTTGAAGTTCATCCATGAAATATCAGAGACGTGTTCATGGAATGTAGACGGTCATATATCTATAAGGAAATAAGATAACACATGTTCGCTGCAGAAAATGCCATCTGTATGTAGCTGCCACCTTCGTGTCAGGGCTCCACCTTCCCGTCCTATAGACCTTGCACCCAACATAATCTGTATGACAACTTTTACAGTGACAGAGAGACCCAATCTCTGCCTTAGATGTGTTTTCCTGGAGGACAGAACCTGACATTGAAATAATCCCATAAAATGAGAGCCCAGGATTTACCCAACGGTGGTGATGACATCCTCTAGGACCTTCTACACAGAGAGACCAATACCAGACAGAATGTCAGAGACAAATCCCAGGATCTGCAAGGAAGTATACAAGTCACCTTAAAACTCGACACTTGAAAAACCTCAGTGGTAGATTTTAATAGAGTCATCTAGAAAAACCAAGATGGAAGGTGCTTATGGTGAAAGGACACCGAAAGTAAAAGGAGACAGAGAAGACAAAGAATCTCCTAGGAAAAAAGACAAAGATCTAAAGTCTCCCAAAAATGATCCAAAGGTGATATCTCCACTCAGACCTGGAGAACCAAAGGGAGGCAAGACCCCTGAATTACAGAAGACGGGAGGGATTCAGGATGGTGAAGGAACATTACAGAGACGTAGAAAGCTTGACAAGACACAAAGGTTAGCAGCAATCTCTATCATCTGTGCCTTGTGCTCCACACATATGGCTTTCCCCTTGTTGATAAAGATGATTATAAAAATGCTTACTGTCATATCTCCGATAACACATTCCTCCTACTAAAATGTATTTTTGTTACTTTATATACCTACCCTAATGGGACTATTTTGTAGTCGTAGTACCAAATCTCAAATTACAAATTAGGCATAGAAACCATAGAAGCTCTTGGGTCTTTGAAGGCACCAAAACTCCGTCATGTATAGTCGTCTAAAAATCTACGGACTCTTATTTCTGTTCACATAAAAACATTTTTATAATAAATAGAAATCTCCCCAAAAATAATGAGAGATGAGGTCAGCAGAGGCACCCATGTTGACCAAAAAACTGGAAAGAATTCTTGTTCAAAAGACAAATATTATGTTTGCCTTCAAGCCGGCAATGGTAGGTTAGGTGCAAAAAAACCCCCCACAAAAGCAGCTAGCACAATTAGCAGGCAACAAATACCACAATACATAAAACAGAAGTGCTGCACTTTCAGTTAAATTAACCCCTTTCGCATCCAAGGGTAAAACAAATGTTAATGACTAAGCACAATTTTGCAACTTTGACACGTTTTAGTAAAACCGCACATATCAACACAACTACTTTGTGCATCCAGGTGGATTATACTTTATTTTTTTCAGGACAAATTGGGCTTTCATTTGGTGGTAAATTGTAATGGATATTTCCTTTTTTTAATATCAAAGTCAAACTGTCTCAAAATAGTAAAAAAAAAATATATTTTTTTAAGTTTAGCTGTATATTGTTACTATCATAAGCTACCACCAAAGAACAACCCACAATAAATTCTCTTGCTCTTGATGATCGCAGCGATACCACACTTGTATGTTATTTGTACACGTAATACAGCCCAGAAACAATAGTGCGCATTTTGCGCTTTTTTTTTATTCTACCTAAAACATACTGACACTGATACTAATTAAAAATGTTTTTTTTTTTAAATCCTGCCCAAAATATACTGACCACGACCTTTGACCCTGACCTTGACCTTTGACCCCTCCTTGACCCAAACACTAACCCTGACACTGACCTAGATCAAACCTTGATCTAGGTATTTTTTATTTTATTTTGTATTCATTCTTATTTTGTTTATTCTTTTTTAACCCAAAGCTGTTTGTTTATCTCTCTCTGCAAGGAGAGAGATTGTTTTCTTTTCTCTCCATTTACCGAGAGAGAGATACAGGGGCGGGCTTCACAGAGACTGATCAATGTGATAGCCAATCAAAGGCTATCACAGCGATCAGGTGACCCAGAACCAGGAGTTGCGGGTCCCGATCATTAGTACGGACCCAGGGCTCTGTGCTGAGAGCACGCTGTGTGGCGCGCTCCAAGCACAAAGACAGATATGCATATATGCGGCCCCATGGTAAAAAAAGCCCGTTCAGTGAGGCTGCATATACTGTACGTGTATGTTCGGTGTGAAGGGGTTAAAGCATAAACAAATATACAGTATATAACTAACAAAGGAATCCTTCAAGCAAGTCCTTGAAAAGTGTCCAGTAAATGAGCAGTTGAAACCACCTTGGGTGTGCTCAATAGACAATGCCTATTGATGACGAAACACGCAGGATAAAGCTACAGCATGTGATGTCATCGCGCTGAGTATCGAGGTTACATACCCTGTTTCCCCGAAAATAAGACCTAGCATGATTGTCAGTGATGGCTGCAATAAAAGCCCCCCCCCCCCCCCCCAAATAAGCCCTACCCTGTTTCCCCAAAAATAAGCCCTACTCTGAAAATAAGACCTAGAAGGACTTTAACTAGGGCTTATTTGGGGGGTAGGGCTTATATTGCAGCCATCACCGACAATCACGCTAGGTCTTATTTTGGGGGAAACAGGGTAGTTACATAGTTAGTAAAGTTGAATAAAGACACCAGTCCATCCAGTTCAACCTGAGAGAGTGTGGGTGCGTGTCTACAATTATCCCTATTTTTATTTAAGGTACCCATATAGCGCCATCAATTTACGCAGCACTCCACACGTACATCGCACACTCGCATTGGTCCCTACCCTCAAGGAGCCCACAATCCAAGGTCCCCAACTCACACTAGGGCCAATTTTGGACAGAAGCCAATTAGCCTACCAGCATGTCTTTGGAGTGTTTGGAGGTCATCTTGTTGGTTTGAAATTTTGGGAATTTTGTGATATCCTGAATTTATTTGGATATATGTGAGTGCATAGAGTTTTAATAAATGTGATGATTCATGTTTACTTCACTATGAGATGGTTCTCTTCCTTCTTTTGATTTGTATGTCCTTGGCAAGCAATTCTTTGTCCTGGTGGAAAATCTAAACAGAGGTGCTACAAAAAAAATACAGCAAGGATGAGGTACCTACGTTCTATGGATTCAAAAATGTCAGGAGATATTAGACAGAGGCAAAAAGGACTTTCATGGTACGGTATGTACAGTACTGTCATTTTATATAAAAAATACAAGTTTATAGAATTAATTTGTTAAATAATTCACCCATATAGGGAGAATAGAGACAATAAACAGGAAACCGGAAGGGAAGACAGACAGTGCTAATACAAATGTATTCCTCTAATATAGACTGGAAATAGGCTTCAGTATCAACCCAATCAAGGGGAACTTCCATTCACACAATTCCAGTTTCATACTCTACAGGTTTCGTTGGAAACCCACTTCTTCAGGAGTTTAATTCAGAGGAATATTTGATCTATAGGAAAATTAACAACATAAGAAACATATATGAATAAAAACATTATGAAACAAGATAAATTTATCTGTTTATCCTGTTTTATAATGTTTTTTTTTTTCATATATGTTTCTTATGTAGTTAATTTTCTTATAGATCAAATATTCCTCTGAATTAAACTCCCGAAGAAGCGGGTTTCCCACAAAACATGTAGAGTATCAGACTGGAATTGTGTGAATGAAGGTCCCCCTTGATTGGGTTGATACTGAAACCTATTTACAGTCTATATAAGAGGAATTAATTTTTATTAGCACTGCCTGTCTTCCCTTGTGGGATATATGCACTGTTTCCTGTTTATTGTCTCTATTCTCTCTATATGGGTGAGTTTTTTTTAACGAATTGATTCAATAAATTTTAATTTTTTATATAAAATGACTGTACCGTGAATTCATACCGTACCATAAAAGTCCTTTTTGCCTCTATCTAATATCTCCTGACATTTTTGTCCTGGTGGCGGTCAGATGGTGACCGATCTGTTAACCCGGATAGGGGCCTGCAATATCCAAGTGCAAGACCTTGGAGATCATGGAGTTCAGCCATATCTATATGTTGTATGGGCGCTTTTGACTGCTTAATATTAGGTGGTCAACATTAGGCGGTAAGAGGCTGTGCTTGTGAAGGTGGAGGAAACTTTTTTGCACCACTTCATGATCTTTGAGCACACTCAAGGTGATCTCAACTGCACATTTATTAGTTACAATGTTGCAGTATTATCACTGGAGAAGAGAAGACTGAGGAAGTGCTTCCTCCTGCCTGCAGCAGATATAAGAAATGTTCAGAAATTTGATACAGTAGGAGATTTTCTGAAATACGATACTGGAGGGAATGTTCTGAAATACAATACTGTATTGTAGGGGCCTGCAATATACAAGTGCAAGACCTTGGAGATCATGGAGTTCAGCCATATCTATATGTTGTATGGGTGCTTTTGACTGCTCACTCTTTGGTGGTCAACATTAGCCGGTAAGAGGCTGTGCTTGTGAAGGTGGAGGAAACTTTTCTGGCACCACATCATGATCTTTGAACACACTCAAGGTGATCCTGCATTCGGTAGTGCTTTGATCCCAGAAAGTGATAAGGACGATGGAAATCACCCCAAAAAGAATGGAGAAGAGGTCAGCAGAGGTGCTCCTGAAGGGTTCCAAGCCACAGTAGAGCACCAAAATCCCTGCTTCCATTGTTTAAGGAGGCAGGGATGTTGGTGCTCTGCTGTGGCTTGGAACCCTCCAGGAGCACCTCAGATGACCTCTTCTTTATTGTTTCTGGGATGACCTCCATCTTTCATATCACTTCCTGGGATCAAATCGCTACAGGACGCATGATCACCTAGAACCCCACAATGAGCATCGAGTGCAACCACCTACTACTGCCCGGGTGAAGACAGAAATAGTACCTACCTTTTGACGGACAATTCTTTCCAGTTCTTTTTGTCAACACAGGCATCTCTTCTGACCTCATCTACGTTCTTTTCAGAACGACTGGATCCAGGGAAGTGATATATAGGGGATAGAAATCACCCCAAAAACAATGATGTTGAGGTCAGCAGAGGCACCCATGTTGAGAAAAAGAACTGGAAAGAATTGTTGGTCAAAAGGTAGGAATTATGTCTGTCTTCACCGGTGGTAGGTGGTTGCACTCGATGCTCATTGTGGAGTTCCAGGTGATCATGCTTTCGGTTGTGCTTTGATCCCAGGAAGTGATATGAAAGATGGAAGTCATCCCAGAAAGAATAAAGAAGAGGTCATCTGAGGTGCTCCTGGAGGGTTCCAAGTAACAGCAGAGCACCAACAACCCTGCCTCCTTAAATTGTTCCTACATCGATCCTGATGAAGTTGTCATAAAGCGCGGTGATAGAGTATTTTATCCTGATCTGACCAATAAATACCTTTTGACCAAGAATACTTTCCAGTTCTTTTTGTCAACATGGGCGCCACTGTTGACCTCATCTACATTATTTTCGGAGCAATTGAATCCAGGGAAGTGCTATATAAAGGATAGAAAGCACCCCAAAAACAATGGACCGCAGAGGGGCCCATGTTGACAACAATGACTAGAAAGATTTTTTGGTCAAAAGGTAGGTATTATGTCTGCCTTCACGCAGACTGTGGTAGGTAGTTGCACTCGTTTTTCATTGGGGAGGTTCGTGGTGATCCTGCATTCGGTAATGCTTTCATTCCAGGAAGTGATATGGAAGATGCAAGTCACCCCAAAAAGAGTTGAGGTCAGCAGAGGCGACCTGTTGACAAAAATGACTGGAAAGGATTTTTGGTCAAAAGGTAGGTATAATTTCTGCCTTCACACAGGCAGTGGTAGGTGGTTACACTCAATGGACATTGGGGTATTCCGGGTGATCATGCGTTCGGTAGTGCTTTCATCCCAGAAAGTGATATGAAAGATGGAAGTCTCCCCCCTCAAAAAAAAAAGAATGGAGAAGAGGTCAGCAAAGGTGCTCCTGGAGGGTTCCAAGCCACAGCAGAGCACCAACATCCCTACCTCCTTAAATTGTTAATACGTCGATCCTAAGCTTCCACAAAACGCATTGATGAAGTATTTTATCCTGATCTGACCAATAAATACCTTTTGACCAAGAATACATTTCAGTTCTTTTTGTGAACACATGGGTGGCTCTGCTGACCTCATCTACGTTCATTTTATAGTGATTGGATCCAGGGAAGTACTATATACAGAGGATAGAAATCACCCCAAAAATAATGGAGATGAAGCCAATAGAGGTGCCCATATTGACAAAAAGAACTGGAAAGTATTCTTGGTAGGTATTGTGTCTCTCTCCAGGCAGAGAATGGGGGATGGCCGCACTCCATGTTCATTGGGGGGGTTCCGGGTGATCATTCACTTGGCAGCATTTGGACCCTGGGAAGTGATATAGAACATAGCAATCACCCCAAAAAGAACAAAAATGAAGTCAGCAGAGGTGCCTATGTTGCTGCAGCAAAGCACAAATGTCGGCACCCTCCCGACCAACATCTTTTGAAAAAATTGGAGAATTCTAGGTGGAATATTGTGCCTCACACAGTACCTGCATCCAATCAGATGCATCCTATGTTCAGGTATTCGGACAGCCAGTGCAGGAAATAGCCCACCAGGGGGATTCATCCATCGACGCTCTACAGCCTGGATGGAGGAACTTGCTAGATTAAATCTCTCAGTGTATGGCTACTCTAATAAATTCACACATTTCCCTTTCCCTGGATTCTTAGCAGCTTAGAAATCTCTCTACAGAAAATATTGTTACAACGTCTACAATACAGGATTACAAATTAACAGGAAGGTACAATTTGATTCCTTTATGGCGGATAATAAAACTGATTATTAGCTGGTCTGACACTTCGTTCCTCGTTTCTGCGTTCTATGGAATGTACAATGTCGGTATTTCCTCATGTAGACTTCAGTACGGGGTCATCTCTAGGCAGTATGAGAAGAAAAAAATGAAACACGCAGAAACGTTCATGTACACACCTTACAATCTGATTGTACCATATCCTATACATTTAAAACCCGAATCCAAGCACGACAACAAAGAAATACCCTTGCCATGCCCATCCCCCCATCCGTCCCCACACCCGTCCCCACCACTACTACACTGAAGACCAAACTTTTTTCGTATTGGATAAAGTAAGGGAGGGCTATAACCCCTGTCAGTTTTTTTTTTTTTTGTCACCTGCAGTGGCGGCCCGTCCATTAAGGGCACCCAGGAACTACCCCCTCTCTCCACGCAACCCCCTATTAGCATAATAGATAGATTCATTCATAGCCTCAATCTATCCACGGTGCCGCGGCCACCCTCTATTCAAAATAACACCCCTGCCTCTATAATTCAAGGGCTCGGCATCCCGAAAAGGGTCGGGCGCCTGAATTACAGAGACGGGGGTGTTTTTTTGAATCACCCGATTAGAGCCAAAGGCTCTAATAGGCTTCAAAATAGGGTGGGTTTGGAGCGCAGAGCATTGCACCATGAGCCCACCCAGGTGTTACAACACCGAATGAATACGAATGAATAACACTGATCCTCAATCCGGCCAATGAGAAGCAGGTCTGAGACCCATTTTCCTATTGGCCTAAAAGAGAAAAGTCCCAATTGGCCGCCAAGGAGGAGGGAGGAAACGAAAGCCGCCAATGCCCGTGGAGAGCAGGGGAAGGGTAAGCTGTCTCCACCTCCGCCGCCGAGCAAGGTAAGCCACCAGTGAAGCCCGGGAGAAGCGCTGCATAGATGGGGTAAGTGCCCCAGACCCGCTGACTGACCGACAGACTGACCAACGGGGTGGGTTGTGGTACTGTTTGCTGCCCCCCCCCCCCAAAAAAATACCACCGGCCACCCCTGGTCACCTGTGTCCGATTACCTAAATAGGAAGTGTGAAGAAATTCACCCCTTACCAAAGTGCAGGAATCCTGGGGTGTCCCCATTGGAAGATTTCTCCACTAATCCTGTTCTGGAGACAACCCAAAGATGGGATTTACTTTCACTTTAAAGATGGTCACACACCCGTAGGAGCGGGATAGAACATTTTTCTTGAACAAATGCATTACTAACAGAGTATTTGGTTTTTGTTTGGGAAAGTCCAATCATTTCAAAATCAATTGACAATTATTAAGCCATTGATTGTACTGGAAATTTTTGTACACATACAGTATATACTGTATACACACTTTATTACCAAAAGTATTGGGACACCTGCCTTTACACACACATGAACTTTAATGGCATCCCAGTCTTAGTCCGTAGGGTTCAATATTGAGTTGGTCCACCCTTTGCAGCTATAACAGCTTCAACTCTTCTGGGAAGTCTCTCCACAAGGTTTAGGAGTGTGTCTATGGGAATGTTTGACCATTCTTCCAGAAGAGCATTTGTGAGGTCAGGCACTGATGTTGGATGAGAAGGCCTGGCTCGCAGTCTCCGCTCCAATTCATCTCAAAGGTGTTCTATCGGGTTGAGGCCAGTCAAGTTCCTCCACCCCAAACTCGCTCATCCATGTCTTTATGGACCTTGCTTTGTGCACTGGTCCAAATCATTGTGGTGGTAGAGGGAGGATTATGGTGTGGGGTTGTTTTTCAGGGGTTGGGCTTGGCCCCTTAGTTCCAGTGAAGGGAACTCTTAAGGTATCAGCATACCAAGACATTTTGGACAATTTCATGCTCCCATCTTTGTGGGAATAGTTTGGGGATGGCCCCTTCCTGTTCCAACATGACTGCTCACCAGTGCACAAAGCAAGGTCCATAAAGACATGGATGAGCGATGGTAGTTGCTGGTCGTACTTTTTGTTTTGTGTTTCTTGATTGTTCCATACATGTAAGACAGAGCTTGGCTGTAGTTATCTACCTGAGGAAGCCCGTGAAACGCATCAAAATCACAGCAAGCAACCCATCACCCAAGTTTGGCAGGGATTATGAGGAAAATGACCATATGATACAAGACAATCCTTCTGATGTAATACAGTCCTATGTTTTACGTGACTATTACATTGGTTACTTAATTATTATACAGGATTTATAGAGCGCCAACAGTTTACGCAGCGCTTTACAATATAAAAAGGAGACAATACAGTTACAATACAATAAAATACAAGAGGATTAAGAGGGCCCTGCTCAGAAGAGCTTACAATCTAATAGGGTGGGGCAGATGGTACAAAAGGTTGTAAATGTGGGGAATGAGCTGATGGAAGTGGTAGAAGATTAGTTGGAGACGTGATAGGCTTCCCCGAAGAGATGAGTTTTCAGAGATCGCCTGAAGGTAGCAAGAGTAGAGGACAGCCGGACGGGTGGAGGTGGTGAGTTCCAGAGGATGGGAGAGGCTCTGGAGAAATCCTGGAGAGGAGCATGAGAGGAGGAGACGAGAGAGCTTGAGAGTAGGAGGTCTTGAGAAGAGCGGAGAGGACATTTTGGGTGATATTTGGAGACAAGGTTGGTGATGTAGCTCGGGGCAGAGTTGTGAATGTCTTTGTATGTTGTGGTTAGAATTTTGAATTTAATTCGCTGGGTGATTGGGAGCCAGTGTGTCTTTATAATTTGTTTTTTTGAATGGATAGAGTGTTTTAATATTTGTAACAATAAAAATGTTTCATATTTTACTATATATCTAGCGTGGTACTGTTAAAGTCCTCATTTTACCAGTTAGGGCTTTTGTGCCTGCTCCAGTGCTGTCCTCTTCTCTCTGAAGCTCTGGTCTGTTCAACCCCTTGATGTCATCATGTACAATGCAGGACTAAGAAGAACCCTGTTCTGTACATGGAGAGGACAATTGTGTGACCGGCCCAGGAGCTGCCTAGAGAGGAGGTTCCAGGGAAATGGTCTCACCACTGGAGGGGACCTGCTGGAGACAGGAGAAAGGTACAGCCTCTTCTGCAACTCCAAGCAAGCGCATATCCCTCATGGTGGTGGTGGTGGTGGTGGGGGGGGGGTAAGGGTATTTTTTTTTGTGTGCCCAGAGTTGGGCTTTAACAGCTATGTAATGCAAGGATCAGCTAGATAGATGTGTTATCTCCTTAAGTTCCGACCAGTTGAACCCTCCCAATGACTGAGCTGTACATCTTTTTATCTCCTTCAGTTGCAGGGTTCTGATCTTGTCCTGGGAAGTGAGCCGCAATCCCATTGAGATTGCAGACCTTTTGAAGGAGGATGATAACATCGGCCATTGCTCATATGTTGCTCTTTCCCCGCCCACGAAGGATGTGGACTGGACATTGCCTGTGGACCAATCCTCCATTGTCATCATCTACACCTCCCCCACATCAGAGAAACCGCTATATGAGATGGATCGCTACCTGGAATACTGCTCAGGCAAAAAAGGTGACACCAAAAAAACTTCTCCCGAACTCACAAAATAGAACTGTGCCTTGTTATAGGGCAATGTTCCTCAACCATTTTTCAGGCACCCTTTAAAAGTCTACACAATCTTGAGGCACCCCAATCTAGAATGTGAAAAACGAAACTAATCATTTTACGTAACGCAGCAACATCCACACAAGTAGGGCACCCAACATTAGAGGTCATTTAATCTTCCAAAGCAAAGGTTACTTACTTGTTGTGAACACCGATCTCCCTGTATAGCTTTTCAGTTGACAGCCTCTTCTCCTTCCCTCCCTCCCTCGGCTGTTGGCTAAAAAGCTATACAGGGAGATCGGTGTTCACAGCTGTCCCTCCCAGCACACCGATCATTCACAGCTGCTCCCTATGTGCTCCTCCTCTGGCCGCTCCTCTGGTCCCCTGTCCTTCTCTGGCCCCCATCTGTGTCCTTCTTCTCCCTCCCTGTTCTCCTCCAGCCCCCCTCCGTGTCCTCCTCCACCCCCCCCCCT
Source organism: Aquarana catesbeiana (assembly GCA_037953035.1). NCBI lineage: Eukaryota > Metazoa > Chordata > Amphibia > Anura > Ranidae > Aquarana > Aquarana catesbeiana. The sequence goes on from JBBHAA010001632.1 coordinate 1,103,899, forward strand.
CGTCCCCCGTAGCTGGATCCCCTCCTCTCCTCTCCTCCTCTCCCACCGGCTGTCAGGATGGAGAGTGGAGGAAGGGACCGATAAATATGTAATTTACCGGTCCCTTCCTTTTCTGAATGGGATATAGACAGCATTCGCTATCGATTGCTCCTGTGTCCTGTAATAACTGAGCATAGTAAACTATGTGCTAATATGCTTCAGTTTATGAATGGACAGGAGCGCCACCTCCCTGAAATGAGTTTTTGCAGGTTGGGATGTCTGGTATTGCACTGGCATCAACACTAAAATGATATTAGTTACAAAGTGCAGTCTATTTGTGGAGTCCATTATGACTTTCCTTTTTGAACCTAAACATGTATTTTTTCAGTTTATAAAGATCTCTGGTCATAGCCGGTCATAGACAGTTCCAATCTCAGCCGGTTCAGCAGGGCTCGTCCGAGGTCCAAACCCATTTGGGTACAACCAGCATGTCAGATTTTTCATGCAATTATTGCCAGCAGATATAGCCTCTAGCACTAATCACTCCCCCTGGGAGAACACAATGGCTCCAAGGGAGGGATTCCACCATCAACACTGACCGTATTGATGGAGGAATTAAGCAAATTCGCACCATCCGTGGCTGACTTAAATTGATGTACATTTTATGCTGTTAGTTGATGTACATTTTATGCTGTTAGTTGATGTACATTTTATGCTGTTAGTTGATGTACATTTTATGCTGTTAGTTGATGTACATTTTATGCTGTTAGTTGATGTACATTTTATGCTGTTAGTTGATGTACATTTTATGCTGTTAGTTGATGTACATTTTATGTTTTTTTAGGAACTGATAAAGTGATTGTGGTGATTGGTGAATCAGAAAAGTTGGATAAGAAGTGGATATCTCTGTGGGAGAAGAACCCATTTGCATACAATATCAGACCGATACTCGTCTCAAGGGCAGACCTGGACTGGATCACCAGAAAAGAGATTCTTCAGGAGATGCGGGAAAAACTGGACAAGCTTAAAGTTTCCCTACTGGGTCATACAGGTGACTATCTGGTGTGGGTGTGCTTGTTCGGACCATGTATGTTGCTTGGAGTGCTGTGTAAGATCTTGGATATACCAACATATGAAAGAGGACAACCTCTCTAGAAAGAGATGTTTAGGACAACCTGGAATAGGACGGTAATGCCGCGTACACACGGCCGGACTTGTGAATGGTCTAAACTCCGTCGGCATTTCCGTCTGGGAGATTTAGAACATGTCCGTCGGAAATGCCGACAGAAAAAGTCCGATGGGGCATACATGCGGTCGGGATGTCCGACCGAAAGCTCCCATCTGACTTTTTCTGCCGGGAAGTCCGGCCGTGTGTACGCGGCATAACTGTTTTTCTGTTCGGCATCAACTTTTTTCATACCTCCCATTTCATCTTCTATTAGATCCTTCAGTTTCCTTCTTGTTTTACTAGATAGAAAATTGGTTTAAAGTGCCTAGAGGCTTCAGAGGGCAACCAACTGTGCAAGCCCAACCCAACCACCCTCAGGGCTGCAATGGCTAGAATGCTGAAGCAAACTTTATTAACTTACAAGAAGGGCTCCCCTTTCTAATGGTGGATTTCTAACTGGTGTTAACCCTACTAGGTGTTTGAGAACCAATATTATTGCACAGCTTTCTTCATATGTTGGAGGGTCTATCAGGGAGAGAGACAGTTGTTGGTAGGCTCTTCAAATACAATGTTCGATTTTTTACAGTTGTTGACTTACTTTGTCCATCACATTTCCTTCTGCTTGCTGTAGTAGTATGAGGCTTGTTCTTGTGTTTTCAGTGAGCTTTTTCTGGCACGCTTTTTCATAAATGTTATCTATAGACCATCTATAAAGGTACTCATGTAAGGCATAGCCAATAGCAGTTGGTCACATTCAGCTGGACTTATTCTCTTTTGTTGAAGACATTTTGCTGCTTATCCAACTTTGAACCAAAGAAGCTGATTAACCCCTTCACGCCGAAATAACACACACAGTATATGTGGCCTCACTGGACTGGCCTTTTTGCCATGGGGCCGCCTATATGAGTATCTCCCTTTGTGCTGGGAGCACCCTGTACAGCGCGTTTCTCAGCACTGGGACCGGGGTCTCACCGAGAGAACTTCCGATTCCGGGTCACCTGACCAATGTGGTAGCCTGTGATTGGCTACCACAGTGATCAGTCACTGTGAAGCCCACCCCTGTGCTTCTCTCTCTGTGAATGGAGAAGAAACCACAACACTACCTGCCTGGAGTTTGCATGTTCTCCCTGTGCCTGCATGGGTTTCCTCCGGGTGCTCCGGTTTCCTCCCACACTCCAAAGACATGCTGGTAGGTTAATTGGATCCTGTCCCTAGTATGTATAAATGTGAGTTAGGGACCTTAGATTGTAAGCTCCTTGAGGGTAGGGACTGATGTGAATGTACAATGTATATGTAAAGCGCTGCGTAAATTGACGGCGCTATATAAGTACCTAAAATAAATTTAAAAAATTAAATATACATTGTATCTTTGTCTCTCTTTGCAGAGAAAAAAAAAGTGCGTGTAAAAGAAAAACAAAACATAATAATGATAATTAAAAAAATAAAATAAAAATACCTAGATCAAGGTTTGATCTAAGTCAGTGTCAGGGGTAGTGTTTGGGTCAAGTAAGGGTCAAAGGTCAGGGTCAGTATATTTTGGGCAGGATTTAAAAAAAAAACATTTTAAATTAGTGTCAGTGTGTTTTAGGTAGGACAAAAAAAAAGTAAAATGCACACTATTGTTTTTGGGATATACTCTTGGTACAAAGAATAACCAACATACACATATGTGGTATCGCTGCAATCAAATTTATTTTGGATTGTTCTTTAGCGATAGGTTATGGTAGTAACAAGAAATATACAACTAAATTAAAAAAAAAGATTTTTTTTTAACTATTTTGGGCCAGTTTTCCTTTTGATAATAAAAAAAAAATCAGGAGATATCCATTACCATTTACCACCAAATGAAAGCCCGATTTGTACTGAAAAAAAAAAAAAACAAGGTATAATCCACCTGGATGCGCAAAGTAGTTGTGATGATATGTACGGTTTTACTAACACATGTCAAAGTTGCTTGGGCATTAAAAAAAATTTTAGTCTTAGTGAACGGGATAAAAAAAAAGCAGCGAAACGCCTTAGCAATTAAAAGTCTAGTTGAATGTGACTAACTACTAGCTATCTATACACTTTCTTTTTAGAAAGTATTGCTGCTCGTTATAGTCCTCCTACTGCAATATATTTATCCTCATTCTTATGATTGTTTTCTTCTCAAATGGCAGAATCTGTTTCCATATTGGATGATAAGGTCTATCCAATAGGTTTCAATTGAGTCCAGGGCATGACCCTCTTGCTTTGAGCGGTGAGCACTAATTCCATAAAAAAAAATGGATTATGTGAACTAAGAACATACATAAACCTAAAACAATCAGATTTATAATATTGCATGGACTATAGAAATTAACCTAAATGGGACTTTAAAGTTGTTCTAAAGGCAGAAGTGTTTTTTTTTTTTTTTTTTAAGATAAAAAACCTTCTGTGTGCTGGACCCCCCTCAGCCCCCCTAATACTTACCTGAGCCCTATATACTTAACGCTTACCTGAGCCCCATCTAGATCTGGGGATGTTGCACGAGAGCCTTGGCTGTCCAGGACACTCCCTTCTCATTGGCTCATACAGCAGCGGGCACCATTGGCTCCTGTCAATCAAAGACAGTGAGCCAATTAGGAGAGGTAGGGGGCGGGGCCAGGGACAAGCCCTGGTTCTGTGTCTAAATGGACACACAGAGCAGTGGCTCGGCTTGGGTGCCCCCATAGCAAGCTGCTTGCTGTGGGGGCACTCGGCAGGAGAGAGGGGCCAGGAGCGCCGGCGAGGGACACGAGAAGAGGAGGATCCAGGCTGGTCTGTGCAAAACCATTACACAGAGCAAGTAAGTATAACATGTTTGTTATAAAAAAGAAGACTTTAGTATCACTTTAAAAATGCCTCTAATAGAAAACATGAATTTAACATTTTACATATTGTTTATTTCAAAATAGTTTAAAACATATCCTCTCATCAAGTCAAAGCATACAATGTTAAAATTCCATCATGCATGCCAAGAGGTCATATTTTAAACATCAACCTATCCATCAAAAATTGTTTGGAAGTATAAATGAGGTTTATGTACAGTATGTTGGTCAACATGTTTCGTGGGATCCCCCACTTCTTCAGGACCTTTCAGACCTCCAATATCTCCGCATGAACAAAGATGTAATACTTAATACTAAAAAAAAAAAAAAATACATATATACATATATATATACAAATATATATATATATATATATATATATATATATATATATATATATATACACACAATATATAAAAAATGTTACATATGTAACTCAAGATAATTCTTATAACCTATCCTCCAAAAAGAAAAAAAAGGGGCAGGGTTAAATCACCTTCTCATACAGCTCTCCTCATGTAATCCAAGAACACCCAGGTGCTCAAAGCACACTGAAGAAACAAAGTGAGGGCAAAAATATATAATAGTACATAACACAAAAGAGGATTGTATGGATTTTCATAGTTAATACTGTATATATACTTCAATCTACATTTATTTTAGAAAGGACAGAGTGTGTTCTGAATTGGATTTATTTGTATGTCTGACTTGCAGTTGCACTCTGCAAGGGCAGTTGCTTCAGTGCTTAGTAAATGAGCAGAAACTCTGCTGACTTTCATTATCCAATCATGTGCAAGCAAAAATGCTGTTTTTTTATTTTCCTTGCTCTTGATTGGGTGTTCTTTGCAAAGTGAAGCTTTGCATCATTTACTAAGCTCTGGAACAACTGCACCTGCGGGGTGCAACTGCACTTTGCGAAGTGCATTGTCTATTTGCATTTAGTAAATCAACCCCTTAGTGTCTATTGTCAATATCAGGGTACGGCGATGGGGGTCAGGTTCACCCCAAGCTATTTATTTTAAGAAGGTACTGTGAATAATTTTAATCTGGTCCAGTTACCCTTTTGGGGTGATCAAGGTCCTGTTTAGAAGGCTCACTGATATTTTTTACTTGAAATGGGTCAGAAGACTTATTTTTCAGCTGGGCAACTTTGTGCAGATGTACAGAAGGGTTTTAGAAAGATAAGGATATGACACGTGGAAAAAGCAAACCAGGATATATTTGTAAATTATTTTTGTGTTCCTCCAGCCATGGAGAGCCATGCTGGTAAGGTTGGGGTGGAGGTCAGAAGCTAGAACAGTGCAGCTAAAATGTGAACATACTGTACAGCAAAGATTTTTCAGCTCGAAAACCCTGAAACTTGTACAGGTTATTGCTTTTATTCTCTGTGTGATAAGTAAGTGTAGAATTTTGAACATGTATCTATGTTGGCCTGATACAGGATCATCAATTTGCATCAATTTTCTTTGATCACAGGTCATGAAAGGAATCCAGCTGTCAGAAGGGAGCAAAACACACCAGAAAGAGTAAGTCCTACATACAACACATTACTCAATCAACTAAAATGAATTATAAAATTGTTTCTTTTTCTATCTCAAACTGCATTCACGGATCTTACATTATGCGGTTCAGAATTACTGATTAGCAAACACATAATACGTATAGGTCAACAGAACTGCTATTAGGATATGTGTGTTCTGTCTGGTGTTTATTTTACTGCTTAAGGAAATGGCAATTAAATATAGTTACATAGTAGGTGAGGTCGAAAAAAGACACAAGTTCATTAAGTCCAACCTATGTGTGTGATTATATGTCAGTATTACATTGTTGTTACTGTCGTTCAGGTGCTTATCCAATAGTTTCCTGAAATTATCGATGCTCCCCGCTGAGACCACCGCCTGTGGAAGGGAATTCCACTTCCTTGCCGCTCTTACAGTAAAGAACCCTCTACATAGTTTAAGGTTAAACCTCTTTTCTTCTAATTTTAATGAGTGGCCACGTGTCTTGTTAAACTCCCTATTGTGGGGTCACCAGTACGGTATTTGTATATTGAAATCATATCCCCTCTCAAGCGTCTCTTCTCCAGAGAGAATAAGTTCAGTGCTCGCAACCTTTCCTCATAACTAAGATCCTCCAGACCCTTTATTAGCTTTGTTGCCCTTCTTTGTACTCGCTCCATTTCCAGTACATCCTTCCTGAGGACTGGTGCCCAGAACTGGACAGCATACTCCAGGTGCGGCCGGACCAGAGTCTTGTAGAGCGGGAGAATTATCGTTTTATCTCTGGCGTTGATCCCCTTTTTAATGCCAATATTCTGTTTGCTTTGTTAGCAGCAGCTTGGCATTGCTTTCCATTGTTGCATTTTCCCCTATAAATGCTGCTTTGCTGTTGTAACACAAGAGTTGACATAAACCTAGGAAAATGTCTAACTGCATATCAATTTTTTTCCATGCAGTTGGGCTTTAACCACTTGACCACTGGGCACTTAAACCCCCTTCCTAACCAAATAAAGTGAAAGATATTCCTGCGCTACCCAGTTGGAAAAAGAAAAGAGGAATAGGTAAAAAAGATGAGAGCTGTGGAAGATCTATGCAACTGGACAGCTGCACACACCATAAAAGGGCCAAGCATGAACCCAAAAAAGCAAAGTAGAAGAGGGAGGGGTGCTGCGCTAACCAGAAAAGAGTGCTATAGATCTCCGTATGTGGTCATTTCCTATGTGCTAATACCCAACAGCACATAGAATCGCATAAATAAATAAAAATAACAAGGTCGCAGAGAAAAAAAAAATAAAAAATCGCATAGGTTGGTGTTGGTTGCTAAAAACCTTGTGAAGTGTAAAAATGCTAAAATGTATTAATAATCCAGGGAAGGGATGTAAATAAACTGGTTGTGAACAGTACAACGTAAATATATCTACACATAGAATCGCATAAATAAATAAAAATAATAAAGTCGCAGAGAAAAATCGCATAGGTTGGTGTTGGTTGCTAAAAACCTTGTGAAGTGTAAAAATGCTAAAATGTAATAATAATCCAGGGAAGTGATGTAAATAAACTGGTTGTGAACAGTACAACGTAAATATATCTAAAAATCATACAATGCATATATATAATCAATAGTGCAAAAAACCATATAATAAAGTGCTAGTGCTCAGGTGACCTGAGTGTAATTATTCAGACAAATTCGAACAAAGCATAAAGTGAATAAATAAATATTATAAATCAATATTGCAGTGAATAGTGGCCAAAATTGGTATTAAAATGCCTCAATACAGTGATTAAGAGTGCTAGATGTTCAAAGGTAATAAATGACATGCCAGTAATCCAGCAAAAAAATGTGCAAAAAAAAAAAAGTCTTATAGAAGTGCACAGACAACAGTGCTCAAAAAAACAGCAGTGAGGTGTTTTGGGATGCAATACACTCTGTGTCCTCTTCGTGCAACATACACTAGTGTGGGTAATGGCCCCTTACCTAGCGGTGCTAGGTCAACCGCAGAGATAGTCGCTAAAAGCGCAGGATCTTGAGCCTCAATCATGTCCCTATGTCCACGCTTGCCAGCGTTCCAAGATCCTTATGGCAGCTGGATGTATATAGCTATGGTCCTAGCTGGGGTCCTAGACCAGTACGGGTCCTAGCTCCTCCTCCACAACTCAGATGTATATAAGAAAGTGGATATACAGGACAAAGATACCATATAGTGAAGTATGTTTTGAACAGGGGGGTCGCTTTATTCAAAAACATAGGTAAAAAGTACTCACATTGAGCAGTATACAGATCAAATGCCTATCTCCTACGAGCAGCGAGCTCGTAATGCTTCCAGCAGTATGAACAAGCCTATTCCGTCCCTATGCGTGATGTCATCGATCACGTGACTTCTTCAGGGGGTCATCCAGCAGTATGAACAAGCCTATTCCGTCCCTATGCGTGATGTCACCGATCACGTGACTTCTTCAGGGGGTCATAGGGACGGAATAGGCTTGTTCATACTGCTGGAAGCATTACGAGCTCGCTGCTCGTAGGAGATAGGCATTTGATCTGTATACTGCTCAATGTGAGTACTTTTTACCTATGTTTTTGAATAAAGCGACCCCCCTGTTCAAATCATACTTCACTATATGGTATCTTTGTCCTGCATATCCACTTTCTTATATACATCTGAGTTGTGGAGGAGGAGCTAGGACCCGCACTGGTCTAGGACCCCAGCTAGGACCATAGCTATATACATCCAGCTGCCATAAGGATCTTGGAACGCTGGCAAGCGTGGACATAGGGACGTGATTGAGGCTCAAGATCCTGCGCTTTTAGCGACTATCTCTGCGGTTGACCTAGCACCACTAGGTAAGGGGCCATTACCCACACTAGTGTATGTTGCACGAAGAGGACACAGAGTGTATTGCATCCCAAAACACCTCACTGCTGTTTTTTTGAGCACTGTTGTCTGTGCACTTCTATAAGACTTTTTTTTTTTTTTTTTTGCACATTTTTTTGCTGGATTACTGGCATGTCATTTATTACCTTTGAACATCTAGCACTCTTAATCACTGTATTGAGGCATTTTAATACCAATTTTGGCCACTATTCACTGCAATATTGATTTATAATATTTATTTATTCACTTTATGCTTTGTTCGAATTTATCTGAATAATTACACTCAGGTCACCTGAGCACTAGCACTTTATTATATGGTTTTTTGCACTATTGATTATATATATGCATTGTATGATTTTTAGATATATTTACGTTGTACTGTTCACAACCAGTTTATTTACATCACTTCCCTGGATTATTATTACATTTTAGCATTTTTACACTTCACAAGGTTTTTAGCAACCAACACCAACCTATGCGATTTTTTATTTATTTTTTTCTCTGCGACCTTGTTATTTTTATTTATTTATGCGATTCTATGTGTAGATATATTTACGTTGTACTGTTCACAACCAGTTTATTTACATCACTTCCCTGGATTATTAATACATTTTAGCATTTTTACACTTCACAAGGTTTTTAGCAACCAACACCAACCTATGCGATTTTTTATTTATTTTTTTCTCTGCGACCTTGTTATTTTTATTTATTTATGCGATTCTATGTGCTGTTGGGTATTAGCACATAGGAAATAACCACATACGGAGATCTATAGTACTCTTTTCTGGTTAGCGCAGCACCCCTCCCTCTTCTACTTCCCCTTCCTAACCAGACTAATTTTCAGCTTTTGGTGCTCTCACACTCTGAATGACAATTACTCAGTCATGCAACACTGTACCCATATGAAATGTGTGTCCTTTTTTTCACACAAAAAGAGCTTTCTTTTGGTGGTATTTAATCACCACTGGGTTTTTTTTTTTTTTGCGCTATAAATCGAATAAGACTGAAAATTCGGTAAAAAAAAATAAAAATTTTTTGTTTCTGTTAAAATTTACTGCACAGTATTGGCATAGCATTGCATAGTATTGCCATAGTATTGGCTGAGTATTGGCAAAGTATTGGCAGAGTATTGGCAGAGTATTGGCAGAGTGTTATAGAGTATTGCATAGTATGGCAGAGTACCGGCAGAGTATGGGCACTGAGCAGCGCTGTGGACTGGATCTGTAGTGCCCACAGTGCTGCAAACAATCTCTCCCTCTCTCCTCTCACACTGTACTGATCGGTACAGAAAGGGGAGGGAGGAGCCGGCATCATTTGACGGAGCGATCACATGGTAAACGGGCGCTATCAGCGGGCATTTACTGTGATCCGTGATGCGCCGGGTACCCCTGATCACGGATGTTCCCGGGAGCGCAATTCTGTGAGGGCGTCCCATGGACGCCCACCCAGAATAAGCCGGCCGCGCTGTAGCCGTCTTTCGGCTATGGCCCGGTCGGCATGCGGTTAATGATTCACCTAACTTATCAGAGCAAGCCTTTCCCATTATCACTCACTCTAATGCCCTGTACACACGGTCGGACTTTCCAATGGAATATGTGCGATCGGAGCTTGTTGTTGGAAACTCCATCTGCGTGTGGGCTTCATCTGACTTTTTCCGTCAGAATTTCCACCTCTCAAAGTTTGAGAGCAGGCTATAAAATTTTCCGACAACAAAATCTATTTGCGTAAATTCCGACCGTGTGTGGACAATTCCGACGCACAAAGTGCCACGCATGCTCAGAATAAATTAAGAGATGAAAGTTATTGGCTACTGCCCCGTTTATAGTCCCGACGTACGTGTTTTACGTCACCGTGTTCAGAACGATCAGATTTTCCAACAACTTTGTGTGACCGTGTGTATGCAAGACAAGTTTGAGCCAACATCCGTTGGAAAAAATCCATGGGTTTTGTTGTCGGAATGTCCAACAGGGCATAATAGTTTAGAATAATCTTTCTCAACCTTTTCATCACAAAAGAACCCTTGAAATATCATTCTGTGCTCAGGGAACCCCTGCTAAAAAATTACTATATCTTCAACACATGATACTTTGTGCGATAGTCAGTGGGAAGAACGATCCTTACAATTGTGGTCATTGGGAACCCCCCCCTACAAAAAGATCAATGGTGTCAGTGGGAATTTATTTGAGAGGCAGAATTTGCTCATTGATTAAGGAACCTCTAACATTCTGGAGGAACCCTTGTTGAGAAGAACCTGAATGAGACCCTGCCTTCATCTTACTGATTTTGTTATCTAAATTTTTATTTTTACATTACAGCAGACCTCAAAAACACCACAGCCGCAGGTCTATGAAAAAGTAATAAATAAAGACCACAAAACCCTTCATGAAGAAAGAGCAGGAGTGAACCAAACAAACTACGAGGAAATAAATGTAACTGTTGGCCTCTTCTCCTGGTCCGCAAAGACAGACAGTGACTGGCTGCAGAGACTTCTGTCCTCCGAATACTTCCAGATCACCGTTATATACACCGATGTACCAAACACTGATCATAAGAAAGTCACAGAAGTGATCTCCTCCACTTCCACACTACTTCTCTACTTCACTGAGGGAACTTTCAGGACTTTTTTTTCTCAGCCAGACACAAAGGTGAAGACCCATTTTATTCCTGGTAAGAGAGATCTTTCTACATTATACTGTATGTTGGTGTTCTATAATATTTAACATTTAAGCTGAAGTGTTTTTCACCTAACTGAATAACTAAAGGAACATACAGGCCTATGGGGAGTGTAACAGTGTGAGGCCCTGCCACTGTGAAAATGTAAGAGAACATGACACAGGATTTGCATTAAGCAGGGGCCTACATACAGAGGTGTGCAGGATCATTATATACTCAAGCTCAAGGATAGCTCAGGGCTCCCAGTTTGAAGAGAGCTCCCATGTTGGAGACAGAAAGGAGCCATGAGACAGGAGGTCTCAACCAGGAGTCAGAGGTGCCCCAGCCAGGAGTCATGAGACAGGAGGTCTCAACCAGGAGTCAGAGGTGCCCCAACCAGGAGTCATGAGACAGGAGGTCTCATCCCAGGAGTCAGATGTGCCCCAGCCAGGAGTCATGAGATAGGAGGTCTCAACCAGGAGTCAGAGGTGCCCCAGCCAGGAGTCATGAAACAGTAGATCTCAACCAGGAGTCAGAGGTGCCCCAGCAGTGGTGTGTTTAAGTTTTGTGCTGCCCTAGGCCTGACTAAACCCATGCACCCCTAATTTAAATATGACCCGCCCCTTCTTGTCAAGGTCACACCCCTTTGAGTTTAAGTCCCGCCCTGTCATCCGTAAACCACATACCTTTCCATTTTAGGCTCCATCTTTTCATCTTAGAGCTCCACCTCTTCCTCTCTCTACATTAAAAGTGGGTACCAAGTGTAGCCTCATCACTGCCCTTCAATGCAGCCTCATCAGTGCCCATCAATGCAGCCTCACCGGTGCCCATCAATGCAGCCTCACCGGTGCCCATCAATGCAGCCTCACCGGTGCCCATCAATGCAGCCTCACCGGTGCCCATCAATGCAGCCTCACCGGTGCCCATCAATGCAGCCTCACCAGTGCCCATCAATGCAGCCTCACCGGTGCCCATCAATGCAGTCTTACTGGTGCCCATCAATGCAGCCTCACCAGTGCCCATCAATGCAGCCTCACTGGTGCCCATCAATGCAGCCTCACCAGTGCCCATCAATGCAGCCTCACCGATGCCCACCAATGCAGTCTCACTGGTGCCCATCAGCGCAGCCTCACCGGTGCCCATCAATGCAGCCTCACTGGTGCCCATCAATGCAGCCTCACCAGTGCCCATCAATGCAGCCTCACCGATGCCCACCAATGCAGTCTCACTGGTGCCCATCAGCGCAGCCTCACCGGTGCCCATCAATGCAGCCTCACTGGTGCCCATCAATGCAGCCTCACCAGTGCCCATCAATGCAGCCTCACCAGTGCCCATCAGGGCAGTCTCGCCAGTACACATCAGCACAGCCTCACCAGTGCCCATCAGCGCAGCTTCAACAGTACCCGTCAATGCAGCCTCATCAGTGCCTGTCAATGCAGCCTCAGTGCAGGTTATCAGTGGCCATCACTGTAGCAAATCAGTGCAGCTTAAGAGTGCCGCCTAATCAGTGGCAATCAGTGCAGCCTTAACCTCTTTAGAGCCCTTTAACACTGAAAGCACCCGGGCGTCATCGGTAAAGTGGCGCTATTTTTAGCACAGCTTTACCGTCGTTTTAGCGGTGCTATTCAGCCGATAGCGGGGCAGTTTTAACCCTCGCTAGCAGCTGAAAAGGGGTTAAATCGGCCAGCAAAGCGGCGCTGTGGGTCGTTTTAACCCTTTTTTCGGCCGCTAGCGGGAGTTAAAAGCGCACTGCTAACGGCCTAAATCCCCTGCAAAAATGACGGTAGATCGCTGATAAAAATATCGGCGTTTTAACAGCGATGGCGCCAACACCCCAGTGTGAAAGGGATCTTAGTGAAAGTTCATGTACTGCAAAGTTTGCAGTACATGAACTTTCACTGAAGGTGGAGTATTTAATGAGTTTGTAGCAAAGGCAAAGGATCACTTTATTGCAGCATCATGATCTGTAAATTCATTTCCATATTGAGCACAGATTAGCTGCAATAAAGTGATCCCATGCATGTGCTAAATAGAAGAGTAATAGAAATGTACTTTACTTTACCTGCTGTCCTGGCTAGAGGGTAGGGGGTTCCCCTCCGTGCTTCTCTCTCTCTCCTCCTCCTCCTTCTCGTCCTGTCATCAGACAGACCCCGCCCCTGGCTGGGGAGACGAGCGGAGCAAAAGAGGGCCGAATGGAGGAGGGTAGAGGGCTGAGCTTTAGGCTCCGCCCCCGCCCGTACGAATTACATGCAGCCAGACACCGGCAGCTTATGGGGACGCGAGCAGTTTCCCCCACGGCCAAGCACGCCATCACACCACAGCAAACCCTGCATTTGTGCGGGAGAAGGCCGCGGGATACGGGAGGCGGGTGGGGGGGGGGGCGGCTGTTTCGCCGCCCCCCCGCAAAGTGCCGCCCTAGGCCTGGGCCTTGTTGGCCTAGGCCTAAATACAGCACTGTGCCCCAGCCAGGAGTCATGAGACAGGAGGTCTCAACCAGGAGTCAGAGGTACCCCAGCCAGAAGTCATGAGACAGGAGGTCTCATCCCAGGAGTCAGAAGTGCCCCAGCCAGGAGTCATGAGACAGGAGGTCTCAACCAGGAGTCAGAGGTGCTCCAGCCAGGAGTCATGAGATAGGAGATCTCAACCAGGAGTCAGAAGTGCCCCAGCCAGGAGTCATGAGACAGGAGGTCTCAACCAGGAGTCAGGTCAGCTCCTATCAGGATGTCAGGAGAACCCTATCTAGAGGCCAGGAGTGGGCTATGTAGCAGGGAGCTGTGACTAAAGGCTGAGTGAGCCTGGACAGTGCCATCTTAAGAGCATTATAGGCCCCTGGGCAATACAATGCACTGGGGTCCTGTCTACACAATCACGCACGAGAATAAAAATGCAAACGATCAATAGGGCTATATTTATTGGTACTTCCAACGAAATCAGTGTTTAAACATTAACACAACGTCTGGACAATATAACACGAGCTCTGCTCTAAAGGTTATTTACACCAACACGTAATAAAGTTTCTTTTTCCTCACCTTTCTTACACTTCCTAGAACTAGTGGTAACTCTAAGATTGATATATAAGGGGGACACATAAGATATTACAGTCAAAACTTGGGGGGGGGGCTGGGCACTAATAAATTTCACCACTAAATCATACAACTAAAAAAAAGGAAATAAATATAAATGTACACACTCACACTCTGGTGCTGCTGGTGCTAGTGGGTATTAATGCTGGCGTGTGTAATGCTGCCTGGCTCCTCTGAGACGCGGAAGTGTGACAGGAAGCATGCGGCTGCAGTAGAGAGAAGAGCCGATGCTTCCTGTATCTGTCACAGGCAGAGTGCATTTCATATGACTCCTCCTGTGAAGAGCCGGAACTACACAGAAAGCATCGGCTGTGTTCTTCACAGTGACAGCTGACTCTCACGGCACACTGCCCGCCACTGAGTCGCTGACTGATATTGGGACTGATCGCGCGGCACTCTGTCTCTGTGAGGGAGCCGCACCACACAATGCGGCAGCCAACTTTGTGACATCTGCAGGGGCATACCTAGAGCATTTGGCACCCGGGGCGGATCCTATATCTGGCACCCCCCCACCTTAAAATGTAAAAACACCCCACTGTGCCCCCTGCATACCTCTGCATCATTCAATATCTCTTTGTCACTACTGTGTACCCCCTCTCCACAACTGCACCTCTGGACCCCTTTACATTACACAGTGCAGACCCCCCTACAGTGCAGCCCCCCCTACAAAACAGACCCCTCTACAATACAGACCCCGCCTACAGTGCAGACTCCCCTACAATACAGACCCCCCTCTAAAATACAGACCCCCCTACAGTGCAGACCTCCCCTACAATACGGACCCCCCCTCTACAATACAGACCCCCCTACAGTGTAGACCCCTCCTACAGTGCAGACCCCCCTACAGTACAGATGCCCCCTACAGTGAAGGCCCCCTCTACAATACAGACCCTCCCTACAGTGCAGACCCCTTCCTACAGTGTAGACCCCCCCCTACAGTACAGACCCCTCCTACAGTGCAGACCCCCTACAGTACAGACCACTCCTACAGTGCAGACCCCCTCTACAGTACAGACCCCCCTACAGTGCAGACCCCCCTACAGTACAGACCCCTCCTACAGTGTAGACCCCCCTACAGTACAGACCCCTCCTACAGTGCAGACCCCCCTACAGTACAGACCCCCCCTACAGTGCAGACCCCCCTACAGTACAGACTCCCCCTACAGTACAGACCCCCCTACAGTACAGACCCCCCTACAGTGCAGATCCCCCCTTCAGACCCATAATGTACCTCAGTCCTCAGATGATCAGGCGGGCACTGGTCAGCACTGGTCGGCTCCCCTCCCCATGTGTAAACATAAAGGAGGAGGGGGAGGCGGCTTCATCCCTGCTCGGCTGTGTGAGACAGCCGAGCCGAGACTGATCGCGGCGACGAGAGAAGGGGATCATTGCGGCCAGGGTCCCGGGTGTGCCAACGGGTGTCACTCAGGTGTGGCTCACACGCCCCCTCCTGCAAAGCCACTGCAGCTCGCCTCAGGCTCTCCATGTGCCTGTCACCGCTCGCTATCTCCGCTAGTCCGTGCCGCTGCCTTAACCTGCCCGATATCTCCGCTAGTCCACTTCAGTCATGGAGGGGGGGCACCGGCCTGACACCCCCCAGTGTGTGGCACCCGGGGCCCCACTTAGTACACCACTGGACATCTGAATGATGCTTGGCTGGGGTCGCTGGGCAGGTGGGGCCCCCCAGGCAAGTGGGGCCCCCGGGCAACTGCACAGCGTGCCCATGCGAAAAGACAGCCCTGGTGAGCCAAGTGAAACAGGAGAGCTGGGCAACACAGTCACAGGGACTGATAAGAAGAGCAGCCGTGCTGCTGACAAGGAGACTGGGTGGCTCAGCATTTTCAGTTAACTGTTGATGTGGAAGAACCTCTGAGTGGGCAACCAATATCTATATGAACTTTTCCCTTCTTTCTTTCCAATAAAAGTGGGATGCCACGCCCTAAAATACAGTTTCACCTGGCGCAACTCATTGGAAAAGCAGCAAACACTTAAGTATAATCACCCCAACACCACAGAAGATATTGACCTATTGGGGAATTGGAGGAGGTATTTCAGAAAAATATATTTCTGATATGCATGAATGCTATCATCAACACATATATTTAAAGGATAAGTTCACTTGGAAAAAAATTATAAATAAAACATTTTTTTGCTGAAGCATTGCAGGTCTCCAGCAGATCTGCCAGTGTATCTGCTTACCTGTACATCCCGAATGGGTAAGCAGATACAATCTCACAGGAAGCATGTATGAACTAACATGGCGATTCACAGAGCCATGGTAGTTCATTGAAAACTACAAGACGACAGCCACGAAGGCTGCCTGGCCTTGTAGTTTTCCATGCCTTATCCATGAGTGACGCTGCCGGGTGGGTGGAGCACGGAGGGAGAAGATCCCCACGAGCTGTCACAGCGGGGTTTGGTGGGTTCATTCGTAACCTGTTACATTTTACACCCTAAACAGTGGCGGCCGGTCCATAAGGGGCACACGGTCTCCACCCCCTCCCCTATCCATTCATCTGGCCCCCTAATCTACGTGCGGGGTCCTGAACGAATGGATTCCAATCAGGGTTTTTTTTTTTTTAAGCATGTGATTAGAGCCAGAGGCTCCAATAGGCTTCCAAAAAGGGTGGGCTCGGGGCGCAGAGCACTGCGCCCCGAGCCCACCCAGTTGTGTGACAATAGCAAATAAATTTTCGCTATTGTCAGTGATTCTGCCGGCCAATCAGGAAGTGGGTCTGAGACCCATTTCCCGATTGGCCAAAAGAAGAAGCATTCCAATTGGTCCAGGAGGAGGGGAAGCCACCGCCCATTGCGCTGGAAGGAAGCGCTGCCTGAGCCATCGATGTGGTAACTGCCGGGCTCGCAACCAACCTCCCAGGTTGGGGGGGCTGCGGATGACTGATCCGACCGGGGGGTTGTGGATAACTGACCCCAACAGGGGGGGGGGGTGCGGGTGTCTGCTGCCCCCCCAAAAAAAATTGACCACCAGTCGCCACTGACCCTGGGTGTAACATGTTACGAAAAGTGAACTTATTCTTTAACCACTTGGCAGCTGCAACATATTGCGGCTTTGAAGTGGTTTACCGGGGTTATGGCTATCAGGAAGCGGGTCTGAGACCCATTTCCCAATTGGCCGAAAGGAGAAGCAATCCAATTGGTCAAGGAGGAGGGGAAGCCACCGCCCATCGCCCTGGAGGGAAGCGCTGCCTGATTCATCGATGCGGTAGCTGCCGGGCTCGCAACCGACCTCCCGGGTTGGGGGGAGCGGATGACGATGCGACCGGGGGGTTGTGGATAACCGACCCAAATGGGGGGGTGCGGGTGTTTGCTGCCCCCCCCCAAAAAAAAATTGACCACCAGTCGCCACTGACCATGGGTGTAACATGTTACGAAAGGTGAACTTATCCTTTAACCACTTGGCAGCTGCAATATGTTGCGGCTTTGAAGTGGTTTACCAGGGTTATGGCTAAAGCTATGGTATGTTTTTTTTCCAGCCAGCAATTCTGTTTCCCATAAAAGTGATCCAAGAAGCTGATTAGCCACTGGATTGCTTTTAGAAGCAGCAGGACAGGTCATATCGCCCCCCTTCCACTGCTCACTGATGTTTCTTGGGCTTACTGTTCTTACCGGAAAGCCTGGGAAACATTCCTACGGTTCGTGTGGCTGGTCACAGAGATGAGGAGAGACCAGATTGTCTCTACCCAGCTCCATGATCTAGGAGGACCAGAGTGACGTCATGACCTCACTTCCGGTCTAGGATGGAAGTAAACAATTTTTTTCTTAAAGCAAAAGATCAATTTTATTGATCCCAGATCTTTCCATATACGTAGAGGGCCTGGTATCCCTTATTTCCATTACAATGGATGTTTACATTCCTTGTAATAAGAATAAAAATTAGTAAAAAAATTAAAGGGATAGTGTAAAAAAAGAGTGAGAGCAATAATTTTAGTGCTAGACCTCCTCAGTAACCCTAAACAGGTAACCTGTAAAAAAAAAAAAAAATGTAAAGTGCAATGTTAAAACGTGACATGTTAGGTATCTATTCACTTGGCGTAACATCATCTTTTCTATTTTACCAAACAAATTGGGGTATATATTGTGTTTTTTGCATTAAAATTAATTAAAGTGTATTTTTTCCCAAAAAAATTGCATTTGAAAAGCTGCTGCGCAAATACCGGGTGATGTAAAAATTTGCAATAGTCGCCATTTTATTGGGGGGTTCTAAGTAATTTTCTGATTTTTACTTGTAATGGATGGACCGATCGGTATGCCTGTAAAAGTGACAGGCGGACCCGATCGGTCCATCAGTGTGAAAGGGGCCTTAAGAATCTCAAGTTTTATTTTTATTTTTTTTACCTAAAAAAGGGTTTGATATTCAGAAGTTCTCCTGGTTAAAATCATAGAGAAAAAATATCAATTAAAATCTCATAGTTATGTGACATAAATGTTAGATTATCTTGCATACAATCATTTTTACCCAACGCGTTTCTTGGAACAAAATCCACTTTATCAAGGAAACATATGCAGCTAAAATGTTCAGATATTCTCTTGAATCCGAGCATACATGAACTTGTGTATAGCACTTCCATCACCATTGATAGTATGTCAAAAAATGCAAACTTTCAGGGGTCTCGAGAGTAATAAATTAGTGTCCCTGTATAGAGAAGGGTAGTCCTCAGGGTGGAGCGGTCCACTGGGGTTAGTGAAGGAGGTGTGTCAGTCATTGGGGGCTAGAAATGGATGTGGTTCAGTCCCTGTGATTTGGACAGGGGCAGATTTCGGTCACTTGGGAAGGGGGAGAATGTGATTCGATTACTGGTAGCTGGATGGGTGACCTTTCATTCACTGGGGCTGGTGGAATAGATATTGGAATCATTGAAAGCAGAAAAAAAGCATAAGGTTCAGTCCCTAGGGAATAGGAAAGAAGTGTTTCAGTCACTGGGGGCTAAAAGGTGACTTGGCTCAGTCTTGGCCAAGGCTGGGAAGGACTTGGCTGGGATAGGTGGACTTGGCTGGGAAGGGTGCTCTTCCAACCTTAAGGTTTGGGGAAGGCTCTTATCTGTTCCAGCATGCTTGTGCCCATGTGTACAAAGCCAACTCCATAAAGACATGGTTGACTAGTTTGGCTCAGAGGAACTTGAGCCCAGAAACAAACCCTACAGAACACCTTCGGAATGAATTGGAATGCCGATTGTGAGTCAAGTCTTCTTATCCAACATCAGTGCCTGACTTCACACTTGAGCACAAATTCCCACAAACACCATCCAAAATGAATGAAAGCAGTTTTGGAATTGTAAGCTCAACATGCTCATGTGGTCAGATATCCTCAAATTCTTTGGCTTCACAAAGAAGAGGAAAAACTAAACAGAAAAGAGGGATGAGCAAAGGTTGTGTCTAAGCAGACTGTTAAAAACGAAAAACGAGCCTCACCGAATTGGCCATTACTACCTCCATTCCAAGGGTGTTGTATGAAAGGGGGATCCTGAAATAAAGCCCTCTCCCAAAGCTTCTACTTCTGCCATGGACTTCTCTGTTCTTGTGGAGAAAAGTCTTATGCCGCGTACACACGCTCGGAATTTCCGACAACAAATTTTCCATGGGAGCTTATTGTCCGAAATTCTGACCGCGTGTAGGCTCCATCGGACATTTGCCGTCGGAATTTCCGACAACAAAAATTTGAGAGCTGGATCTCAAATTTTCCGACACCAAAATCCGTTGTCGGAAATTCCGAGCGTGTGTAGACAAGTCCGACGCACACAAAATTCCACGCATGCTCGGAATCAAGCAGAAGAGCCGCACTGGCTATTGAATTCATTCTTCTTTTCGAGCGTGTTGTACGTCACCGCGTTCTCGACGTTCGGAATTTCCGACAACATTTGTGCGACCGTGTGTATGCAAGACAAGTTTGAGCCAACATCCGTCGGAAAAAAATCCATGGATTTTGTTGTTGGAATGTCCGATCGCGTGTACGGGTCATTAGACAGCCAAAGTGCAATTTATTTTCCAAGAATGTACAATAATATAATTCCAACTGTACCCGATGCAGATAAGAAGAAGTTGATCGTGGTGATTGATGACCTGGATGGGAAGAGCTCAGAGAAAGGAATAAAGGAACTCTATAAAAAGTCCAGTCTGGGGAGCCGGCCCTCGGACTTGTTCCTGTTCAGGAAGGAGGAGAAGGAAACGGATTATCTGACACACCTCAAACGGGATAATCTAGTCAACAAACAGGCCGAGCAAAGATGGAACCTTTTCCAAAGTTCAATCAATGACCTCGGTAAGTGTTCACAATTCTGTATATCCACCTTTTCAGGTGTCTTTTTTTATTTTACTTTTTATGTCTGGCGTAGAAAAATAAGATGTAAGAAAATTAGACCCAATAATATTGGTTATGGTAAAAATCTACAAATTGTAGAATAAAATCATATCTGTGTCTATAGCTTCCTTGGTTGCTAGGGGTTCATTGAGCAATGAGCAGCTCAGATAAGCTGCGATTGACACCAAAGATCATTTCAGGTATCGGTAAGGCATCAATCTTTCCAATATAAGGAGCATTCTTCTTCTTCTTCTTCTCACTCTCTCTTCAGTCCTCACTCTTCAGTCCTCACTCTTCAGTCCTCTCTCTTCAGTCCTCACTCTTCAGTCCTCTCTCTTCAGTCCTCACTCTTCAGTCCTCTCTCTTCAGTCCTCACTCTTCAGTCCTCACTCTTCAGTCCTCTCTCTTCAGTCCTCACTCTTCAGTCCTCTCTCTTCAGTCCTCACTCTTCAGTCCTCTCTCTTCAGTCCTCACTCTTCAGTCCTCACTCTTCAGTCCTCTCTCTTCAGTCCTCTCTCTTCAGTCCTCTCTCTTCAGTCCTCACTCTTCAGTCCTCTCTCTTCAGTCCTCTCTCTTCAGTCCTCACTCTTCAGTCCTCTCTCTTCAGTCTTCACTCGTCAGCCCTCACTCTTCAGTCCTTAATCTTCAGTCCTCTCTCTTCAGTCCTCACTCTTCATTCCTCACTCTACAGTCCTCTCTCTTCAGTCCTCACTCTTCAGTCCTCACTCTTCAGTTCTCTCTCTTCAGTCCTCTCTCTTCAGTCCTCACTCTTCAGTCCTCTCTCTTCAGTCCTCTCTCTTCAGTCCTCACTCTTCAGTCCTCTGTCTTCACTCTTCACTCGTCAGTCCTCACTCTTCAGTCCTTATTCTTCAGTCCTCTCTCTTCAGTCTTCACTCGTCAGTCCTCTCTCTTCAGTCCTCACTCTTCAGTCCTCACTCTACAGTCCTCTCTCTTCAGTCTTCACTCTTCAGTCCTCTCTCTTCAGTCCTCTCTCTTCAGTCCTCACTCTTCAGTCCTCTCTCTTCAGTCCTCACTCTTCAGTCCTCTCTCTTCAGTCCTCACTCTTCAGTCCTCACTCTTCAGTTCTCTCTCTTCAGTCCTCTCTCTTCAGTCTTCACTCTTCAGTCCTCTCTCTTCAGTCCTCTCTCTTCAGTCCTCACTCTTCAGTCCTCTCTCTTCAGTCCTCACTCTTCAGTCCTCTCTCTTCAGTCCTCACTCTTCAGTCCTCACTTTTCAGTCCTCTCTCTTCAGTCTTCACTCGTCAGCCCTCACTCTTCAGTCCTTAATCTTCAGTCCTCTCTCTTCAGTCCTCACTCTTCAGTCCTCACTCTACAGTCCTCTCTCTTCAGTCCTCACTCTTCAGTCCTCACTCTTCAGTTCTCTCTCTTCAGTCCTCTCTCTTCAGTCCTCACTCTTCAGTCCTCTCTCTTCAGTCCTCTCTCTTCAGTCCTCACTCTTCAGTCCTCTGTCTTCACTCTTCACTCGTCAGTCCTCACTCTTCAGTCCTTAATCTTCAGTCCTCTCTCTTCAGTCTTCACTCGTCAGTCCTCTCTCTTCAGTCCTCACTCTTCAGTCCTCACTCTACAGTCCTCTCTCTTCAGTCCTCACTCTTCAGTCCTCACTCTTCAGTTCTCTCTCTTCAGTCCTCTCTCTTCAGTCTTCACTCTTCAGTCCTCTCTCTTCAGTCCTCTCTTTTCAGTCCTCTCTCTTCAGTCCTCTCTCTTCAGTCTTCACTCGTCAGTCCTCACTCTTCAGTCCTTAATCTTCAGTCCTCACTCTTCAGTCCTCTCTCTTCAGTCTTCACTCGTCAGTCCTCTCTCTTCAGTCTTCACTCTTCAGTCCTCTCTCTTCAGTCCTCACTCTTCAGTCCTCTCTCTTCAGTCTTCACTCGTCAGTCCTCACTCTTCAGTCCTTAATCTTCAGTCCTCTCTCTTCAGTCTTCACTAGTCAGTCCTCTCTCTTCAGTTCTCACTCTTCAGTCCTCTCTCTTCAGTCTTCACTCGTCAGTCCTCACTCTTCAGTCCTTAATCTTTAGTCCTCTCTCTTCAGTCCTCTCTCTTCAGTCTTCACTCGTCAGTCCTCTCTCTTCAGTCCTCACTCTTCAGTCCTCACTCTACAGTCCTCTCTCTTCAGTCCTCACTCTTTAGTTCTCTCTCTTCAGTCCTCTCTCTTCAGTCCTCACTCTTCAGTCCTCTCTCTTCAGTCCTCACTCTTCAGTCCTCACTCTTCAGTCCTCACTCTTCAGTCTTCACTCTTCAGTCCTCACTCTTCAGTCCTCTCTCTTCAGTCCTCTCTCTTCAGTCCTCACTCTTCAGTCCTCTCTCTTCAGTCCTCACTCTTCAGTCCTCACTCTTCAGTCTTCACTCTTCAGTCCTCTCTCTTCAGTCCTCACTCTTCAGTCCTCACTCTTCAGTCCTCTCTCTTCAGTCCTCACTCTTCAGTCCTCACTCTTCAGTCTTCACTCTTCAGTCCTCACTCTTCAGTCCTCACTCTTCAGTCCTCTCTCTTCAGTCCTCACTCACCTTCCGCTATATCCTTCCCATGTTTCACTAGTTGCTCCACTCCGGTCCAGACCTTCCCGCTGCTCCACGTTGCACACCAGATGTGATGACTGCACCAGACACTTCCAGAATATATATATATATATATATATATATACACGGAAACCAGAAGTGACTGCTGTTTATGTCTTTCTGGTTTGCTTGTTGGTTTCCCAGTGCATCCTGGGATATCTCATAACTGCCATAACCTCCAAAACAAAATGAAGCTAACACTGAATAAAAGCCCCCCCAAAAGCTTTGGGTGTTGTGAGTGAGCGTTCTCATAGACTTCTATGGAGGCTTTGTAGATGCTTTGAAGCACCAAGAAAGTGACATAGGGTATACATTTTTTTAGGCAAAATGAATACAATGTGTGAACAAGACTGTAAAGTAATAATTTTATTTAGCGGCAGGTGCTTTGATTGCCGTTCAGAGTGCTGTAAAAAACGTGCGTCCAATGCCACATGCTGGAGCAAGTGTGAATGAGCCCCTAATCAATCCAATCCAATCCAATCCAATTCCTAACAGATTGGAAAAGTGCATCAACACGCATCAGTAATGCATTCCGCTGATAAAACACCTGACTGAGTCTACGCAAAAAAAAAAATAAAAAATTAAATGTACAGCCCCAGAAAATATGGATGGGAATAAAACATGTATATTTAAAAAAAAAAAAAAAAAATATATATATATATATATTGTTAGTTTCGAATGTTTTACTTTGTTGTCTTCAGATTTTCACATTAAGTATGGTTACTTTATTTCCACATTGTAGTTTGATACATTGTATATTCCAAACACAGGAGAATCATTTATTTATTATGTGTCAGGAAGGTAAATAAAGATTTCCTGGACACACATCCAGAATACAATGTAACTTTTCTTTATTCACTTTTCTGTTTTGTATTTTCCAGTAAAGCTCCCTTCTCGGCCAGCACTGGTAAGATTCATCATGTCATCACTTATGGCAATGTTCTTCTATATATTCTATATATTCTTCTATATATTCTATATATTCTTCTATATATTCTATATATTCTTCTATATATTCTATATCTTCTTCTATATATTCTATATATTCTTCTATATATTTTATTAATTATTATAATAAAGACTAAAAATAAATACATTTAAAAAAAAAAACTCTTTATTTTTAGTCTGGAAATTAATGAAACACGGCATATAGAAATTTGATATTTGATGCAGCCACTAGGTGGAACTCTTGACACCTTTACCAATGTTTTCCAGCTTCTCTTTAAAACTCAGAAACCTAAACTGAAGTTTATATACATAAGTGAGAGATCCAGCATGGTGTTTTCTTCTCCAAAAGTAAAAATAAATACATACAAGCTAACTTTACATGCAAAATACTGATCCAGCACTGCTTCCTCCTCCACTATCTGACACACCGTCACCTTATATACAGATTACTGATCCAGCACTGCTTCCTCCTCCACCATCCGACACACTGTCACCTTATATACAGATTACTGATCCAGCACTGCTTCCTCCTCCACCATCTGACACACCGTCACCTTATATACAGATTACTAATCCAGCACTGCTTCCTCCTCCACCATCCGACACACTGTCACCTTATATACAGATTACTGATCCAGCACTGCTTCCTCCTCCACCATCCGACACACCGTCACCTTATATACAGATTACTGATCCAGCACTGCTTCCTCCTCCACCATCTGACACACCGTCACCTTATATACAGATTACTGATCCAGCACTGCTTCCTCCTCCACCATCCGACACACCGTCACCTTATATACAGATTACTGATCCAGCACTGCTTCCTCCTCCACCATCTGACACACCGTCACCTTATATACAGATTACTGATCCAGCACTGCTTCCTCCTCCACCATCCGACACACCGTCACCTTATATACAGATTACTGATCCAGCACTGCTTCCTCCTCCACCATCCGACACA
This sequence comes from Aquarana catesbeiana, assembly GCA_037953035.1. Taxonomy (NCBI): domain Eukaryota; kingdom Metazoa; phylum Chordata; class Amphibia; order Anura; family Ranidae; genus Aquarana; species Aquarana catesbeiana. The sequence goes on from JBBHAA010001632.1 coordinate 1,128,785, forward strand.
CCGTCACCTTATATACAGATTACTGATCCAGCACTGCTTCCTCCTCCACCATCCGACACACCGTCACCTTATATACAGATTACTGATCTAGCACTGCTTCCTCCTCCACCATCCGACACACTGTCACCTTATATACAGATTACTGATCCAGCACTGCTTCCTCCTCCACCATCCGACACACCGTCACCTTATATACAGATTACTGATCCAGCACTGCTTCCTCCTCCACCATCCGACACACCGTCACCTTATATACAGATTACTGATCCAGCACTGCTTCCTCCTCCACCATCCGACACACTGTCACCTTATATACAGATTACTGATCCAGCACTGCTTCCTCCTCCACCATCCGACACACCGTCACCTTATATACAGATTACTGATCCAGCACTGCTTCCTCCTACACCATCCGACACACTGTCACCTTATATACAGATTACTAATCCAGCACTGCTTCCTCCTCCACCATCTGACACACTGTCACCTTATATACAGATTACTAATCCAGCACTGCTTCCTCCTCCACCATCTGACACACTGTCACCTTATATACAGATTACTAATCCAGCACTGCTTCCTCCTCCACCATCTGACACACCATCACCTTATATACAGATTACTAATCCAGCACTGCTTCCTCCTCCACCATCTGACACACCGTCACCTTATATACAGATTACTGATCCAGCACTGCTTCCTCCTCCACCATCTCTCACACACTGTCACCTTATATACAGATTACTGATCCAGCACTGCTTCCTCCTCCACCATCTGACAAGACACGCACTGTTTTATATACAGTGATTCGGCAGTGCAATTGTTATATCAGTATTTTTTATTCTATTTTATTGCAGAAACTCGGAACTGTGGGGATTTTCTCCAGGTGTCCGAGAACCGATTACACGTGGCTGCAGTCTTTACTGAAATCCCCTAAACTTCAGGACTTGGTGGATGATGTCACAACCTTCCGTATCTCTGACAAAGGCATTGAAGGGATCATCAACTGCAGCTTCGGTGTTCTGTATCACCGCCGGCGCCAGGGGGCAGTCCGCATTGTAGAGGAATATGACTCCGAGATGGACCATCTCTCAGCCACGCTCGGTATATAGTCCTCGCCATGTCATTTTATAATTCTTTCTGCTTTAAAGTGAATTTTGAGTCAAACTTTTTACCCCCAGTCAGCTTTGTGTTGTTGTCTATGATTAAATCTGACCCCCACTTCAGTCTTGCAAAGGTTATACCGGCTCCTCTCCTGGACTGAAACGGCTTCCTCTGATTTCACCGCACACTGTGAGCTTCTCACAACATGCATTAGAAGCTGCAGCAAGTCATAAGCTGCAAGAAGCGGATAGTACCTGCCTCATTTCCTGGCAGAAGGATATCCAGCATCATCTAGCCCTCTCCTAGCTCTCCCCCAGCCTGACTGCCCCTGACCTTTCATTCATTGGATTTCATCTTTCAGTTTCATTCTTCCAGAAGAGCATTTGTGAGGCACTGATGTTGGATGAGAAGGCCTGGCTCACAGTCTCCGCTCTAATTCACCCCAAAGGTGTTCTATCGGGTTGAGGTTTAGGACTCTGTGCAGGTCAGTCAAGTTCCTCCACCTCAAACCCGCTCATCCATGTCTTTATGGACCTTGCTTTGAGCACTGGTGCGCAGTCATGTTGGAACCATACCCAAACTGTTCCCACAAAGTTGAAATTGTCCAATATGTCTTGGTATGCTGACACCTTAAGAGTTCCCTTCAGTGGAACTAAGAAACCAATCCAAACCTGTGAAAAATAACCCCTCACTATAATCCCCCCTCCACCAAATGATTTGGACCAGTGCACAAAGCAAGGTCCATAAAGACATGGATGAGCGAGTTTGGGGTGAAGGAACTTGACTGGCCTGCACAGAGTCCTGACCTCAACCCAATAGAACACCTTTGGGATGAAGTAGAGCGGAGACTGTGAGCCAGGCCTTCTCATCCAACATCAGTGCCTGACCTCACAAATGGGCTTCTGGAAGAATGGTCAAACATTCCCATAGACACACTCCTAAACCTTGTGGACGACCTTCCCAGAAGAGTTGAAGCTGTTATAGCTGCAAAGGGTGGGCCAACTCAGTACTGAACCCTACGGACTAAGACTGGGATGTCATTAAAGTTCATGTGCGTGTAAAGGCAGGCGTCCAAATACTTTTGACAATATAGTGTATATATTTTGTACACTATGTTCTCAATATATTAATGAGCAAAAGATGGATCCCATCAAGCCGCACATCAATGCAGACCCACTGGTATTGAAATTCAGCCCCTCCCCCCGTGATTAAGCTCTGAGGGGTGGAGTGAAACATGTTGGGGGTGTGGCCTGGTGGGAGCCCAAGCTGAGACTGCCATACATTACAATACCAGAGGGTCTGCATTGATGTGCGGCTTCATGGGATCCATCCTTTGCTCAACAGTTGTTTGGAGCCGAGACGAGCTCCTTCTCTGGCCTGAACTCACAGTGGTGAACACAGGATTGTTTTCCCTTGTAGCCTCAGCAGCCCACATTTTCCATTACTGGTTCTCAAATTATTAATTATATGGTACAGCTCCAGGTCAGTCAGTCCCGCCCACAATTTTTGCAACCGGTGCAAGCTTAGCTGTAAGAGTCCAGGGCTTACTATGCATGCACCAATGGCGCGTTGCCGCAAGAGGAAATCCGTGCCAACTGAGCATGCGCCAAGACTCCTCAGGGTGCCAACCCGCACCTGTGCAGAAGACTTGATGGAAAAGGGCAGGAAAATGCCCAGGACATGCACAGGAAGTGACCTCAACCTGATGGAAAAAGGCGGGAAAATACCCAGGAGGCCCACAGGAAGTCACATCAACCTGATGGAAAAAGGCTGGAAAATGTCCAGGAGGCACACAGGAATTGACCTCAAACTTCCCTGTATAAGCCCAGCCCAGACACTGCCAAATGGCTGGATTATACTGTCACGAGGGCCACGTACCTGATGTGAGACCGAAGTAGTAGGGAAGCCTCCCTTGCACCTCAGGTCGGATCTCGGACTAAGGCTTGCATGGTGCTCCGCACCCCTGGCACCCCTGCCACTAGGTGTCCACCAAGTGTCTGTCTCCATCTCCAGAGGCTTTAAGGACCCGAGGTGCAAGGGAGGCCTCCCCACTACTTTAGTCTCACATCAGGTACGTGGCCCTCATGACAGTATAATCCAGCCATTTGGCAGTGTCTGGGCTGGGCTTATATAGGGAAGTTTGAGGTCACTTCCTGTGCGCCTCCTGGGCATTTTCCTGCCCTTTTTCATCAGGTTGATGTCACTTCCTGTGCGCCTCCTGGGTATTTTCATGCCCTTTTCCATCAGGTTGATGTCACTTCCTGTGCGCCTCCTGGGTATTTTCATGCCCTTTTCCATCAGGTTGATGTCACTTCCTCTGCGCTTCCTGGGTATTTTCATGCCCTTTTCCATCAGGTTGAGTTCACTTCCTGTGCGCCTCCTGGGCATTTTCCCGCCTTTTTCCATCAGGTTGAGTTCACTTCCTGTGCGCCTCCTGGGCATTTTCCTGCCTTTTTTCATCAGGTTGATGTCACTTCCTGTGCGCCTCCTGGGCATTTTCCTGCCTTTTTCCATCAGGTTGATGTCACTTCCTGTGCACCTCCTGGGTATTTTCCCGCCTTTTTCCATCAGGTTGAGGTCACTTCCTGTGCGTGTCCTGGGCATTTTCCTGCCCTTTTCTATCAAGTCTTCTGCGCAGGTGCGGGTTGGCGCCCTGAGGTGTCTTTGGCGCATGCTCAGTTGGCATGGATTTCCTCTTGTGGCAACACGCCATTGGTGCATGCGTAGTAAGCCCTGGACTCTTACAGAACCCGAGGTGCAAGGGAGGTCTCCCCACTACTTCGGTCTCACATCAGGTACGTGGCCCTCATGACAGTATAATCCAGCCATTTGGCAGTGTCTGGGCTGGGCTTGTATTGGGAAGTTTGTGGTCACTTCCTGTGCGCCTCCTAGGCATTTTCTCACCTTTTTCCATCAGGTTGATGTCACTTCCTGTGGGCCTCCTGGGTATTTTCCCACCTTTTTCCATCAGGTTGATGTCACTTCCTGTGGGCCTCCTGGGTATTTTCCCGCCTTTTTCCATCAGGTTGATGTCACTTCCTGTGGGCCTCCTGGGTATTTTCCCACCTTTTTCCATCAGGTTGATGTCACTTCCTGTGGGCCTCCTGGGTATTTTCCCACCTTTTTCCATCAGGTTGATGTCACTTCCTGTGGGCCTCCTGGGTATTTTCCCACCTATTTCCATCAGGTTGATGTCACTTCCTGTGGGCCTCCTGGGTATTTTCCCGCCTTTTTCCATCAGGTTGAGGTCACTTCCTGTGCGCGTCCTGGGCATTTTCCCACTCTTTTCCATCAAGGCTTCTGTGCAGGTGTGGGTTGGCGCCCTGAGGCATCTTTGGCGCATGCTCAGTTGGCACGGATTTCCTCTTGCGGCAACGCGCCATTGGTGCATTGGTGCATGCGTAGTAAGCTCAGGACTCTTACATCAGCTCATTGTACTCAAGAATGTTTGTTCACAAAAGTTTAGACAGCTGCACTTCAAGAATGTCCATCTTTATTGCATCATAAAAGCAACAAAACACAGCAGTAAAACACTGTGGGGCATAAGAAAAGTCTACGCGTTTCGTGCTACATCAATAATTATTATAATTATTATAATTCAGCACTGATGTAGCGTGAAACGCGTAGACTTACAACTTATGTTGCTTTTATGATACAATAGACAGGCCTCCAATTTTTAATTTTTTTTGTTTATTTTCTCTGTTTGATACCCTAAGTTTTTTGGTGCAGAATAACCCTTCTACAATAGCAGGATGTTTTTTTGTTGTGGTCTTTCTGTCTGGCACAGGGAGGTTCAATGTTCTGGTGATAATGGATGACGTAGAAAACAGCAGCTGGAAGGAGAAGGAACGGATTCTGTATTCTCAGCCCGGGATACGGAAGTACGCCCGCAATCTGCTCCTCATCACCAAGGAAGACAAGAAGAATGAAGAGAAGATGCTGACTAAGCTGAGGGAGGTTCTCTTTGCCCCTGGATTGCCAGAAACTGGTGATTATTTTTTAAAGACCAATTCCATTTTATATAAAAAAAATAACAAAAATGCTTTGCCTGGGCCTTTTAACCACTTCAGCCCCGGAAGGTTTTACCCCCTTAATGACCAGGCCATTTTTTGCGATACGGCACTGCGTTACTTTAACCACTTCAGCCCCGGACCATTTTGCTGGCCAAAGACCAGAGCACTTTTTGCGATTCGGCACTGCGTCGCTTTAACTGACAATTGCGCGGTCGTGCGACGTGGCTCCCAAACAAAATTGACGCCCTTTTTTCCCCACATAATAGAGATTTCTTTTGGTGGTATTTGATCACCTCTGCGGTTTTTATTTTTTGCACTATAAACAAAAAAAGAGCGACAATTTTGAAAAAAACACAATATGTTTTACTTTTTGCTATAATAAATATCCCTAAAAATATATATAAAAAAAACATTTTTTTTCCCTCAGTTTAGGCTGATACGTATTCTTCTACATATTTTTGGTAAAAAAAATCGCAATAAGCGTATATTGATTGGTTTGCGCAAAAGTTATAGCGTCTATAAAATAGGGGATAGTTTTATGGCATTTTTATTAATCATTTTTTTTTACTAGTAATAGCGGCGATCAGCTATTTTTATCGTGACTGCGACATTATGGCGGACACATCGGACAATTTTGACACATTTTTGGGACCATTGACATTAATACAGCGATCAATGCTAAAAAAATTGCATTGATTACTATAAAAATGTGACTGGCAGTGAAGGGGTTAACCACTAGGTGGCGCTGTAGGGGTTAAGTGCGTCCTAGGGAGTGTTTCTAACGTTGGGGGGTGGGGCTGTCTGTGATACGACACTGATCGCTGCACAGGGAGCTGTGATCAGTGACAGTGTCACTAGGCAGAACGGGGAGATGCTTGTTTACATCAGCATCACCTCATTCTTCCTCACCGTGAGATGATCGCGGGACCAGCGATCCGACTCATGGAGCTCCCGACCCGCAAGCCGCCTCTGAAAGGGCAAGGTACAGGTACGTTAATCTGCCTTTATGTGCCCTTCTGCCGCAGTATATCTGCGCGAGGCGGTCGGGAAGCGGTAAACTGAAAATTGCACGGTCGTGCGACGTGGCTCCCAAACAAAATTTGCATCCTTTTTTCCCCACAAATAGAACTTTCTTTTGGTGGTACTTGATCACCTCTGCATTTTTTTATTTTTTGCGCTATAAACAAAAAAAGTCGACAATTTTGAAAAAAAATATATTTTTGTCAGAAACCATGAAATCAGACCGAGACAGAAGTACAGTTAAATCACACTTGTTTAATAATAAAAGTAAATAGAACAAACGTAGTCAAAACTTAGCCAGCGTTCAGGAACTGGAACGGATAGTCAGACAAGCCAAAACATCAGGGAGCCAAAGAGGAGTGTAGTAAAACAGCAAGCAGGATATGGAGCCAGAAAGGATGTCAGCCAAGCAAGTCTTTTAACAGGAATGCAGGAGATAGTCTCTGTGATGTTGACCAAGGCGAAGGCAGAGATCCTCTGGGCTGGACGGCTTAAGTAGGCAGGACTGACGAGCAGGATATCATCAACAGCTGAGTAACAGTGGAGAGAGATGGGAGCTGGCAATTAGCCGACAGCTGAGCGGCCAGCTCAGAGAAGGAAGGGCTGAGCCCAGCCCTGACAATTTTTTACTTTCAGCTATTAAACATATCCAATATAAAAAATGTAAAAAATCTAATTTCTTCGTCAATTTAGGCCAATATGTATTCTGCTACATATTTTTGGTAAAACAAAATCTCAATAGATGTATATTGATTGGTTTGTGCAAAAGTTATATAGCATCTGCAATCTATGGGATACTTTTATGGATTTTTTATTCTTTTTTTTTTACAAATAATGGCGGCGATCATCGATTTTTAGCAGGACTACGACATTGCGGCGGACAAATTGGACACCTAACTGACACTTTTGACACTTTTTTGGGGACCAATGACACCAATACAGCGATCAGTGCTTAAAAAAAAAAAGCACTGTCACTGTACTAATGACACTGGCTGGGAAGGGGTTAACATCAGGGGGCGATCAAAGGGTTAAATGTGTCCCTAGGGAGTGCTTTCTAACTGTGGGGGAGGTGCTTTGACTGGGGGAAAACAGAGAGCAGAAACACAAGATCTCCATTTTCCCCTCTGGCAGGCCGCCGTCCTGCCTCTCCTCAGAACGATCGGTGGGTCCCGGCGGATATCTTGTTTGCCGGATCTACTGATTGGCTCCCAGCTGTATCCAATTGCAGCGCCCCCAGACCCCGTGCACGCAATCACGTACAGGTACATGATTTTGCGCGGGAGGGCTGCCCTGCCGCAGTATATCTGCCTTCAAGTGGTTATAACCCTTACATACACCCAGTGAAGTGACTGGCCTCGGGTGATACACAGAGACAAAATAAATCCTCCCTACATAAGTTGTACCTGTTTACCTGCAGTATTCTCTTCTCCACGGGTGTTCAAAGTCCAGAATTTACGCAGAATTTCTGAGCTTCCAGAGTCAGGGCGTGGGGATCTGATTTCATACACTGCACAGCATAAAGCAGGGAGTTGAGTGTAATCTGAGACCTGAGTGGAGGGAATGGACACACCCTCTTCCCCTCTACACCATCTCATATGGAAACGTGCACAGCTGAGGCTCACTGTAGCTCTCAGTTATCAGAAGCAATCATTTCAGGAGCGGCAACCCAAAATATATTCTTGGTCAGCTGACTTTTGCAGTAAGCATGCTTAACCGCATGCCAACCAGCCGCCGCGGTTGTACTGCGGCAACATGGCTCGGCTGCGCGAATCGCCTTCATGTAACGTCGGTAACATAGATAGACACTAGGGGGCGCCTGCGCACTGCCAGAGGTGTGCACCTGCCCCCTGCTTGCTCACGGAGCCGATGCAAGTGCCCGGCAGTCGCCATCACCACCGGGCTCCCGCGATCGCTCGGGGCACATGGAGAACCAGGATCTGTGTGTGTAAACACACAGTTTCCGGTTCTCTGAGGGGAGAACAGACAGATCGTCTGTTCATACAGAGTATGAACAGCGATCTGTCATCTCCCCTGCACAGTCCCCTCCCCCCTTCAGTTAGAACACATACTAGGACACACTTAACCCCTTCACTGCCCCCTAGTGGTTAACCCCCTTCACTGCCAGTGACATTTTTACAGTAATCAGTGCATTTTTATAGCATTGATCACTGTAAAAATGCCAGTGGTCCCAAAAATGTGTCAAAATGTGTCCGATGGGTCCGCCATAATGTCGCACTCCCGATAAAAATCACAGATCGCTGCCATTACTAGTAAAAATAAAAAAAAAATAATAGAAAAGCCATAAAACTATCCCCTATTTTGTAGACGCTATAACTTTTGCGCAAACCAATCAATATACGCTTATTGCGATTTTTTTTTTTTTTTTACCAAAAATATGTAGAAGAATACATATCGGCCTAAACTGAGGAAAAAATAGTTTTTACATATATTTTTGGGGGATATTTATTATAGCAAAAAGTAAAAAATATTGCGTTTTTTTTTTTCAAAATTGTCGCTCTTTTTTTGTTTATAGCGCAAAAAATAAAAACCGCAGAGGTGATCGAATAACACCAAAAGAAAGCTCTATTTGTGGGGGAAAAAAGGACGTCAATTTTGTTTGAGTGCAACGTCGCACGACCGCAAAATTGTCAGTTAAGGCGACGCAGTGCCGAATCGCAAAAAAGTGCTCTGGTCAGGAAGGGGGGTAAAACCTTCCGGGGCTGAAGCAGTTAAAGAATGATAAAATAACTTGATTGAATTCCTTATCTGGCACATGCAGTAAAATAAGATGATGAATATTGAGAAAAGAATGGAAGTATGAAGCCCTTGTTCCTGTGAACGGAGTGTAATCATTGTGTGTATAACACAACACAGGTCCTCTCGAACCTCCGGATATTACTGAGCCCCAGATAAAGGGAGACGATCGAGGGACCTCAGATGATGGAAATAATCCTGGGGGGCCCATCGCCATAGACAATGGTGAGAAACCTCATATTTTATTTTTCTTACAAGTATTTATTTACAATTTTTGCAAAGCTTTACATATGGTATATATTCATCAGTCTCTGCCCTCGGGAGCTTACAATCTAAGATCCCCATCTAACATACCTACAGCCTGGGGACATTGTGGACAGGAGACAATTAACCTTCCAGCAGATCTGTCAAGAAAAAAGAACCAAGGCGGCTACCGCTGTTCCTGCTGTGAAGAAACAGACCTTCTGACACATTGTTTTATAAGCATTGTTTAGAGACAAAGAGATACACCATCATATTGTTTATAAACATTGTACAGACATGAGATAAAGAGATAGAAAGTAACATTGTTTATAAACATTATACAGACAGGAGATAAAGAGATACAAAGTAACATTGTTTATAAACATTGTACAGACATGAGATAAAGAGATACAAAGTAACATTGTTTATAAACATTGTACAGACATGAGATAAAGAGATAGAAAGTAACATTGTTTATAAACATTATACAGACAGGAGATAAAGAGATACAAAGTAACATTGTTTATAAATATTGATCAGACAGGAGATAAAGAGATACAAAGTAACATTGTTTATAAATATTGATCAGACAGGAGATAGAGAGATACAAAGTAACATTGTTTATAAACATTGTTCAGACAGGAGATAAAGAGATACAAAGTAACATTGTTTATAAACATTGATCAGACAGGAGATAAAGAGATACAAAGTAACATTGTTTATAAACATTGATCAGACAGGAGATAAAGAGATACAAAGTATAATTGTTTATAAATATTGATCAGACAGGAGATAGAGAGATACAAAGTAACATTGTTTATAAACATTGTTCAGACAGGAGATAAAGAGATACAAAGTAACATTGTTTATAAACATTGATCAGACAGGAGATAAAGAGATACAAAGTAACATTGTTTATAAATATTGATCAGACAGGAGATAGAGAGATACAAAGTAACATTGTTTATAAACATTGTTCAGACAGGAGATAAAGAGATACAAAGTAACATTGTTTATAAACATTGATCAGACAGGAGATAAAGAGATACAAAGTAACATTGTTTATAAACACTGATCAGACAGGAGATAAAGAGATACAACGTAACATTGTTTATAAACATTGTACAGACAGGAGATAAAGAGATACAAAGTAACATTGTTTATAAATATTGATCAGACAGGAGATAAAGAGATACAAAGTAACATTGTTTATAAACATTGATCCGACAGGAGACAGAGAGATACAAAGTCAAATTATTTTTATAAATATTGATCAAGCGGGAGATAGAGACAGGAGATAGAGAGAGACAAAGTAACATTATTTATAAAAAAATGTTCACAGAGGAGATAGAGAAATACAAAATAACATTGTTTATAAACATTGTTTAGACAAGAGATGGAGAGATACAAAGCATCATTGTTTATCTCCCTTCTGATCAATATTTATAAACAATGTTCCTTTGTATATCTCTATCTCCTGTCTGATCAATATTTAAAAAAACTGAGATACAAAGGAACATTGTTTATAAACATTGTTCAGAGATAGAGGGATGCAAAGTAACATTATTTATAAACATTATACAGACACGTAATAGAGAGATACAATGTCACTTTTTTTTAATAAATATTGATCAAGCAGGAGAGAGAGAGAGACAAGTAACATTATTTATAAGCATTGATCAGACAGGAGATAGAGAGATACAAAGTAACATTGTTTATAAACATTGTACAGACAGGCGATAGAGAGATACAAAGTCACTTTTTTTTCTTATAAATATTAATAAAGCATAAGATAGAGAGAGACAAATAAATATTATTTATAAAAAAATGTTCACAGAGGAGATAGAGAAATACAAAATAACATTGTTTATAAACATTGTTTAGACAAGAGATGGAGAGATACAAAGTAACATTGTTTATAAACATTGTTCAGAGAGGCGGTAGAGAGATACAAAGTAACATTGTTTATAAACATTGTTCAGACAGGAGATAGAGAGATCCAAAGTAACATTGTTTATAAACATTGTTCAGACAGGAGATAGAGAGATACAAAGTAACATTGTTTATAAACATTGTTCAGACTAGGCCATCTTTATGTAGAACAACAATCCTCAGAGAGTTCTTTGCCATGAGGTGCCATGTTGAACTTCCAGTGACCAGTATGAGAGAGTGAGAGCGATAACACCAAATTTAACACACCTGCTCCCCATTCACACCTGAGACCTTGTAACACTAACAAGTCACATGACACTGGGGAGGGAAAATGGCTAATTGGGCCTAATTTGGAGATTTTCACTTAGGGGTGTACTCACTTTTGTTGCCAGCTGTTTAGACATTAATGGCTGTGTGTTGAGTTATTTTGAGAGGACAGCAAATTTACACTGTTATACAAGCTGTACACTCACTACTTTACATTGTAGACAAGTGTCATTTCTTCAGTGTTGTCACATGAAAAGATAGAAGAAAAGATTTACAAAAATGTGACTGAGGGGTGTACTCACTTTTCTGAGATACTGTATATATTAAATAGACTGCCGGCACGCCACTAACGCTGCCTAATCTCTCTTCATTCATTACACTATATACAGCCACCATGTAAGCAGCCTTCTATAGTGTGGGGCATGGATTTAGTCCCCCTGAGCCATGATTGGCCAAAGGCACCCTGCCTTTGGCCAATTATGGCACTCTCAGCAGAGCGCATTGTGATTGGTCAAAGCATGCAGGTCATGGTGCACGCTTTGGCCAATCATCATACAGCAATGCACTGCAATTCCGCAGTGCATTATGGGGCATTCTGCAGCACTCAAATTTCCCGCAAACGCCCCATAATGTTCTAAATTTGGCAAACACCTGATGTTCGAGTCAAACTTACATTCGGCTCGAACATCGGGCTCAACCCCAATGGGCACTGATAGGCTGCACTGATGAGCCCCATCATTGGTGTCAGTGGGAGGAATTGTGCCCCATCATTGGCATTATTGGTTGGAATAGTGCCCCATCATTGGTGTCAGTGGGAGGAATAGTGCCCCATCATTGGTGTCAGTGGAAGAACATTGCCCCATCATTTGTGTCAGTGGAAGCAATAGTGCCCCATCATTGGTGTCAGTGGAAAGAATAGTGCCCTATCATTGGTATTATTGGTTGGAGTTGTGCCCCATCATTGGTGTCAGTGGAAGAAATAGTGCCCCATCATTGGTGTCCCTGGAAAAAATAGTGCCCCATCATTGGAATTATTTATTTGGAATAATGCCCCATCATTGGTGTCCCGGAAGAAAGAGTGCCCCATCATTGGAATCATTGGTTGGAATAGTGCCCCATTATTGGTGTCAGTGGAAGGAATAGTGCTCTGCTGTTGGTTTCTGGTATCAGTGAGAGGAACAGTGCCCAAGGGCTGAATAAAGGCAAGCTAATGGCCGCATCAGGCCCCAGGGCCACAGTTTGGAGACCACTGCTTTAGAGGATTATATCTCTCTGCACATTCCAAGCTAAAGGTGGTCTTTTTTTTCAGAGACTGAATCAGTTGACAGCGCCATAGCAGATATCGCAGGAAGCCAAGGGACGAGCGAAAGGCAAGCAGCTCAAGGTATGTTCCCATCGTACAGCATGGGGGATATTGTGCTTATACATACCTCCCAACTTTTGAACTTAAGAATGAGGGGCACTTGAGGAAGGAAGTAACCTTGCATAGCGCGCCGCGGCAAATGTGGGTGTGGTCAAACTTTTGACAGTGGGAGGAGCTTAAGGGGGTTATTAAACAAAACTTGGGCTTCCTTGTACCTATAAAATATGCTTTTATTATTGTTCCGCAAGCAAGAATATCATGGATACATACAAACCCCAGCACATTCATTTAAAAAAAAAAAAGGATAAAAGAATGCGGGGTTTCTGAGTGCATTACGTACAGAGTGCAGGGTTCTGGGATGAACTATGTACAGATTGCAGGGTTCTGGGATGAGCTATGTACAGAGCGCAGGATTCTGGAATGAGCTATGTACAGATTGCAGGGTTCTGGGATGAGCTATGAACAGAGTGCAGGGTTCTGGAATGAGCTATGTAGAGAGTGCAGGGTTCTGGGATGAGCTATATAGAGAGTGCAGGGTTCTGGAATGAGCTATGTACAGAGTGCAGGGTTCTGGAATGAGCTATGTACAGAGTGCAGGGTTCTGGGATGAGCTATGTAGAGAGTGCAGGGTTCTGGAATGAGCTATGTACAGAGTGCAGGGTTCTGGAATGAGCTATGTACAGAGTGCAGGGTTCTGGAATGAGCTATGTACAGATTGCAGGGTTCTGGGATGAGCTATGAACAGAGTGCAGGGTTCTGGAATGAGCTATGTAGAGAGTGCAGGGTTCTGGGATGAGCTATGTACAGAGTGCAGGGTTCTGGAATGAGCTATGTACAGATTGCAGGGTTCTGGGATGAGCTATGAACAGAGTGCAGGGTTCTGGAATGAGCTATGTAGAGAGTGCAGGGTTCTGGGATGAGCTATGTAGAGAGTGCAAGGTTCTGGAATGAGCTATGTAGAGAGTGCACGGTTCTGGGATGAGCTATGTAGAGAGTGCAAGGTTCTGGGATGAGCTATGTAGAGAGTGCAAGGTTCTGGGATGAGCTATGTACAGAGTGCGGGGTTCTGGGATGAGCTATGTACAGAGTGCAGGGTTCTGGAATGAGCTATGTACAGAATGCAGGGTTCTGGGATGAGCTATGTACAGAGTGCAGGGTTCTGGGATGAGCTATGTACAGAGTGCAGGGTTCTGGGATGAGCTATGTACACAGTGCAGGGTTCTGGAATGAGCTGCATACAGAGTATAGGGTTCTGGGATGACCTATGTGCATAGTGCAGGGTTCTGGGATGACCTATATACAGAGTAGAGTGCAGGGTTCTGGGATGAGCTGTGTACAGAGTGCAGGGTTCTGGGATGAGCTATGTACATAGTGCAGGGTTCTAGGATGAACTATATACAGAGTCCAGGGTTCTGGGATGAGCTATGTACAGAGTGCAGGGTTCTGGGATGAGTTATGTATAGAGTGCAGGGTTCTGGGATGAGCTACGTACAGAGTGCAGGGTTCTGAGATGAGATAAGTACACAGTGCAGGTTTCCCTTTCACATGTGGTGTAGTACTGCAGTTTTGGGCCCTGCCATGGTGGCAGAAGGCCAGGGCCCAGTCGCAAGTGCGACCTTTGTTGGTAGTTCCGCCAGTGGTGTCAGTGTGGACTGTGAATGGTGTCAGTCAGTACAGCAGTAGACGTGGTCAGTAGGGCAGTGGACGTCGTCAGTAGAGCAGTGGACAAGGTCAGTAGAGCAGTGGACACGTGACGTCAGAGGAAGGCGGGGTCACCCGTTTAGGTCACCGAGTGGCCCCGCCCTCAGCTATATAACAACTGTCATCGAGAAGAAGCATCACTCGGAGGGAGCCTCCCATGGAGGCGGATCAGTTGCGGCTTTTTTTTTTTTTCATTTTTTATTCCGTCGGACAGCGTGAGATGGATTTACATCGTGGGACATTTTTATTTCTTTATTTTTTAATAAAGGACTTGTCCCAAAGTGTCTCCTGTCTTTTTTTACTATTTTTGACACATTTTTTGTCACATGGGGGAGGCCTCGATCTGGGGGTCCCCTTGTTAAAGGGGGCTTCTAGATTCCAATAATCCCCCCGCCGGCATACCCCCACAACCACCAGGCAAGGGTTGTGGGGATGAGGCCCTTGTCCCCAACAACATGGGGTGGCTACTCCACAGCACCCTCTTCATGTTGAGGGCATGTGGCCTGGTACGGTTTGGGGGGGGGCGCTCTCTAGTCCCCCCTCTTTTCCTGCGGCCTGCCAGGTTGCGTGCTCGGATAAGGGTCTGGTATAGATTTTGGCGGGACCCCTACACCATTTTTTTTTTTAAATATTGCCGCAGGTTTCCCCTTAAAATCCATACCAGACCTGACAATAACAATAACTTGCATATAAGCCTTTAAAATGAGCACTTTTGATTTTTCATGTTCGTGTCCCATAGATTTTATTGCCTGTTAGCATGTTCTGGTGCGAACCGAACTGGGGGGTGTTCAGCTCATCCTTAGTTATAAGGGGAAAGTCTCAGAACTCATCTTGTCCCCACAGAGAGTGCAGAAGTTGAAATTTCTTGAGGACACCTTAAAGAGAAGTTTATCGAACGCTTTTCCCGACTCTGGGAGGTTACAGTTTTGTGGAAAACATAGTTTTTTGAGGCTTCTGTTGGTCAAGAGAGGAGCGGTGGAGAACGCAGCCGCCTAAGTGATGCATTTCTGAATGTTTTTAGTCCTTGCCACCCAGTTCTGTCAGCTTCCACATCCCATCGGCAGCGTCTGGATCACATGGTGGATGATTATCTAGGGGCAAAAACAAAGATGGTGAGCTCTCCAGTCGACGATCCACTGGCTTACTGGGTCATGAGAATAGACCACTGGCCAGAACTTGTCCAGTATGCTATTGAGCTGCTGGGCTGCCCTGCATCCAGCGTGCTTTCTGAACGGGCATTCAGTGCTGCTGGAGGTTTTGTTACTGATCATAGAACGCGTATGTCCACAGACTCTGTGGACCGTCTGACTTTTATCAAAATTAATCAATCCTGGATTACCAGCAGCTATAAAGCCCCTGATGCCAGTGTTTTTTGGGATGTGGAATCTCTGCAGGACTTCTAGGCTGCCTGTTGTTGTGGGTGTTGATTTCCTCTGGAAGATTGTTTTTGGTGTAGGTTCCATGGGCACAATTAACACCCAATTTGTCCACACCTGTTTGACAGCTGCATATCGTTACAGTTTTTGAAGTAAGGCCAATTCCTGCTTTCATCAAGAGTACCCCTATAGGGCTACGGGGTGAAGGCGCCTCCAACACCCCGTTTTTCGCACACGTTACAGAAGTAGAGATTCAAAGTCTGTGGTAGAGACACCAGAATTTATTTTAAAAAAATCCCCAAGCTGTTGCTTAGAAAATAAAGAAAGCTTGCAGGGAAAATGTATTTTTTTGGGGCTTTATAAATGTAATTATTGCTGCAGCAGCTTCTATACACAGTACAGATGCACCACTTTACAAATGGACTAAGGGGACCCCCCAGGCACTATATTGAAAGGATTTTTGTATTTTTTTTACTTTGACTTTAAGCATCAATAAATCAATGCTCATTTAAAAATTACGTTTTTTGCAAACTTTTTTTTCATTGATACATGGGCAGTACCCAGACCCCCATAACCATAGTATGCCCAATTACTTGCATATAAGCCTTCAAAATTGGCACTTTTGAATTTTCATGTTTGGGTCCTATGGACACCAATGGGGTTCGTTATTCGGTTCCTAAATTTCCCGATGTTCGAAAGTTCTGGTGCCAAACGTACAGGGGGTCGTTCGGCCCATCCCTACAGCTGATGGGGGGGGGGAGGAGGCAAACAAACGGAGCTTCCCTTTTTGGAATTCATAGAATGAATTAAGGTAAAAAAAGAAAACCTTCTGCCTTTAGACCCTCTTTAATATCGGTCTTAACAACACCCATAAATATGGCCCCACCCAGGGAAAATTATATTCACATTTCTGGAAAGATTTTCCAGAAACAAGTGATGGATTTTCTTGGTGTCCTCCTCATACTACCATTTATTATGTAGAATCGCATTTCTTGCTCCATTTTCTCTTGTGGGACCTTCTATAAGGACCAGTTCACACTGCTGCGATGCAGGAACCCTGCGAATCCACTGCGAGTTCCCTCATCGCATGTCTCCCGGCAGGAGTTCGCGCTGCCCTGTGCGAACTGCTGGGAGTGTCAGTTAAAGGTTAATGACAACAAATCAGATCACATATTGCAGTGCGATCTACAAACTCAAACAGGAGTTGGATTACATGGGTGTGAACACCCATGCGATCCGATTCTGCTGCGGACCAAAAAAAGGGTCCTGTGCGAGTTTGATGAAAATTCAGCCATACGATCTTTATGCAAATCACATCCGATCTCAGACATCGCACAAGTGGGAACCAGCCCTAAAGCAAGTCATTGCGTTGGAAGAAATTAGGATTTCCAAACTCTTTCTGATATTTCCCTCTCTAGTGTACTGATATGAAAACTCCCAACTACGGCAATAAAAAACGAAATTCTGGAACTGTTGTCCTAAAGTTGTATCCTCCCCAATTTTGTTTTGGTATTTTAGATCCTATGTTACAGCTGCCTCCAGTTCAGTTCGTACCTGAAGAACACATCCAGATTGATAAGAGCTGTAAGCTTGGAATGGGCAGCTTTGGGACGGTGTACAAAGGATCCTATCAAGGCACGGCTTCTGCCGTTAAGAAATTGGATCTTGAGGATGAAGACCTCAGTGGCATAATGCATGAAATCCAAGTGAGCATGTAAGTTTTACACTCTAAACCAGAAAAGTGTTCCCCTGTTCCTGGTATGATGCATTCATGATGCTGTGTTTTATATATCATTAGTTATGTGGCTTATGCCGCGTACACACGATCGGAAATGCGGCCAGCAAAAGACCGATGAGAGCTTTTGGTCGGAAAATGCGACCGTGTGTATGCTCCATCGGGTTTTTGCTGGCCGAATTCCAGCCAGCAAAAGACTGAGAGCAGGTTCTCAATTTTTCGGTCGGAAAAAGTTCCTATCCGAAAATGCGTTCCTCTGTAGCAATTCTGACGCGCAAAATTCCTACGCATGTTCGGAAACAATTTGTCGCATGCTCGGAAGCATTGAACTTCATTTTCTCCGCTCGTCGTAGTGTTGGACATCACCACGTTCCTGGCGGTCGAAAGTTCAGCGAACTTTTGTGGGACCGTGTGTATGCAAAGCAAGCTTGAGCGGAATCCCATCAGAAAAGCCACGATCGGGAAAATCCCAATCGTGTGTACGCGGCATTAGGCCAGCCTTTCCCAATCCCTGAAATACAGTAACTTTCAGGTCTCAGGGAATCCCTGCTAAAAATGACTATATCTACAACCTGATACATTAGTGTGATGGTCAGTGGGAAGAACGCACCTTACACTTGTGGTCACTGGGAATAATCACCCCCTTACAGATAGCTAAAAAGACCAATGGTGTGAGTAGGAAATTATCTGAGAGGCAAAGATTACTCATTGATCAAGGAACCCCCAGCAACCTCTTCAGGAACCCTGGCTAAGGGCATGTTTTATAATATTTAGTAAGGGCACTTTCACACTCCGTGGTAAAGCGCCGCTATTTTTAGTGGCGCTTTACCGTAGTTTTTGCAGCGATGTAACCCCCACTAGCGGCCGAAAAAGGGTTAAAATTGCCAGCAAAGTGCCACTGCAGTGGCGCTGCCCATTGATTCCAATGGGCAGGGGCGCTGTAGGAGCGGTGTATACACCGCTCCTACAGCACCTCAAAAATGATATTTGGAGGACCTTTTTTTTTAGCGTCCTGCCAGCGCACCGCCCCAGTGTGAAAGCCCTCGGGCTTTCACACTCAAGTGAGAGGAAATGCGCTTTACAGGCTCTATTTTTGCGCTATAGCGCCTGTAAACCGCCTCAGTGTGAAAGTATCCTTGGGATTTACAAACATGAGAAGTGACAGTATTTAGTTTAACGCTAAAATGGTGAGGGTGTTGTGCTGGACTCCAAATTTGATGGAGATTCCAAATATCCAAAGTGGTTGCTTTAATGTAGCAACTCTCCAATGCCTGGTGGAGCTTTAGTCCTTTCATATATCTAAAGTTTAACTGGCAAAACTTCATATACTGGATACAACATGACACAATTTTCTTGGCAACCTTCTGCGTGTTTTTGATGCATCCTGTAATATATACTAACATGCTCTGGGTGAGCTTTGCTTTTGTGTGCTGTGTTCTGTGGGTGCTCTGTGTGTGTTCTGTTTATGTGTGCTTTGTTTGAGTACATGAAAAGAACCCACAATTTGTGTGTTCTGTTTTTTGGATGCTCTGTTTGTAGGTTCTTTGTGTGTGTTCTGTATGTGCTTTGTTTGTGGGTGCTCTGTCCATGTTCTGTTTGTGTGTGTGTGTTCTGTGTGTGTTTTGTTTACGTGTGCTCTGTTTGTGGGTTCTTTGTGTGTGTTCCGTATGTGCTCCGTTTTTGGATGCTCTGTTTGTGGGTGATCTGTGTGTGTTTTGTGTATGTGTGCTTTGTTTGTGGGTTCTTTGTATGTGTTCTGTTTGGGTGTGTTCTGTATGTGCTCCATGTGTGGGTGCTCTGTGTGTGGATGCTCTGTTTGTGGGTGTTGGTGAGTAGGGATGAGCTTCGTGTTCGAGTCGAACCCATGTTCGACTCGAACATCGGCTGTTCGATCGTTCGCCGAATTGCGAACGTTATGGGCCGTTCGCGCTAAATTCGTGTGGCGCGTCACGGCCCATAATTCACTGCGGCATCGCAGTGCATTGCTGGCTGATGATTGGCCAAGCATGCACTATGACCCGCATGCTTGGCCAATCACAGCGCTGTCAGTAGAGAGAGCTGTAATTGGCCAAAGCCAGGGTGGCTTTGGCCAATTATGGCTCAGGGGATTTAGTACACACCCCACACTATATAAGGCCGCCTGCACGGCGGCCCTGTGTAGTGTGTGTTCCGGTGTGCTGAGAGATAGAGAGAGAGAGAGACAGTGTCATTTGATTTGAGTTAGATAGATTAGGCAGAACAGTCAGTCAGTTAGCTGCACTTACAGTGTATTGTGTATATATATGCATCCCAGGTGTTGCATATATATATATACACTGTATTCAGTTTAGCTAGATCCGTTCCTGTTATCTTCTATCTAGACTATTTACATTTAATGCAGTGCGTCCTGCTCACAGTGTTCAGCTAGATCCGTTCCTGCTATTTACATTTAGTGCAGTGCGTCCTGCTCACAGTGTTCAGCTAGATCCGTTCCTGTTATCTTCTAGACTATTTACATTTAGTGCAGTGCGTCCTGCTCACAGTGTTCAGCTAGATCCGTTCCTGCAATTTACATTTAGTGCAGTGCGTCCTGCTCACAGTGTTCAGCTAGATCCGTTCCTGCTATTTACATTTAGTGCAGTGCGTCCTGCTCACAGTGTTCAGCTAGATCCGTTCCTGCTATTTACATTTAGTGCAGTGCGTCCTGCTCACAGTGTTCAGCTAGATCCGTTCCTGCTATTTACATTTAGTGCAGTGCGTCCTGCTCACAGTGTTCAGCTAGATCCGTTCCTGCTATTTACATTTAGTGCAGTGCGTCCTGCTCACAGTGTTCAGCTAGATCCGTTCCTGCTATTTACATTTAGTGCAGTGCGTCCTGCTC
This sequence comes from Aquarana catesbeiana, assembly GCA_037953035.1. NCBI lineage: Eukaryota > Metazoa > Chordata > Amphibia > Anura > Ranidae > Aquarana > Aquarana catesbeiana. The sequence goes on from JBBHAA010001632.1 coordinate 1,149,153, forward strand.
ACAGTGTTCAGCTAGATCCGTTCCTGTTATCTTCTAGACTATTTACATTTAGTGCAGTGCGTCCTGCTCACAGTGTTCAGCTAGATCCGTTCCTGCTATTTACATTTAGTGCAGTGCGTCCTGCTCACAGTGTTCAGCTAGATCCGTTCCTGTTATCTTCTAGACTATTTACATTTAGTGCAGTGCGTCCTGCTCACAGTGTTCAGCTAGATCCGTTCCTGTTATCTTCTAGACTATTTACATTTAGTGCAGTGCGTCCTGCTCACAGTGTTCAGCTAGATCCGTTCCTGCTATTTACATTTAGTGCAGTGCGTCCTGCTCACAGTGTTCAGCTAGATCCGTTCCTGTTAAATTCCTACTGACCGGCAGGCTTGTCTGGTTACAGTATATAAAGCTACCTGAAGAAAATTACAGGTGTTCTATTTGATCCTATTAGTACCACGGTCAGGCAGCTAGACTATTTACATTTAGTACAGTGCGTCCTGCTCACAGTGTTCAGCTAGATCCGTTCCTGTTATCTTCCTACTGACAGGCAGGCTTGTCTGGTTACAGTATATAAAGCTACCTGAAGAAAATTACAGGTGTTCTATTTGATCCTATTAGTACCACGGTCAGGCAGCTAGACTATTTACATTTAGTACAGTGCGTCCTGCTCACAGTGTACAGCTAGATCCGTTCCTGTTATCTTCCTACTGACAGGCAGGCTTGTCTGGTTACAGTATATAAAGCTACCTGAAGAAAATTACAGGTGTTCTATTTGATCCTATTAGTACCACGGTCAGGCAGCTAGACTATTTACATTTAGTACAGTGTGTCCTGCTCACAGTGTTCAGCTAGATCCGTTCCTGTTATCTTCCTACTGACAGGCAGGCTTGTCTGGTTACAGTATATAAAGCTACTTGAAGAAAATTACAGGTGTTCTATCCCAGCTTAGTGCAGCTACAGGCCATTAGTATGTCTGGAAGGCTAAGAAGGAGAGGCAGACAGTCACAAGCCAATAAGAGAGGGCAAGCAGGCTCTGTGTCTAGTGCTGGTCGTGGAGACGGTGCATCCTCATCAGCACGTGGCCATGGGACACGCTTGGCCTTTTTTTCGGCAGCTGGCCATGTTGAGCCGCAACATGCGGAAGACTTGGTCGAGTGGATGACCAAGCCGTCCTCATCCTCCTCATCCTCTCTCACCCATGCCCAGGGTGCTTTGTCTGGCAAAGCAGCGGCCTCTTCCCTCAGCTCAATGTCATCAGTGACTCCTTCCCTAGCTCCACCATGTCCTCATGAGGATTCCCTCGAACTGTTTGACCACAGTGTTGGGTACATGCTCCAGGAGGATGCCCAGCGTTTGGAAGGCTCTGATGACGATACTGAGCTCGATGAAGGCAGTAACATGAGCGCGGACAGAGGGGGTGCCCAAGAAGGACAGCAATCTGGCAGTCATGCTCCCCCTGCTGCAGCATACTGCCAGGTTTGCTCCAGTGATGAGGAGGGAGGGGATGATGAGGTCACTGACTCAACGTGGGTGCCTGATAGGAGAGAGGAGGAGGAGGAGGAGGAGGAGGAGGAGGAGGCGGCAGCACATCACCAACGAGGCAGGATGCCCTCCAGGGGCCAGCCTAAGGGCAGCACATTGACTGCATCACACCCCAAAGCTCCACATGTGCAGGGCGCTGCAGTCTCTGCGCGTTATTCAAAAAGTTCTTTGGTGTGGGCCTTTTTTGAGACGAGTGCATCAGATCGCACCGCTGCTATTTGCAACATATGTCTCAAGCGTATCTCGCGTGGCCAAAATATCTCCCGCTTGGGTACCACATGCTTGACCAGACATATGTTGACCTGCCATGCAGTTCGTTGGCAAGCGTATCTAAAAGACCCACACCAAAGAACAAAGAGGATCTCTCCTTGCTCCTCATCAGCTGAGATTTCCAACCCCACTAGACCTTCAGTCCTCTCTGAGACCTGCACTGAGAGGAATGAAGGTGTAGAATTAGGTGTGTCACAGCCAAGTACTTGTGGGCAATCTGCTTTTGGTACACCGACGTCAGATTGTACCAGGCAAATTTCCCTGCCCCAGCTGCTGCACCGCCGAAAGAAGTTTGCTCCCAGCCATCCACATGCCCAGCGGTTGAATGCTAGCTTGGCAAAATTGCTAGCACTTCAACTGCTGCCTTTTCAGTTGGTAGACTCTGCCCCCTTCCGTGAGTTTGTGGAATGTGCGGTTCCTCAGTGGCAGGTACCCAAACGCCACTTTTTCTCACGGAAGGCGATTCCGGCTCTCTACCGGCATGTGGAAGGCAATGTCCATGCCTCGCTGGACAGGGCGGTCAGCGGTAAGGTGCATATTACCGCTGACTCATGGTCCAGCAGGCATGGACAGGGACGTTACCTAAGTTTCACGGCGCATTGGGTGACTCTGCTGGCAGCTGGGAAGGATGCAGGACAAGGTGCAGTAGTGTTGGAGGTTGTTCCGCCACCACGCCTCCAAAATGCTGATTGTGACACACCTCTCTCCTCCACCCCCTCCTCTTCTTCTTCCTCCATGGCCTCTTCCTCGGAACCAGCGGTGCTCCGTAGGCGTTCAAGGGGCTACGCAAGTACGCAGGCCAAAAGATGCCATGCGGTGCTTGAGCTGGTGTGCTTGGGGGACAGGAGCCACACTGGGGCAGAGGTTCTGTCAGCTCTGCAGGGGCAGGTTCAGAGGTGGTTGACGCCACGCCAACTTAAGGCAGGAATGGTGGTTTGCGACAATGGCACCAACCTCCTCTCTGCCCTCCGACAGGGACAAATGACCCATGTGCCCTGTTTGGCTCACGTCCTTAACTTGGTGGTGCAGCGGTTCTTGGGCAGGTACCCGGGCTTACAGGATGTCCTGAGGCAGGCCAGGAAAGTCTGTGTGCATTTCCGCCGGTCATATAATGCCAGTGCTCGGCTGACGGACCTCCAAAAGGAGTTTAACCTGCCCAAGAACCGCCTAATCTGTGACATGCCCACCAGGTGGAACTCAACGTTGGCCATGCTGCAGCGGCTGCACACGCAGCAGAGGGCCATCAATGAGTACCTGTGCGACTATGGCACCAGGACAGGGTCAGGGGAGCTTGGTTTTTTTTCCCCACGCCAGTGGGCCATGATCAGGGATGCATGCACTGTCCTGTCACCATTCGAGGAGGCCACGAGGATGGTGAGCAGTGACAGTGCATGCATCAGTGACACTGTCCCCCTTGTCCACCTGTTGGAGCACACGCTGCGTGGAATAATGGACAGGGCACTTGAGGCAGAACAGAGGCAGGAAGAGGAGGACTTCCTTAGCTCTCAAGGCCCCCTTTATCCAGACAGTGTTCCTGCGTGCCCGCCGATCACACAGGAAGAGGACGAGGAGGAAGAGGAGGAGGAGGAAGATTGTGTCAGTATGGAGGTGGAGCCTGGCACTCAGCATCAGCAGCAGTCTTTAAGGGATCAGTCCCAAGAAACACATGGACTTGTACGTGGCTGGGAGGAGGTGGCTGCGGACCATGTCGTTCTTAGTGACCCAGAGGACTCCGGACCGAATGCCTCAGCAAACCTACGCTGCATGGCCTCCCTGATCCTGCAAAGCCTGCGTAAGGATCCTCGTATTCGTGGTATCAAGGAGAAGGACCAATACTGGCTGGCAACCCTCCTTGATCCACGTTACAAGGGTAAGGTTGCGGACCTTATCTTGCCATCGCAGAGGGAGCAGAGGATGAAACATCTTCGGGAGGCCTTGCAGAAAGGTCTGTGCAACGCGTTCCCAGAGACTGGGAGGTTACAAACTCCTGTTTCTGGACAACGTGTTGCTGAGGCTTCGGTCAGTCAAAGAAGGAGCGGTGGAGAAGGTGGCCGTCTGACCGATGCGTTCAGACAATTTTTTGGTCCGCAGCCCCAAGGTATGATCGGTTCCAGCAACCATCGCCAGCGTCTGTTTTACATGGTGCAGGAATACCTAGGGGCAAGATCAGACTTGGACACCTTTCCCACCGAAAATCCTCTGGGTTACTGGGTCTTGAGGATGGATCACTGGCCAGAGCTTGCACAGTATGTAATTGAGCTACTGGCCTGTCCTGCATCCAGCGTTCTTTCGGAACGCACATTCAGTGCTGCTGGAGGCGTGGTAACCGATCACAGGGTGCGTCTGTCCACCGACTCGGTCGATCGGCTGACCTTCATAAAAATGAATGAGTCTTGGATCACCACCAGCTACCAAGCACCTGATGCTGATGTAACCGAATAATTTTTTTTGAAATCTCAGATCCCTTCAAAGACTGCCTATGCTGATGCTGAGTGACTATCCCTGAGTAATTATCCTCTTCCTCCTCAATCATCACGCTGATAGCTTGTAAGAACATTTTTGGTTCTGGGCGCCACCACCAGTGCCTAAGGCACAATTTTTCAGCCCCTGTTTAACAGGGGCGTGTAATTACAATTTTTGATGTAATACTTTGCAGCAGGGCTCGTTCCTGCATTCCAACTAGAGTGTCTGTGAGGGGTTGCAGTGTTGTGGCACCAGCACCAGTGCCTAGGGCCCAATTTTTCTGCCCCTGTCTAACAGGGGCGTGTAATTACAATTTTTGATGCAATACTTTGCAGCAGGGCTCGTTCCTGCGTTCCAACTAGAGTGTCTGTGAGGGGTTGCAGTGTTGTGGCACCAGCACCAGTGCCTAAGGCCCAATTTTTCTGCCCCTGTCTAACAGGGGCGTGTAATTACAATTTTTGATGCAATACTTTGCAGCAGGGCTCGTTCCTGCGTTCCAACTAGAGTGTCTGTGAGGGGTTGCAGTGTTGTGGCACCAGCACCAGTGCCTAAGGCCCAATTTTTCTGCCCCTGTCTAACAGGGGCGTGTAATTACAATTTTTGAAGCAATAATTTGCAGCAGGGCTCGTTCCTGCGTTCCAACTAGAGTGTCTGTGAGGGGTTGCAGTGTTGTGGCACCAGCACCAGTGCCTAAGGCCTAATTTTTCAGCTCCTGTTCAACAGGGGCATGTAATTACAATTCTTGATCTAATATTTCACAGCAGGGCCCTGTGAGGGCTTACAGTGTTGTGGCCACAGCAACACCTAAGGCCCAAATTTCTGCTGAGTATATAGGGCAGGACCCTACTTTCAAACATCTAACTTACAAACGACTCCTACTTGCAAACGGAAGGAGACAACAGGAAGTGAGATGAAATCTACCCCTAGGAAGGGAAATTCTCTCCTGTAAGAGTTAATATGGGAAAACAAGTTCTCCTTTCCACTGATGCTTTCCAATCCTTGTTCCACAAAAAAACCCAAATTTTCAAAAAACATTTTTCATTGGGACAAAAAAGTGAGGTGAAATCTTCTGAAGAGGAGGAAAGACAGCAAAACAAATGTCACAGGGGTGATAACCCTTCCCTATGTTTTCCAAAAAGCTTAGAAAAGATTTTTTGGCTGGAGCTAAACACGTTAAAAATGTTCAAAATTACAAACAGATTCTACTTAACAACAAACCTACAGTCCCTGTCTTGTTTGCACCGCCTGTATACTGCTGTTCAGAGTATATAGGGCCTGGTGGCCCCACACCTTTCCTTATTTTAATTTGGGTGCGGGGTTCCCCTTAATATCCATACAAGACCCAAAGGGACTGGTAATGGACTGGGGGGTACCCATGCCGTTTGTCTCACTGATTTTCATCCATATTGCCATGACCCGACATGACATTAAACCCGCAAGCAGTTTTAAATGAGATTTTTTCCTTTAAAAATGACATTTGGTGCAGGGACTGTTCTAAACACGGGAAATATGCGTCACTTTACAGGCATACTATAGACACCCCCCAGGTACGATATTTAAAGGAATATTTCACTTCTTTTTTTTTTACTTTAAGCATCATTAAAATCACTGCTCCCGAAAAAACGGCCGTTTTTAAAACTTTTTTTTGCATTGATACATGTCCCCTGGGGTAGGACCCGGGTCCCCAAACCCTTTTTAGGACAATACCATGCAAATTAGCCTTTAAAATGAGCACTTTTGATTTCGAACGTTCGAGTCCCATAGACGTCAATGGGGTTCTAACGTTCGTGCGAACTTTCGGTCCGTTCGCGGGTTCTGGTGCGAACCGAACCGGGGGGTGTTCGGCTCATCCCTATTGGTGAGTGTTTGTGGGTGATCTGTGTGTGTTTTGTTTTTGTGCGCTCTCTTTGTGGGTTCTTTTCATGTACTCAATTTGTGTACTCTGTGGGTGCTCTGTTTGTGGGTGCTCTGTTTGTGGGTGCTCCGTTTGTGGCTGCTCTGTGTGTGGGTGCTCTGTGCATGTTTTGTCTGTGTGTGTTTTGTTTATGTGTTCTCTGTTTGTGGGTTCTTTGTGTGTGTTCTGTAAGTGCTCTGTTTGTGAATGCTCTGTTTGGGTGATCTGTTTGTGGATGCTCTGTTTGTGGGTGATCTGTTTGTGGATGCTCTGTTTGTGTGTGTTCTGTGTGTGTTTTGTTCATGTGCGCTCTGTTTGTGGGTTCTTTGTGTGTGTTCTGTAAGTGCTTTGTTTGTGGATGCTCTGTGTGTGGGTGCTCTGTGCATGTTTTGTCTGTGTGTATTTTGTTTATGTGTTCTCTGTTTGTGAGTTCTTTGTGTGTGTTCTGTAAGTGCTCTGTTTGTGGATGCTCTGTGTGGGTGATCTGTTTGTGGATGCTCTGTTTGTGGGTGCTTTGTTTGTGGATGCTCTGTGTGTGGGTGATCTGTTTGTGCATGCTCTGTTTGTGTGTGTTCTGTGTGTGTTTTGTTTATGTGTGCTCTGTTTGTGGGTTCTTTGTGTGTGTTCTGTAAGTGCTTTGTTTGTGGATGCTCTGTGTGTGGGTGCTCTGTGTGTGTTCTGTATGTGCTTTGTTTGTGGATGCTCTGTGTGTGGGTGATCTGTGTGTGGATGCTCTGTGTGTGGGTTCTTTGTGTGTGTTCTGTATGTGCTTTGTTTGTGAATGCTCTGTGTGTGGGTGATCTGTGTGTGGATGCTCTGTGTGTGGATGCTCTGTGTGTGGATGTTCTGTGTGTGGGTGCTGTGTGTGTGGATGTTCTGTGTGTGGGTGCTCTGTGTGTGGATGTTCTGTGTGTGAATGCTCTGTGTGTGGGTGCTCTGTGTGTGGGTGCGCTCTGTTTGTGGATGCTCTGTGTGTGGGTGATCTGTGTGTGGATGCTCTGTGTGTGGGTGCTGTGTGCATGTTCTGTTTGTGTGTGTTCTGTGTGTGGGTTCTTTGTCTGTGTTCTGTATGTGCTCTGTGTGTGGATGTTCTGTGTGTGGGTGCTCTGTTTGTGGATGCTCTGTGTGTGGATGCTGTGTGTGTGGGTGATGTGTGTGGATGCTCTGTTTGTGGATGCTCTGTGTGTGGGTGATCTGTGCGTGGGTGCTCTGTTTGTGGATGCTCTATGTGTGGGTTCTTTGTGTGGGTGCTCTGTTTGTGGGTGCTTTGTTTGTGGATGCTTTGTTTGTGGATGCTCTGTGTGTGGGTGATCTGTTTGTGGGTGCTCTGTGCATGTTCTGTTTGTGTGTGTTCTGTGTGTGCTTTGTTTGTGGGTTCTTTGTGTGTGTTCTGTATGTCTGTGTTCTGTATGTGCTTTGTTTGTGGATGCTCTGTGTGTGGGTGATCTGTTTGTGGGTGCTCTGTGCATGCTCTGTTTGTGTGTGTTTTGTGTGTGTTTTGTTTATGTGTGCTCTGTTTGTGGGTTCTTTGTGTGTGTTATGTAAGTGCTTTGTTTGTGGATGCTCTGTGTGTGGGTGCTCTATGCATGTTCTGTTTGTGTGAGTTCTGTGTGTGTGCTCTGTGTGTGGGTTCTTTGTGTGGGTGTTCTGTATGTCTGTGTTCTGTATGTGCATTGTTTGTGGATTCTCTGTGTGTGGGTGATGTGTGTGTGGATGCTCTGTGCATGTTCTGTTTATGTGTGCTCCATTTGTGGGTTCTGTACTCTATTCACATGTGCTTTGTTTGTGGATGCTCTGTCTGTGCATGCTTTGTTTGTATGTATTATGTGTGTGCCCTCTGTATTCACGTTTTGAATATGCACCGTGTGTGCTCTGGTTATGGCTTACATCCTCCTCAGCACTGCACAGTGAGCCCTCATAGACTTCAATGGGAATGAGACCCATTCAAGTTTAAGGAGGACTCTACTCAGGTGTGACCGGAGCGGAGGGAGATTTTTAACCTGCTGGTGGTAAATGGCCGTAAAGCTAAGGTAATTAAGCAACTGCTTGGGAATCTTTAGGGTGAGCTTAGGTAAGGTTAAATTTAGGTTACCCAGACACAGAGGTCATTGTCTTTCTTTGGTTTAATGTCTCGTTATTTTATTGAATAGGAGACTACATCACCCCCATATTGTGAAGCTCATGGCAGCAACCAAAACAGACCAACATATTCTGCTGGCAACTGAATATATCCACGGGGCAAATCTGGATAGAATCCTTCACGGCCCCTCCTGCTCTATAAAGGTAAGCACTGACAGAGGACTCAACACAGCTGTGCTGAACCAGACTAAAAATGTTCCCAAATTTTCTCCATTATTTTTTATTTTTTAATTGAGGGGGTCGGGCTTTACTGGCCTCCTAACATGTGTGATGTCTTTTACAGCTGTCAGAAGATGACAAAATTTACGTCATCCTGGAGATTTTGTTGGCAGTGGAATACATTCATTCGCAGAATATCATCCACCAAGATATCAAACCCGTCAATATTCTAGTAAGCCATGTTTGTGTTTCATTATTTTTTTTGTCATTTAAATGGAAAAACTGTATTGGGGAGGTATGGAGACTCCCATTGGTGGCTTCTTCTCTAAAAGCGACCAGTTCCCTGGCTGTCATGTAGATCCAACAGCTCCAGAAAATGCCTGATTACTGACTTGGAACAAGATTGTTGATGTAGAGTTGTGACTTTGCTCCAACTTTCCTAATGCTCATGATTGTTCCCAGAGTCATTATCTGAAGGCATGAAAACCATAGATGGCCAGGCTAGTAGTGTTTGCAGAAGGTCAACCAAGGCAGCCTCTATATTTCCTTTACAATTAATCATTATGACACATAGACGTGTCTTCTTCCAACAGGTGGAAGGAAAGACAAAGAAAACTTTCCTAGCGGATTGGGGCATGGCCAACATTCGAGAAACTGTCCGAAACAAAATGGAAAAGTCAAAGAAAATTGGACCGATCGGAGGGACGCTTTTGTACAAAGCCCCCGAATGTGTCTTGGAAGATCAAATACCGCCAACCAAAATGTCCGACATTTGGTCTGTTGGAGCAACGTTCCTTGAAGTTTTCACTCAGAAAAAGCCCTGGACAACTTGCAATGGAATGTTGAAGAACATGTTTAACAAAGAACTACCCAAGTCGTTTGCTGCACTGACCAAGAAGCTGCAACCCATTGTGAAAGAATGCTTTTCTTATGAACCGAAAGAACGACCTACTGCTTCTAGAATGGTCTCTGCGATTAAAAGTATGGAAGGGGTTGATCTTGTAAAACACTATGGCTATACGTTCTGAATGGACTATACCCCACTGTGATACCTAATAGAGCATTGGATCCCACCTGACTCAATATTTACAAGTGCAAAGAAACAAAATCCAGCTCTGCATTTGCTCTTGGTTCTACATATCAGGATCTTTAAGATATTTGCTTTGCATTGTAAATATTATAGTCCATGATCAATGAGTGATCTGGAAATGTACCTTCCTATTGAGAACATTGCAACTCACAGCTCTCTCTTTCTGGATTGGGTGATATTTTCTCCAATTACGAGAGGTGTTTGGCAAGAGGTTGAAAATAGAAGTTAGGTGAGAGTTTTCTTTTTTTTGGGGGGGTGAAGGAGGAACTGCCATCTTTTCTTGAAGAAAATAAAAGGATGTCATCAAAAATTTAGAGATGGACTTCTGCTTCCTCCATCATACTGTATATGCCATGTTCACCCAGGAGGCTGTTATTCTACTCCTGATCTGGAGATACAGTTTTATGTCTAAGGGGCATCCTAACCATGCCATTAGAGTTGTGGGAGTTATAACCAGAATGTGGAAAAAGGGGAAGAGAAAGAGCGGAGGTACAGAGGAAGTCAAATAGAGGACGTAAACTTTTGTGGACTCCAGGTACTAGATTTCAGAGGCCCATGTTATTATATGTGGTGGACATTATGAGCAGGAGTTTTGAATATCAGGACAGACTATTATTGTCATCTGTAGGTCTGGGACCAGAGCTAGGGGACACTAATACCACTGGGCCTTTCACGTGTAGTGAGCTGGCCTACGAAGCATGGAGACTCCCATTGTCGGCTTCTTCTCTAAAAATTACTAGTTCCCTGGCTATCTAATAAAAGGACATCATCAAAAAATGTAAAGAGAGGGACTTCTGCTTTCTACATCATATAGGCCATGTTCAGCCAGGAGCAGAAGAGAAGGTCACCATGGTCTGCAAGTCTTGTGACCACACTAGGTTTTGAAGACCTCATCATAGCTGGGTACACCCATCTTACCTCTTTCCCCTAGTAGTTGAATACTGAAGTATGTGTAGAAATAATAGTTTGGTGAAAAGACAAGATGGTGGGGGCAGGACCCCAACCTCTGTAAGATGTCTGGAATGAGCCTGAAGGTGCTTATAATGTGAAGATAGCTCTATGGTAAGCTGTGACCATGTACTAAGTCCTTGGAACAGACAATTTTAGAAAAAAAAATATATTTTTTTTAGTACCAGTAGTCTAGAAAGAACAATTATTAGGTAAAGCAACTAGTTTTTGGGCTGTAGAAGGGCTTCCTGCATCAGGGCTACAAATACAGGATATTGATTTAAAAAACAAAAAAAACCCCACCACATCACACACAATAAGTACATTTTACAGTTTGTATTGCCAATGTTATTTCATTCACTCATATTTTACCCTTAATAAAGTATTTTCACAAAATTGTGATGCTCGGCTGTGTACCTTGAAAGGTACGCTGCATTGGTTGGATGCTTTTTTTTTTTTTTTTTTTTTTAATAAAACTACTGCATTAGAAGCACTTTTTTGAATGTTCCCACCTGGACATCTGGCTGGGGGGTGAGGAGGAAACAGCTAACACAAGGGGTCACGTGACCAGAGGAATCTGCCTTGCGGAGATGGCTGAGATCAGGAAGAGTGTTAGCCGTTACTGAGGCATCAACTGGAAAGTAGTCTCACTCCTCTGGTCTGGGTGTCCGGTGGTGGATTTAAATAGCAGACAGGGAACAGTGTACATACAACATACTTACGCTGTATGTAAATAACTAGGTGTAAAAAAAAAAAAAAAAATCACTCAGGTCATCCGGTGCTGCCCCCTCCTGATCACAGTGTGCAGAGTAAATTAGACAGACGACCCAAAATTAATATAGCAGCATTTGTCCTAAGGCAGGGGTCTCCAAACTTTCTAAACAAAAAGGGCCAGTTTACTGCCTTTTAAAAACTTTTGGGAGGCCAGACTCTAGATCATAGTAGAAAATGCCCTGGCATCGGTGGGAGTAAACAATGGCATAGGCTTGGTGGTCAGTGGGAGTAAAAAAAAAAAAAAAACACAACACACCATTGGAGTCAGTGGAAGGAATAGTGCCCCATTATTGGAGTCAGTGGAAGGAATAGTGCCCCATTATTGGAGTCAGTGGGGGAATTCGTTCCTCATCTCTGATATCAGTGGGAGGAATAGTACCCCATTGTTGGCATTAGTGGGAGGAATAGTGCCCCATCATTGGTGTCAGTGGGTGGAATAGTGCCCCAAGAGTTGGATAAAAGTCAAGCAAAGGGCCGAAGTTTGGAGAACCCTGATCAAAGGCATTGGTCTCCAAACTGCAGGCCTTTGCTTGCCTTTAACCAAACCATTGTGGCACTAATTATATATATATATATATATATATATATATATATATATATATATATATATATATATAATTTGGGTATACTGTAATTCCTGCCACTGACAACATGGGACAATATTCCTCACACCAAAGATGGGGCACCATTCTTCCTGCTGACGGCAGGAAAATTTCTACTCCTTCTGGCCACAGTCCTGCCCCCCCCCCCACCTAAATTCTGAAGGACAGTAAACTGGCCCTCTGTTTAGAACAGGGGTCTCAAACTGGCAGCCCTCCAGCTGGTGCAAAACTCAAAGCCCCATCATGCCTGCCTGTGGGAGCCATTGCCTTGCAATGCCTCATGGAACTTGTAGTTTTGCAACAGCTGGAGGGCCATCAGTTTGAGACCCCTGGTTTATAAAGTTTGGAGGCCCCTGATCAAAGGATTTTGCTCTTCAAGGGCTTTATTGGTAAGATGTTTGCATGGAGTTCCTGACTCTGCACATCTGGTAGGGACTTTACGGGGGAGGGGTACCAAGGTCCTGCTGAATTTTTATATTAATTCTGCATTAAGAACATAGGATACACAGGAACACCTCCAAGAGCTGTGGTTGGGATAGTTCATATAGTTACATAGTTACATAGTAGGTGAGGTTGAAAAAAGACACAAGTCCAACCTATGTGTGTGATTATATGTCAGTATTGCATTGTATATCCTTGTATATTGCGGTCATTCAGGTGATTATCTAATAGTTTCTTGAAGCTATCAATGCTCCCCGCTGAGACCACCGCCTGTGGAAGGGAATTCCACATCCTTGCCGTTCTTAAAGTAAAGAACCCTCTACGTAGTTTAAGGTTAAACCTCTTTTCTTCTAATTTTAGTGAGTGGCCACGAGTCTTATTAAACTCTCTTCTGCGAAAAAGTTTTATCCCTATTGTGGGGTCACCAGTACAGTATTTGTAAATTGAAATCATATCCCCTCTCAAGCGTCTCTTCTCCAGAGAGAATAAGTTCAGTGCTCGCAACCTTTCCTCATAACTAAGATCCTCCAGACCCTTTATTAGCTTTGTTGCCCTTCTTTGTACTCGCTCCATTTCCAGTACATCCTTCCTGAGGACTGGTGCCCAGAACTGGACAGCATACTCCAGGTGCGGCCGGACCAGAGTCTTGTAGAGCGGGAGAATTATCGTTTTATCTCTGGAGTTGATCCCCCTTTTAATACATGCCAATATTCTGTTTGCTTTATTAGCAGCAGCTTGGCATTGCATGCCATTGCTGAGCCTATCATCTACTAGGACCCCCAGGTCCTTTTTCATCCTAGATTCCCCCAGAGGTTCTCCCCCCAGTGTATAGAATGCATTCATATTTTTGCCACCCAAATGCATTATTTTACATTTTTCTACATTGAACCTCATTTGCCATGTAGTCGCCCACCCCATTAATTTGTTCAGGTCTTTTTGCAAGATTTCCACATCCTGCGGAGAAGTTATTGCCCTGCTTAGCTTAGTATCGTCTGCAAATACAGAGATTGAGCTGTTTATCCCATCCTCCAGGTCGTTTATAAACAAATTAAATAGGATTGCTCCCAGCACAGAACCCTGGGGAACCCCACTACCCACCCCTGACCATTCTGAGTACTCCCCATTTATCACCACCCTCTGAACTCGCCCTTGTAGCCAGTTTTCAATCCATGTACTCACCCTATTGTCCATGCCAACGGACCTTATTTTGTACAGTAAACGTTTATGGGGAACTGTGTCAAATGCTTTTGCAAAATCCAGATACACCACGTCTACGGGCCTTCCTTTATCTAGATGGCAACTCACCTCCTCATAGAAGGTTAATAGATTGGTTTGGCAAGAACGATTCTTCATGAATCCATGCTGATTACTGCTAATGATATCATTCTTATTACTAAAATCTTGTATATAGTCCCTTATCATCCCCTCCAAGAGTTTACATACTATTGATGTTAGGCTAACTGGTCTGTAATTCCCAGGGATGTTTTTTGGGCCCTTTTTAAATATTGGTGCTACATTGGCTTTTCTCCAATCAGCTGGTACCATTCCAGTCAGTAGACTGTCTGTAAAAATTAGAAACAACGGTCTGGCAATCACCTGACTGAGTTCCCTAAGTACCCTCGGATGCAAGCCATCTGGTCCCGGTGATTTATTAATGTTAAGTTTCTCAAGTATAATTTTAATTCTGTCCTCTGTTAACCATGGAGGTGCTTCCTGTGTTGTGTCATGAGGATAAACACTGCAGTTTTGGTTACTGAAGCCCCCCGATTCACTCGTGAAGACTGAGGAGAAGAATAAATTCAATACCTTTGCCATCTCCCCATCCTTTGTAACCAGATGTCCTTCCTCATTCTTTATGGGGCCAATATGGTCTGTCCTCCCTTTTTTACTGTTTACATACTTAAAGAATTTCTTGGGATTTTTTTTGCTCTCCTCCGCTATGTGTCTTTCATGTTCTATCTTAGCCATCCTAATTGCACCCTTACATTTCTTATTGCATTCTTTATAAATTCCGAATGCTGAGGATGAGCCCTCAACCTTGTATTTTTTGAAGGCCTTCTCCTTTGCTTTTATATGCATTTTTACATTGGAGTTAAGCCATCCAGGATGTTTGTTCGCTCTTTTAAATTTATTACCCAATGGGATACATTGGCTAATGCCCTTATTTAATATGGTCTTAAAGCAAACCCATCTCTCCTCCGTATTCTTTGTTCCTAATATTTTATCCCAATTTATGCCTTTTAGCAAGGTTTGTAGTTTAGGGAAGTTGGCTCTTTTGAAATTCAGTGTCTTTGTGTTCCCTTCATGTTTCCTATTTGTGTGATTTATACTGAAACGAATTGACCTGTGATCGCCGTTACCTAAATTGCCCCGTATTTCCACATCTGTTATCAGGTCTGTATTGTTGGTAATCAGTAGATCTAGTAATGTTTTATTTCTAGTTGGTGCGTCTACCATCTGACCCATAAAATTGTCCTGCAAGACACTAAGGAACTGGCGAGCCTTAAATGAATGCGCGGTTCCCTCCGCCCAGTCTATGTCTGGATAATTAAAATCCCCCATTATGATAACACTTCCCATCCTTGCTGCTAATCCAATTTGTGATAGGAGATCCGTCTCCACTTCCTCCCTCAGGTTAGGGGGCCTATAGCATACTCCCAGTATTATTTTCCCCTTAGCTTCATCCCTTTGGAGCTCTACCCATAAAGATTCCACCTCCTCCCTAGCCCCCTCAGTGATGTCATCTCTCACATTCACTTGTACATTATTCTTGATATATAGGCATACCCCTCCCCCTTTTTTACCCTCTCTATCCTTGCGGTATAGGGTATACCCTTGAATGTTTGCCAGCCAATCATGAGAGCTGTTGAACCAGGTCTCTGAAATGCCCACAAAATCCAAATCCTCCTTGTACAACAGTATCTCTAAATCACCCATCTTGTCCGCCATGCTCCTGGCATTAGTGAACATGCCACATAGTTTAGACCGGTCGCATATTGTCCTCGTATTGGGTGTTTCAAGATTGCAACTAGGACTTGCTACTATACTCACCTTGTGTTTTTGCGCTTTGGTTAACCTACCACTAATGTCCCCAATACTACCCTCTGGAATATCTTCCGCGCTGGCTATCACTGTCTCTGGACCCTCCCCCCCATCGCCTAGTTTAAAAACCCCTCTAACTTTTTGGCCATCTTCATTCCCAGCAGATCTGCACCCTCCTCATTTAGGTGCAGTCCGTCCCTTCTATAGTACCGGTTACCGACTGAGAAGTCGGCCCAGTCCTTCAGGAACCCAAACCCCTCCTTACTACACCAGCTCTTCAGCCACTTGTTTACTTCCCTAATCTCCCTCTGCCTTTCTGGTGTGGCTCGATGTACCGGTAGTATTCCTGAGAACACTACCTTGGAGGTCCTTTTCCTTAATTTAGCTCCTAAGTCCCTAAAATCGTTCTTTAGGACACTCCATCTGCCTCTGACTTTGTCATTGGTGCCAACATGCACCATGACAGCCGGGTCTTCCCCAGCCCCTCCCAGTACTCTGTCCACAAGATCCGTGATGTGCCGAACCCGAGCGCCCGGTAGACAACATACTGTTCGGCGCTTCAGGTCTTGGTTACAGATTGCCCTCTCTGTCCTTCTAAGAATTGAGTCCCCTACCACCAGAATCTGTCTTTCCTTTCCCTTTGCTGCCCCCCACTCTCACTGGAGGAGTTCTTCCCCTGGCAGCTAGGAGAGTCCCTCATCTCCAGCAGTGCTGGTCCCTGACTGGTTTCACCAATGTCACTCAATGGAGCGTACTTATTGGGATGCTCCAGTCCTGGATCGGCCTCTCTGGTACTTCCCCCTCTACCCCTCCTGACTGTCACCCATCTACTCTTTGCTAGTGCCTGCACCTCTTTGTCTCCACCCGCCTCTGTGCTGGCCCCTGCCGGCACCTGCCGTGTACGTTCCTGGCTCACCTTTAGTATGGAGGGACTTCTCAGTGCTGACAGTTGCTTCCCCAGATTCAGAACCTGGGCTTCCAGGGAAACAATGTGCTTACATTTTGAACAGCAGTATTCGCACTCGATCGGATGATCAAGGAACGCATACATGCGGCAAGATGTACAAAGAGTCGCCTCTCCACACCCGCCGGGCATCGTACCTATTAAATTTAGTGAGGATTTGGGGATTTTACCCTGTCCAAATTACCCAACAGCTAGCTTCCTGGCACCAATACTCAAGACAATACACAGGTACACGACAATACACAGGTACACAACAAGACAATACACAGGTACTCACAGACCTACGTGCACTCGCAATACACAAGTACACAGTACACAATACACAAGTACTAACGATCCACACACACTACTCAGACAACACTCAGATACTCACACTACACAGGTACTATGACCCCTGTTATAACCTCCTGTTTTAAACTCTGGTTTTTAACTCCCACTTACACCAAGCTCCACAGCTTCAGACTGAGCACGCTCAGACTGAGTCCTACAACCAGTTAAATAGGCACCTGTGAGCAATTAACCACACCCCTTAATTGATAGACTGATGAAACCAGAGAGAAAAAAAAAAAGCTATTTAAAAAGTGACAGCAAAAGGCAAATTAAAAACTAAAAGGAAAAGTCCCAAAAATGCAACCCAGCAAACAGACAGCAAACAGACAGCAAGACTTGTATACTCTAACTCTGGTTTTTAACTCCCACTTATTCCAGCTCCACTTACACCAAGCTCCACAGCTTCAGACTGAGCACCAGAAGTGACACAAGAAGCCAGTCTGTAATTCAGACCATCAGATTCCATTTAGAACTGAAATGTCATTTTGGGCGGACCAGACACACAACACCGATTTAAAGTTCAGTAAGCCAAGAGGGCAAACATTAAAAAGCAGCAGTCCTATTTATTACAGGTATTTACTGTATATAGCGCCAACAACATAAACCGCCCTTCACATTGGTCCCTGTCCCCAAGGAGCTTACAAACTAAGATCCCCATCACACACACACACACACAAATGGGCCCATTTAGACAGGAAGCCCTTTAGGTCTGTCGACATGTTTTTGGAGTGTGGAAGGAAACTTGAGTACCTAGAAGAAACCCAAGAAAGTGCATGTATACACTCCATGCAGATAGTGTCCTGTATTCAGAGAACCCAAGGCCTTCAAGGCAGACATGGTAACACTAGGAGTCGATGATGGAATGTGTAGAGGTCAGTGATACACTGCATTAGTCTCTAGTGCAAACATGGTGGAAAAGTCTAACCTGCGAGAAATAAAACAGAGTTGTTTGGTATCACGTGGCTCCCTGAGCCTACACATTGTTCACAGTGTTTTTCAGGCACCACCTGTATCCATTCTCAAACAGCCGCATCCATGGTGAGACAGTAAGCGAGTGGTGCCAATCTTCTGGCATCCAGGGCCACTGCCAAGTCAGGACGCAGCGTTCTGGATGAGGCATCATGGCGAGGTGGCGTCCATCCTCAGAGCAGAGTCCGGCAATGCCCAGTGGAGAGCCATTGGGATTCATGGGGTACTCCTCCGTGGGCAGGCCTTGGTCATCAACAAAGCGGACAGCAGCCAGGTGGTGGGAAGTCACATGATCCAGAACCGCCTGAGACCGGAACCTCATCAGACCTGGAGGAAGGGAAAGAAAGTCAAGTGAGATGTATACTCCTGTGGACTCCAGGTACTAGGATTTCAGAAGTCTGTTATTATGATATGTGGAGGACACTATAAGCAGGAGTTTTGGACATCAAGGCAGATTATACAAGCTTGATTAATATCATCTATAGGCCTATGGACCAGAGCTAGGGGGTACTGAAACCTCGGTGCCCTCCACATGTAGTGAGCTGGCCTAAGAAGCTGCCCTCTCAGGGACCCCTTTGAGTCCTCCACACAACCCATTCCACACACACACACACACACACACACACTCCTTTGGAATCAGGAGACCAAGTCCATCACACACACACACTGCACATGCAGGAAGACTGGAAAGCCCTTTGTAGCGATGCCACAACCTTTACCTGCCATCAGAGAACCCAAGTGCCCAATAATGATCTGGGATTGGCAGGCAGGACCTGAAAAGCTCAAAAAGTCTGAAGGGCAACATATACCCCACCATAGGGACAAATACTTTAATGGAATGACCTATACCACCATCAGAGCTACCTAAACACAACCAGTAATAATGGAATGACCTATACTACGACCAGTACCCCATCAGAATGGCCTATACTCCTCAAGAGCAACCAATGCCCAACAGAGCTACCTTTACCCCATCAATACTCCACCACGGTAACCTTTACCCCAGCAATACCACACCACAGCAACTTATATTACAGGCAAAGCTATCTGAACCCCATCAATACCATACCAGAGCAACCTATATTAAAAAAGGCAAAGCTACTTATACACCATACTAATACTCCATCAGCCCCCCATTATACCCACTAGAGCACCTCACATCCCTTCTTAACTTGACACAATGCAAAAAGTTTTTACCTTCTCCATGAGCCACCCAGACCCCCAGCGATGAGCCGGACATCCCCTGTAGCAGGATAGATGGACTCTCTTCAATTTTCACGGTAACAAAACGGGACTCGAAGCGTCCAGAGTTGTTGTGGCTGAGTAGTACGCCTTGGTTGGGGCCCTGCCCTGCTGGATGGAAAGGGAATGTGAACTGAGACCATGAAAGACACATTTAACCTTATAATATGATGTAATACAAGGAAAGAGGGACAGAGATCTGCTGTAACCCAGAACAAAAAAAGTTCTCCGGAGTCCTGGTTTTACCCACCTGCATCTGTTGGGTTCTCAGCGCCAATCCAGCCTAGGAGAGCCATAAGCTGGCAGCCATTGCAGATTCCCAGACTGAACGTGTCTGATCGACGGCGGAAGGCTTCAAACTGCTCGCGAACAGCGGCATTGAACTTCACAGAAGCTGCCCAGCCTGGAACAGAGGAATTCAATGTTATTGTACGTGCTCCAAGCCTTTCTAAATTCATCAACTTCACTGGAGTCAGAAGAAACAAGTTGATACTTTAACACTCTATGGGGGAATTAAAGAGTGGCACAAGCATAAATTGCCTTTGCCACTCTTCTAAACTTGGGGGGGGGGGGAGCAGATGCTGCCCCCAATTAACAAAGGGGGGGGCAAGACTGATGACATCCTCTCTGCCTAGGCAAGGTCATTGACTGGAGCTTAAGGATGGCATTGTAATGAAAAAGGTGGAGTTTTTCCGAAAAGTGATACTGTTGCTATATAATGGCGACATATCAGAAATGTTAACATGCAGACTTGTGCTGGTACAACTGCACTCGTGTGGTTGAAATAAAATTGGTGGACTCTATATGCCTGACCTGTTAGCTTCAGGGCCTTCCTACACCTAGAGATTTAGCCCACATTCCCCTTCGAATAACTCAGCATGTTGCAAAATTTCAGGTGGCCATTTACCTTTCGCAGAGCCCAGAACGTCAGCATAGCTGAACCCTCCAACAAACACCACACCCCGGAAGATGTCAAGTGTGCATCCTCCAGATAGAAGATCCTCCATGGTGACATCCCAGACCTGGAAATGAGAGAAGAAGGACAATGAGAGATTGGAGTCCCAGGAGACACAGAATTCCCTGCTTCTGATTGGACCTGGCCATTACCTCAAACCCAGCCATCAAAAGTGCTGCCGCCATTTCTCTGTCGCCATTACTGCCCTCTTCACGCACAACAGCCACCCTCGGCTGGGTGAAACCTGTGAAGATAAACAGCACATGTAGACAATGCAGAATCCAAATAAATGGGTCGTTTCGTCCCCATGCACATACCAGCTTCAGCCAGAAGAGGGGGCTTTTCACTGGGGTTAAAGGTCAGCTGATACTTGGGTCCTTCTCGTCGGATGAGTCCCGCCTCTTCTTGAGACACATAGCTGGGATTGGCTTGCAGGCGCTCCAGTTGGAAGCTTGTCTCCTCCCACATGGCCCTCAGCCGCCCCACCTCATCCCGAAGCACTTCCTCCCCATTCACGCAAACTCTGACCTGGGAAAATGATAATCATTTACCAGAATTGTACAATTTAAAAAAAAACCTCATCATTACCATTCAACAAGTAAGAGAACTATATCTGCAGGTAGGCGACATTTACCATGGAAAGGGCCTTTGTAGGTTATGTGTCAATGGCATCAGCCAGTGTATAAAAAGAAGCCACGCACTGCTGTACTAGAGAGATAAAATCAGCACCAGCACCTTTTTAGGACACGTTTCACCCCTTACTGGGGCTTAAAGTGGTGGTAAACCGCTGTTTTTTTTTATCTTCACTCCTGCAAGGTAAAACCAAAATTGTGCTAGTATGCATCGCATACTAGCACATTATGTGAAACTTACCTTAGAAGGAAGCCCTCAGGCGGCGCACTGTTACTGCTGAAAGGTGCTTCACTCTTTACCCGGCCTTTCTTCCTTGTTCGCGGACTCCCGCTGTGTGAGTGGCCGGAGCTGCGATGACGTCACTCCAGCGCATGCGTGCGGGAGCCGCTGTTCAGAGCAAAAGAACATGGCATGCCGTTCCTTCAGAGCCCATGCGCTAGCGACGTCACCGGCTGCATCAAAAGTAAATATCTCCTAAACTGTGCACGTTTAGGAGATATTTACTTTACCTATAGGCAAGCCCTACTGAAGGCTTACCCATTAGGTAAAAGTCATGCATGGGAGTTTACACCCACTTTAATGGTAGAAACATAGGATTAGGCCCCAATAGGGGACAAAATTAATTTGTATGAGGTGCTGATGTGGAGTGTTATGATAAGCTAGAACAGTAATGTTGATTTTACCCTTCTAGTACAGTATTGCGCAGCTTTATTCATGCGTCGATTTATATAGGAGAGAAAACAAAATGCCGAAAAAAAAAATAAACCAGCCCTGGCTGGTTTATTTTAAGTGGCATGACCTCAGAACGGTAACGAAGGTCTCAGTGATCATTTAGACTTCATTGACAGGTGCATTTGGCCTACAGTTGACCTCCTTTTGACCTGGTTCAAGTGCATTTTGCATCCTCAGACTTGTATGGAAATGCAAAACCCATTTGAACTGAATAAAAACCCATCAACGTCAAGGTACAAATGGTTAAAGTGTATACAGATGCAAATCTATTAAAACAAAGACACTGGAATCCATCCGTAAACTCATAAGCTCTACATTTATTAAAAAAAGGAAGGCAATAGAGTGTATTTTGTGGAGGCCGCGTGACTGCTTGGTCCCAATTCCTCTCTACAAGGCTTGGAGAGAAGATTGCAAGAGATGCTTGGCAGCTTCTACTTATTGCACAAATCCAAGAAGACTTTATCTTCAATGAAACCCCACACGTTCCAGGCCTGTAGGTGTGGATGCAAGGGTGATGGACATCCCTTGCCAATACCTCCTGTCACTCAAGCTGTGGAGGGCTGGATGTGGGCATGCAGCTGTCTTCAGACTTGAGATTGCAGGCACACCATGCATCAACATACTGTATCTCCAATATCATAGAGGAAGAGGCACAGTGTCCACACTAGGACAGATCTGCACTGGATCACCACATCAATTGGTTAACAATTGTATACCAAGCGTCATGCAAATACACTTTTTAAAGTTGGGGCAGCCTGGACTGGGTACCACCACTTGGTCCATTGAAGACATACTGAGGTGTGCTGAGTGCTTGAACATGCTCTAGCTCCCGTCAATGAAAGTAGCCAGAAATTGCGTATACCATCCGCAAGGTAGAGAGGTAGCAGCAAAGCAGTGTGAGCTCAGGTAAGTAAACCACTGACAGTGACCAACAATGATGAGGGTTTGCATTCCAATCAACTACTAAAGCCTACATTTTCTTCAATGGGAAATGCATGATGGTGGGCATATATGTGGGCTGAGCTCGAGGCAGTCAGAGCTGTGCAGACTACAGTGGCCATTACATTTTCTCCCACCCAATGGCTGCGGTCGTGACCCAAGCGCTGAAGAGATTGCACACATCCACAGAAAGAAGCACAAGGTCACTGCTCCTTTCGGTAAACCACATGTAGGAGGAGGTTGTAAGCTCTTGTATCCACACCTACAGGCCTGGATTTGTGCAATAGGCAGAAGCTGCCAGGCATCTCTTCCAATCCTCTCTCCCAGCCTTGTAGAAAGGAGTTGGGACTAAGCAGTCACGCAGCCTCCACAAAATGCACTCTAGAAAAGTGGAAGAAAACGATGGAATGGAAGACCACAATTTAAAAAAACGAAGCATAGTATTTATCCTGGCCGGAGTTCAGCTTTAAAACCATTGGATGATCAATGAGCCCTTTTCCCTCCCAGGAGACTTACAATGGAAGTGGGTCCTCTCCCATGGGTGCGTCCAATCTTTACACACTGCAGTCCAGATGCTTGGTATTGCTCTATAACCCGCTTATGTTCTGCCTCTGGGACTTCCAGCACCAACCCCAATTCCTCTGCGAATAGCAGGTCTAGAGCTGGAGAGAAACAAGCAAAGATGAGCGTTTAGAAAAGGTAGGTTAATATTAGTGACCGGCATAAAGAAACTCCTGAGAACCCAAGAGATCAAACCCATGAAGTCTATGTGACAGACTGGAGAACATGCAAGGAATAGAGAACTATATGATTAGACAGGGACGGAAGCTCAGCCACCAAACTAGGAAGAGAGGACCAGGGCACGGGGGTGAGGACTACACATCCTGGCACCATTCGGGGACACTAAAGCCAGCAGAAGAACCTGCAGAATCGTTCAATTAATGTTACACAAGATGTGTGGAGTACACAGAGAAACACTTCCTTACCACTAATGCCTGGGGAGTAGAATTCAACATCCAATCCACAGTTCCCAGCGAACGCCATCTCCAGGAGACACGTGATGAGACCGCCATCACTGACATCATGTCCAGCACTCAGGAGGCGATCTGAGAACAAGAGAAAAGAGTGTTGGGAGGAGAACCGTGGAGGAAACCACCAAGTATAGGCCAGATATTCCGAGAACAAGGTAAATGCAATACATTGAAAATCTAATATACAGTATGAAAAGGTATGTGCTGTTTATGTACAATAGGGTGATTATGGAGAAGGTAAAATGGTAGAAAACTCACCTCTAAGAAGCTTCTGAGTGACCTGGAAGCAGGACACCAGTTTCTGGGGGTCATCCAGATCTGGGGATTGTTCTCCCAGCTGTGAATAGCACTGGGCTAAGGCACTACCACCCAACCGGTGCCGACCAGGGCTAACAGGGACGTACAAGAGGATGCCTGGAACCAGAATGCAAAAACAAAAGTAATTATAACAAAATAGTCACCAACACAAAGTCAAGAGAAGAGGAAAATTCTCAAGACTCTCTACGCTCCAGTTCCCGTCAATGAAAGTAGCCAGAAACTGCATATACTGCCCGAAAAGTAGAGAGGCAGCAGCAAAGCAGTGTGAGCTGAGGTAAGTAAACCACTGACCAACAATGATGAGGGTTTGTGTTCTTGTTACAGCCTAAGCCTGCTACTGACCAACAATGAAACAATTATTTGGCGGGGGGGGGGGATGAGAGGATGATGCCAGTCACATGACTAAACCCAAAAGCACTTGTACGATGATGTTCAGATAAATGCGCTTGTGGGAACACAGCTCAGTCCATGCCTGTATCTGGAATCGAATGCCCTTCCGTAGAGATTGCATGACCAATGCTTCAGGATTTTGTCAGGTGACTGGAACCAGCACAGAAGAGTCAGGGAGTGAGGTCAATGTTTAAAACCTGGTAACACCTTGTATATTCCTTGCCTGGAGCAAGAATAACCCAGCTTGTTAAGCTCTAGGTTGACAAACAGAAGCAACTGGACGTCTATACATACCGCCCATGCCAGGGTTCTTCAGGTCCGGGGTGACGGTGGCAGTAATATCCGGACACACGGCATACACCGAGATCACCAGGGACCCTGAAAATAAGACAAGTGATTAGAGAGGAGGATTTATTAAAAAAATACATACAGTAGAACAAAAAACAGGACAGGGGCCCATTCTATCCTTGTACCTACCTGGAGCCTTCACAGTTTCTGAGCCAACTCTGGCCGCCATGCTGAGGGAATCCTTCCCTCCATCCACAGCTATGCCAAGCTGTGCCATCACATCACACATGGCCACGCAGGCGTCATACAGGGCGGCGCCCTCTCCTGGCAGCTTGGCCGCCCACATCCAGTTCCCGCTGCATTTTACATCCTGTGTAGAATTGTCAGAAGATTATTGGAAGAGTGCCGTGTATTTCCATTGTCCGTGTAAAAGCAGAATATACAGAATTGGGAAATTACCCTCAAATCAGTGATGAGAGCAAACACAAGATTGGTCAGCGCCTCCCCCACTGCCATTCGGGCCCCAGCCACTGGGTTCAGAAGACCTTTTATTGGCTGCTCTCCAATGGCTGTGGCTCCTCCCACAGTGTCAGTGTAGGACAGCGCAACCACCGCCACATCAGCCAATGGGGTGTGGAGGGGACCCACGCACTGCTGCTGAGCCACGAGGCCGGTGACAGAGCGATCCACCTGCAGATGGAGACAGTGTGAAAAAAACAGTACATAGGAACTACTGACCACATATCCAAATCAGAGGGGACCTCTAAAGGAGGCAGTCACCTTATTGGTCAGATATCTCTTGCTGGCCACGGACGGGAGTCGGAGAACCCGTTCCAGGGCTTGTTTCACGGTGAGACCCTCTGGGAGTGCCAAGGGTCGGAGTTCAGGTGAAATTCGGTTTAACACAAACTCCTGAAATATAAAAGAGAAACACAGGTTGAAAAACGGGAACTCCACTGAGCTTTCCTCAAAAACAGAAACCTACAAACATCATTCTAAAGAAAATTCAGTATCTGGTTGCAAGGACAAAAAAATGCTAATTGAAGCTTCTGTGTGTGTCCAATCCTTGTCAGCATACCACAAATCAGGAAATCCAAGTCCTCTTGTAGACACCAAGCAAAATAATGTGGACGTACGCCAAGATGGAAGAAACATTTGTTTAGTGCCCAACCTCCTGTAGTCAACTGTGTATTGACTTTTTAACTGGTTTAAAAAAGGTAAGCTCTTATTTTTTGCTACTTTTAGTCATTATGTCTCTGAACAGCCTAATATGAACAATCTGATCAGGGCACGTATGTCTGCAAACAGATGATTATACATTTACACACTACAGTGAGTGGGGATAGTCTGCACCTTACGAGGCATTTTGCCCAGCACCCACTCCAGTTCCAGGTCCACCGGCACAGAATTTCGGTCACTGTGATCGGGTTTCGGATCGGACTCGTTTCCGTTCACCAAAACGATCTGCATAGTTGCAAAAGGGAGAACAATCAGCGATTGTGCTTCTGAAGTAGGTACAGCCAGCACTGTGGTGAGGTAGGTACTTACCCTGCCATCTCCAGTGATCTTCCCAACAAAGTCTACAGGGGATCTCTCCCTGCGACACACCGAACGCAGGAAATCCGCGTCATCGGGGCGGAGGAGTAAGGCATTGGATTCCTGGTACTCCGCACCCCAAATCTCAAGGACACTGAGGGTGGGATCCCCCAACTGCAAAGAGAGGGGAGAAACAGATCATGGCAAAGTCATCAAAATAAAGCAACCCCATCACTAGCATAAATAAAAAGACCGCCGCTGTCCGCTACTGTTCTATGAAGCCTCTGGGTGTATCAGATGGCACATTCCCTGCTGGTCCCTCTCACCAGCTGCAAATGCAATGTAGCATACCCCCCCCCCCCCGTAGGGACTGCTGATAAAATTGGATCCCCTACTCCCAGGGGCAATCTTCACAAGCACTCCAGAGTCAGAGAACAGTCTGACTTTGATTTTTGTTATTTATTGAGGGTTAATAACTTAAATAGAGATGGAAAGTTATGGGATGCCCACTCGACTTTAGCAAGTGTTACAGCAAAACTTCAGGGACATCTTCCTATATACAGTCTTCTTCTCTTGCCTCCTGCACACACTTGCTTGCTTCAGCTGACTCACTGGCTCCCAGTCAGATTTTAGCATTGGCCCTTTACAGGCAGGAATTCGTAGCCCCTGGTTGTGTAGCAAAAATGTGAACCAAAAATAGTGAAACAGCTTCCACTGTGGCCACTGATCCCCGGCACCACCTCTTCAGGCACTGCCAACCCACCTGGCTGCAGCTGCCCCTGTCACTAGCCCTCTAGGCCAACTCATACCAGCCCACCCAGCTGACTCTCAGGAAAGGAATGAAGACTTAAGCAAATCACTGTCTTCAGGGAGACCGGCAGTCTCCCCCCTTGTTAGTCCCCAACAGTGTTGCCACTTACTCTGTCCTCTTGTTCCCATGCCTCCAGGAAAGCCTCCTTCTGGCACCCGAGCCCCAGCCCAGGGCAGGACACCACACTGTATCTCCATCTTCCACCCCACTGGCTTGGCCCATGTCTATTTATGGAGTCATCTCAGGCCCCCCACTGCTAAAAATTGGCTGAGGCTCCATAAACATTCAAGGCAGCTCCTCCTAACCTCCTCCCACTAATTCTAGAAGATTCTCCAACCTAGACCTTCAGGGCCTTCCACATGGCTTACAAACAAGCCTGCTGGCTGCAGCTGTCACAGTGCCTTCCATATTGTTTATAAACAAACCTACTGGCTGCAACTTTCTTGCCCATTTATAATGTATGGTCACTTTTTTGGATCTTGTATCAATACATAAGGCCTGAAAATCCTGGGCTGTATTCAATTACGGCTTATATAAGCAACAAAGATTCCAGTTTACAGAAGTCGACCTAGTAGCACATGGAATGCAATCAGTTTCACATCATGAAGAAAAGGTAAATAAAAAGTCCTCAGGGAAGGAAAGGTAAGTGGGATACGTAAATGAGTGGTTACTGGTTCCTGCAGCCAGGGTAAGGGCAGCAGAAGTTATGGGGAGGAATATGGTATAAGGGGCAATCATTGGTTTCTGGAGCCAAGGTAAGGGGCAAAGGAAGGACTCAGGTATGGGAAGAGAAGTGGAATAAGTAAGAGACCGTCACTTATTCCTGCCACCAGGGTAAGGGGTGTGAAAGAAGGACTTGGGTATGGGAAGATTGGGAGGATAAGAAAGGTACAGTTACTAGTGCCTGCAGATAAAGGTAAAAAGGCATAAGGACTCAGGTATGGGAAGGTAGGTAGGGGGAGTAAGGGACAAACACCGGTTCCTGCCACCAGGGTAAGGGGTAAAAGAAGGACTCGGGTATGGGAAGATTGGGGGGGGGGGGGGGGAGAGAATAGGAAAGGTACAGTTACTGGTACTTGTAAACCAAGGTTAAAAAGGCATAAGAAGGACTCGGGGAATGGAAGGAAGGTAGGTTGGTTAGTAGGATTAGTAAGTAAGGGACAGTGATTGATTTCTAAAGCCAGGTTAAGGGGCAAAAGGAATGATCTGGGTATAGGAAGGTAGGTGGGTTTAGTAAGGGACGGTCACTGCACCTACCTGGAAGGTTTTGGTGTAGATGATAGCTCCTTCAGGTTCGCTGAGCTCTTTCAGGACGTTACCTGCGGAGTGGATCAAGTGAGTCAGGACGGGAGGTTTAACTAACAGAAATAACAGGGAGAAAATCCAGGTCCTCACCATTCCCTCCTGCACCCTGGTCATGAATACTGCAGACGGGATTCTTCTCTCCTCTCTCCACGCATGCCCGAACTGCCCGATTCATCTTCTGCTCCATCTCCGCATCGCCTCGCTGTACTGCACCAAAGTCCAAATCGCTGGCGTTGTCTCCCTGAACCTGGAGGATGGTGAAGAATAATGTATGTTCTCCATCTTCTCATGTACTACTCCTCAAAACCAATACAGCATGGCTCCAGAGACTATCCTTACCTGAATGGAGGAGGCCGCTCCACCTCCTACACCAATCCTGTACACCGGACCTCCAATCTTCACTACATGCATTCCTACAGGAACAGAACATAAATACAGGATATCTGGGACATTGAGCCATGGAAATGCTGCAGTCAATAACAGATCAATTGGTGGCTGCTGCTTTGTTTGCCAAAAGAAATTTATACGAATTAAACATTTCTGCTTAAACCGTTTTCCCCCCCATAAAAGTTAGGTTTTAAAGATAAACATTTGACCTGCTCTTCACATCAGATCCCTTACCTGGCTCCGGCATCTCCTTCTTCTGGTGAATGTCCTCCATGGAACCAATGCCAGCGCTGAACATGATGGGTTTCACCCACTCCCTTCTCTCTCCGGAGGGCAAGCGTAGGCCGAAGGAACGGGCAAACCCTGTGGATAGGTCACAAAAGGGTAAATGTAGCTCACCAGTGATTATTTGTGTACAGGATAAAATGCGCTGAACATATCTCACCTGCTAGCACCGGCTCTCCAAACTTGTTGCCATAATCAGAGGCTCCATTGCTGGCTTCAATGGCCACCTCTAGAGGCCGGGCAAACTGGACTGGGTACTGAAAGGAGTCCTCCTCCCAAGGAAGGGGGTAACCTGGGTGGAGGTGGGCATATAATCAGTGAGCAAAGAACAAGACAGCCATGCAAGCCTAGAAGATTGGTCCTATACAGCCAACTTACCTGGAATGTGTAAGTTGCCGAAGCAGTATCCAGCAGTGCCTGCTATGACATGAGCACCCTTCCCTGTGCACTGCACATCCCTAATACGCCCGCCTGTGCCCGTGGTGGCACCACTGAATGGAGCTACACCTGAAAGAGAGGGGAAGTCACGTGACCCTTAGACTTATAAAACACAGGCACAGACAGGTCACATGAACCTCAGTCCTATAATAGGGAGGGACATACAAGTTTCATGACCCTCATTCTCATGATGGGGAGAGACATACATGTCTCAGGTTAGACCCTCAGTATAACAATAGAATGGTGCAGACGCATAGACTTGCCACATAACCCTTGGCCTCATGACAGGTTAGTACAGGGTCCTGATCACGTGTGGGTCTCACCTGTGGGGAAGTTGTGGGTCTCAGCAGTGAAGATGAGGTGTCGGGTGGAGCTGTGCAGGTGATAGCGGCTGGCACGTAGCGGGTCATCAGGAATAAGACTTTTCACCTCTCTTCCCTGGATGGCACTGGGTAGATACAAAAGGCCGAACATCTTATAAAATGTATGCAATTTATTTCTCACATAAGCATGACAAGATAATTGTATCCAAAAAAGTTCAGACATGGCAATGTACAGCACCAAACCTCTTCACACCTACCTGCTGTTATCACAGAATTTGATGACATTGTTGGGGTTACTGGTGTCCTGTGTCTTCATGATCAGATCAAACAGCGAGTGAGCCTTCTCCTCTCCGTCTATCACCAACCGACCCTTGAAGAACCAATGTCGGCTGTGCTCACTGCGGAGGAAGAAGGTAAAGAAACAAAAATGTAATAAAAAACAAAAAAACAAAAACACACACAACATTAAAGTTGGAGAGAGAATGGAACAGACAGAAAAAGAGAGGAGGAGAAAAAAAAAAAAAAAAAAAGAGAAGAAGAAGAAGAAAAGGGGAGCAAAGAGAAGAAGAAAAGGGGAGCAAAGAGAAGAAGAAGAGAAGAAGAGAAAAGGGGAGCAAAGAGAAGAAGAGAAAAGGGGAGCAAAGAGAAGAAGAGAAGAGAAAGGGAGCAAAGAGAAGAAGAGAAGAGAAAAGGGAGCAAAGAAGAGAAGAGAAAAGGGGAGCAAAGAGAAGAAGAGAAGAGAAAGGAAGCAAAGAAGAGAAAGGAAGCAAAGAAAAGAAGAGAAGAAGAAGAGCAGAAGAAGAATGAGCAGAGAGGAGAAAAAAAAAAAAAGGAGCAGAGAGAAGAGAAGCAAAGAGAAAGCAAGGAGGGGGATGAGGAGGGAGAAAGGAGAAGGAGAAGAAGGAGGAGAAGTAGAGGAGGAGAAGGGAGATGAGAAAAAGGAGGAGGAGGAGAGAAAAGAGGAGGTAGAAAAAAAAAAAAGTGGAAGGAGAGAAGAGAGTGAGACAGGGAAAATGAAAAGGAGAGGGAGGAGGGATATAGACCATATGATTACTCAGTCACTAGTATACAAATCAGTCAAAGACGGGAAACATCCCGGAGCCCTAGAAATGATTTAATAGAAGTAGCAGGTGATGTTCAGCCATGTTCCTCCTCAATGGAGTAAAAACAAACAAGCTTTGCAGTTATTCCCATTCACTGAACTGCACAGTCACTCTTCATCCTGCCACCCAATTAACACACAAGTATCACTGACCTATTGGACTGAGCCAGATCAAAGCACTCTACGCTGCTGGGGTTGCGGCCAACACGCTGGAAGAGCCCCGTGTAATAGTCCAGATCCCAGGCATCAAATGCCAAACCTGCAGATGGATGGAGAGAATGTATGTGGGACTCAAGGAAACATTCCAGAAATCTAATCCAGGGAGAATCCTTCCATTATGGGGCTCACATACCCAGCTGACTGTTTGCCTGCTCCAGTGCTGTCCGTCCACACCTGATCACATCCACCTCATAAACCTGCTCTGGACGCACCGAGATCTTAAAGCTCTTCACCGGATCTGGATACACACATTCCGTCATGCGATCGTACAGTGACGCAACAAGCTTCTGCTTCTTGCTCTCCTCCAGCCCTCTCTGAAACTTAAAAAAAAAAAAAAAAAAAGTGTATGAGTGGCTGAGAGCGGCACACAGGACAAGCAGGAACCCAAACTTCACTGGGGGTGTAGAACAAAATTACCACCCATTGTATGGTACGTAGCAATAATCCTCTAATATAATGAAGACAGCTACTCAGTAACATCTATTGCATCAATTATTTATTGTCTACCTGGCAGAATACAGCAGTAAAACCCTAAAGCCCCACTATAGAATAAAGCTTTGGACGAAACGCGTTAAGAGTGTTACTTATGTATCCTGCCATGTAGGCAAAAAAGATTTGATACAATAGATGTTACAGAGTAGCTAGCTTAATTATATTAGAGGATTATTGCTACAATCCAAAGATGTTTGGAACAGATCACCTGTTCCCAGTCTTCCAGGTAATGTGGTAGAGCAGGTTCTTTTTGTTGGACTGTCATTGTATGGTACATTTGGTCATTTTAGGCAGGGCAAAGGTTGATGGGAAGCCAATAGCAGCATGTCATACAATATTCTCCCTCATTAATCTATACCTTTATGGTAAAAATAACCTTGTCCCTATAGAAAATCATCAATACTTACCTTTTCAGTGGCAAATGTGGCTCCCGGGTCAGGCAGGATCAGGTTAGGTGTGTGAAAATCTGCTCCTCCTGCTTGTTTCTTTGTCACTACAGGACCCATGGCCTGGTGGAAAGTACCACAGCATGCAGCAGGGGGGAGCAGGCGTTGAATACACCCAGAAGAAGGGTTGACTACATTCAGCGGCCAGGGGGCAAAGGACTGAGGTTTAAAGACAAGGGCTGCCTATAGAAGAAGTACGGGTGCTCTTCTTTTACGGACTTATTTATTACAGGTACACCAACTAGCTGACCAGCATGCCTTTGAAGCTTGGTAGGAAACCCACACAAGGACAAGGAGAGCAGACTCCATGCAGCTAGTGTTCCTGGCTTAGCTTTGAACCGAGAACCCCAGTACTGCAAGGCAGAATTCCTAACCACCCAACATGCTCACATTAGCTCCCAATAACCTGCTGTTGAACCCCCAGTCAGCCTCTTTTGGGTTTAGTGATCCCCTGAACCCCCTTCCTACCTTTATCAGGAATCTCTTGGAGCATTCTATCCTGTCCACAACGGTCAGTCCAATGGAGCGGCAGATGGAGACGGCGTTGGTGGAGGAGGCGGTGGAGAAGTTCAGCCTGTAGAGGATGGCGACATTGAAAGAAGAGTGAATAGAGGAACTGAACTTCATTACCACTGAAATGAACTAGGGAAGGTTAGAACCCCCCCCCCCCGTTAGGTTTTTACTGTTGGCTTTATTCCTGCTTGGGAGATTTCTGGTCTCACAGCAAGCCTTTATTAGTTGGTGTTATATTGTCCATTCAGGCCAGAGTAGCAGAGTCCTCTTTAGTCCCACCCAACATGCTCTGCCTTTATTAGAGCCATCACATAATACCTGGTATTTTGGGGTATGCAATACCCAAACTAGTGGCAGCTGGTGCTCAAAATCGGGGGGCGCAAACAAACAAAAGTTTTGAAAAAAAAAAAAACCCAAACCCAGCCTCACTGTGCCCCATCAAATGCAACCTCACTGTGCTCCATCAAATGCAACCTCACTGTGCTCCATAAAATGCAGCCCCTCCCCCCCCCCCCCGTTCTCTGCGGGAGGTCTGGACCGGGACTTACCTTGCTGTGGTGTCCTCTCCTCCTGCTGTATCTCTTTCAGTGGGCACTGGCAGCGGCGGTGGAGGAGTCCGCTCCTCATACTTTCTCCACTCGGGCGCAACGGGAGAGAGAAAACCGGAAGTGACATCTAACTCGGATGTCAATCAAACCACCTGGCTGTAGTAACACATACTACGGGCGGAAGCTGCCCGGCACTTTGGAATGCGCCGCAAGGCGGGACAAAAGCTCACAAATTATGTGCCTCATCTGCAATCTCGTGATTGAATAGACGTGGCACTTCCCATAGTACACTGTGTCCGGCGCCTGAACACAGTGCACGTAAGGACCTTTTTTTCATTTATTTATTTATTTTTTAAAGGGCCATTTTAAAAAAATATATATTTTTATTTGTGACTGCCTGGAGGGGGGGGGGGGGCGGCGCTCGTGCGCCCCCTATGGACGGGCCACCACTGACCCAAACACTTCCATGTGAGGAAGGGGTGGTGTCATAAACGCAGTTTAAGCTCTGAGGAAGGGGGTGGTGTCATCAACACCGTGTACAACCTGAGGAAGGGGTGGTGTCATCAACACCGTGTACAACCTGACGAAGGGGTGGTGTCATCAACACCGTGTACAACCTGACGAAGGGGTGGTGTCATCAACACCGTGTACAACCCGACGAAGGGGTGGTGTCATCAACACCGTGTACAACCCGACGAAGGGGTGGTGTCATCAATACCGTGTACAACCTGAGGAAGGGGTGGTGTCATCAACACCGTGTACAACCTGAGGAAGGGGTGGTGTCATCAACAGCGTGTACAACCTGAGGAAGGGGTGGTGTCATCAACAGCGTGTACAACCTGAGGAAGGGGTGGTGTCATCAACACCGTGTACAACCTGAGGAAGGGGTGGTGTCATCAACACCGTGTACAACCTGAGGAAGGGGTGGTGTCATCAACACCGTGTACAACCTGAGGAAGGGGTGGTGTCATCAACACCGTGTACAACCTGAGGAAGGGGTGGGGTCATCAACACCGTGTACAACCTGAGGAAGGGGTGGTGTCATCAACACCGTGTACAACCTGAGGAAGGGGTAGCGTCATCAACGCGGTGTACAATCTGAGGAAGGAATGGCATCATCAACACCATGTAAGCTCTGATGCCATCTGACACAGATCCTACAAAAGGATTTGAACTCCCAGCTCCAACAGAGGAGCAGAGCAGGAGGAAAGGTGACCACAAGTGTGTGTTTGTGTGTGTTCCTTTAAGAGACATGACAAAGTGGTAGAATCTGTCACTATGAAGCACAACACATTCCATGCAACAGGCTGCCTTCAATCTGAACTTCCAGAGCCAACAAACCAGTTACAAGAGCAGGGGGACAAGGATTCTAAGTCCAACAGCCATGGGTGGAGGGAGAAGGTTGCCTGGAACAATTTTAGAAAAGAATGGCTGCAATCTACAGAGGGAAATAGAATTGGATTTTTATTTTCTATAACCTAAAACTCTTGTTTGAATGTTGCTCAACACATGGTTGAGTGGTATTCAAACAAAGAGCTTAACTTCGAGAGACCTGGGATGTTCACGGTGCAATAAATACTGTCTGAGGCTCACCTCGGTCCAATCTCCACCAGCAGGTCTGAGGGTTCCGGGTGTAGGAAAGACACGTCTGAAGTGCTCTGGGGGTCGAAGGGGCAGCTGAAGAGCCAACGCAATGACTCCGCCTCCTCGCTAGAAGGCGGGGCTTCACCTGCACAGAAAAAAAACACAAACACAGATACCTTTATGTGGGATAGACAAGACTACTAACGTAAGGCAAAAGGGAAATAAAACTTGTGCCGTTTTAGAGAGGCGGTAATACATCATAAACGACTAAATATGGCCAGAGAAATACAACCACCAATCAGAATCCATGTTTTTTTTTTTTTTTTTTCCCTAGTGAATTGACTATAATAATGGATATATTGTTTCAACTCAAATGACATCATCATCATCATCATCATCTACAATAGACAATACAGTGTAATTTGAATGGGATGCCCTACACTCCAAAAAAGCGCACCCTTTTTTGAAGCTGAATTTGGCGTGTTTTTAAATATTTTTTAAAAATTTGTGTTTTTTTTTTTTTTAATTTTCTGCGTTTTGGTCATGTGACAAAAATGCCTGTTTATCGCATTTGGGGTGCCATCCACAATGAATGTGGCTATAGCGTGATCTATATAACGCGATCCGGAAAAAGTGGGCAGAATCTATTCTTTTTTTTTCTATTCCAATATTGGAAGATCGCTTTATTCCAGTCCATTCTTTCTAGAATTCAAATTTTTGGAAAACAGCGATATTCTAATTCACAATGTCTTTGAAGGAAATCAGTAATAGGTTTACATTTCAAATTCGTTTGATTACATTTTCCCCCAAAATTTGTCTTTGAATTTGGATAATTCGTTATTTCGGACTCGTTTAAAATTCCTTACTATTGTAATTCAGAGATTTGGATACATCCAATCTCTGAATACCAAAAACGTATTCCGAATTTGGAACGAGACGAGCCGCACATGTCTACCGGAAGCCCATGTGACAGGGTGACAACCTGGAAGCACAATTAGAAAATGGGGACAGAGCGTTGTCACCCTATAACAGGAAGGGCCTGAACAAGGACCTCCATGGTGGGATCACCAGGGATTATTATTTTTAAGGAAGGCTGCAGATTAAAAAATGACCTTTGCAAAAAAAAAGTGAACACATTGCAGCTTCTATGGAGGTTTTGGCGATCGTGTTTACATCTACGTTATATAAATAAAACGCTGCCTCTGACACCTCCCCTGTCTACGTAATAAAGATTATTGATTATCCATCAATCCTTTGACACATCAGTGGCCCGTCTGTGGCGCTCTCCAGGACTATGATTGGCTCAGACACCAAGCCCCAGTCTGGGGGGGGGGGGGGTCACTCACCCCTCCAGTTGACGTTGTAGCAGAGCTCTCTCTGAACGCTCCGGATATTCTCCGCTCCGGGCAGACGCAGGGAGTGGGCGGAGCCCTGGAGGGCGCAGTAGAAGTGTAGGACCACCATCTTGTCTGAGGAGTGGGGACGGGCACCTGGGCAGGGAGAAGAACCCACCAACTCAGAAAACAAAAATTGTGTTACTGTTATGGTTTACAAGAAAATATTATTATTATTATTATTATTATTATTATTATTTATACACACACACACACACACACAACAACCAACAACCAGACACATCCTTAAAGACCAAGCCTATTTCTGACACTTGTTGCTTAGAGGTTAAAGGTATATCTCAGATACAACAATAGTGGATATGAAAAGCTGCAATTGTGAACAGTGGTGTCTCCCCCTCGGTGGGAGGGAAAAGAAAAAGAAAAAGAAAGCAGCTGAAGTCCTATCCTACCATTGGCACTCATATCCTCTATGGTTCCGGAGATATGGGGCTCCTTGTGCAGCCTGTCAGGAGTACATACAGAGTGGCCAGTTTAACCACTTCCCTACTGCTGTATTGTCATATGATGCCCGCAGGAACCCTTTGTCCCTCCGGGCGTCATATGATGTCCTGGGATTCCCTGCATTGTGGAGAGCGCGCGCGCAGCCCCCAAAGCCCATCGCATCCCCAGAACCGAGCGCAGCTCCCCAAAGCCCATCGCATCCCCAGAACCGAGCGCAGCCCCCCCAAAGCCCATCGCATCCCCAGAACCGAGCGCAGCCCCCCCAAAGCCCATCGCATCCCCAGAACCGAGCGCAGCCCCCCCAAAGCCCATCGCATCCCCAGAACCGAGCGCAGCCCCCCCAAAGCCCATCGCATCCCCAGAACCGAGCGCAGCCCCCCCAAAGCCCATCGCATCCCCAGAACCGAGCGCAGCCCCCCAAAGCCCATCGCATCCCCAGAACCGAGCGCAGCCCCCCAAAGCCCATCGCATCCCCAGAACCGAGCGCAGCCCCCCAAAGCCCATCGCATCCCCAGAACCGAGCGCAGCCCCCTAAAGCCCATCGCATCCCCAGAACCGAGCGCAGCCCCCCAAAGCCCATCGCATCCCCAGAACCAAGCACAGCCCCCCAAAGCCCATCGCATCCCCAGAACCGAGTGCAGCCCCCCAAAGCCCATCGCATCCCCAGAACTGAGCGCAGCCCCTCAAGGCCCATCGCATCGCCAGAACTGAGCGCAGCCCACCAAAGCCCATCACATCCCCAGAACCGAGCGCAGCCCCCCAAAGCCCATTGCATCCCCAGAACCGAGCTCAGCCCCCAAAGCCCATCGCATCCCCAGAACCGAGCGCAGCCCCCCAAAGCCCATCGCATCTCCAGAACCGAGCGCAGCCCCCCAAAGCCCATCGCATCCCCAGAACCGAGCGCAGCCCCCAAAGCCCATCTCATCCCCAGAACCGAGCGCAGCCCCCAAAGCCCATCGCATCCCCAGAACCGAGCGCATCCCTGCAAAGCCCATCGCATCCCCAGAACCGAGCGTAGTCCCCCAAAGCCCATCGCATCCCCAGAACCGAGCGCAGCCCCCAAAGCCCATCGCATCCCCAAAGCCCGTTGCATCCCCCGAACCGAGCGCAGCTCCCAAAGCCCATCACAGCCCCATTGATACATCCCAACGCTATAATGTTAGCAGAAGTTTCTTTATTTTGTGTGTGTTTCTATGTTGTACAATAAACACAAAATGTATTCCACTCCCTCCCCTCTACAGACAATGATCACTGATATCCTGGGTGCTCAGTGAAGAATTGCATAGTACACTCTGAATAATTGTACAATCTATGTTCATAAAATTCTGTTCGTCCCTACATGAGAGCCTTGCAGTGTAGAGCACAACATAAAAAACCAAAACAAACAAAAAAAAAAAATATATAACAGAGAAGACATACAAAAAAGTTACAGATAATAAAGCACAAAGTTCCAGGTTTACAAAACAAACAATGCAACAGTTTAGAGGTACAAAGTTGCAGAGAAGAATAAAGCACAACAATTCAGAGTTCTAAGATAGAGATCAGGAGGAGATACAAGATTACAGATTATAAAGTATGTTTCAGATTTATAAAACAACAATCAGGATGGACACAGAGCAGAGACAAAGTTGCTGATGAGAATAAAGCACAGCAATCCAGAGAATTATCTAACATATCACAATGGGGGAGATTTACTAAGACTATAGCACTCAGAATCTGGAGCAGCTGTGCATGGGAGCCAATCAGCTTCTAACTTCAGCTTGTTCTATTAAGCTTTGGCAATAAGACCTGGAAGCTGATTGGTTTCTATGCAGAAGTGAGCCGGATTTTCTCCAGCTTTAGTAAAATCAACCTCAATGATCAGCAGCAGAGGAGAGACACAAAGTTGCAGCCAGGAACTAAGCACTGGCAGAGGTTATGCTGCAGAGTTTGTATCACAGTCACCCTGTACCTTCCTGGATGGGCACCCTGCCTGGCACCGATCACTGGGCACCCTGCTTGGTACCGATCACTGGGCACCCTGCCTGGCACCGATCACTGGGCACCCTGCCTGGTACCGATCACTGGGCACCCTGCCTGGCACCGAT
This sequence comes from Aquarana catesbeiana, assembly GCA_037953035.1. NCBI lineage: Eukaryota > Metazoa > Chordata > Amphibia > Anura > Ranidae > Aquarana > Aquarana catesbeiana. The sequence continues at coordinate 1,187,225 of JBBHAA010001632.1, forward strand.
CACTGGGCACCCTGCCTGGCACCGATCACTGGGCACCCTGCCTGGTACCGATCACTGGGCACCCTGCCTGGCACCGAGAGCAGCACACAGAGTGCAGGATCCATTTGTAGAGTTCCTGTACAATTCATACAATCGCTCACCTAGACCATGTGCTTCCAGATCAGAGACTGCTGGAGGAGGGGACACAGAGATATACTGCTATGGAGGAGGGGTAAGGGAGAACAAGAGATGGGGGAGGGGTGACAGGGATGGGAGGCAGCAGAGGAGGAAATAGAGAGCTGTCTGTTCTCAGATGCAAAGATCTTTGACGCAGTTGGCCGGCTTAAACATGCATTGCAATGTATGTGAACCAAGAATTACAGAGCTGATACACAGGCTGGATAGAACTATGGAGGGGGGTATAGCGGAGTGCAAAGAGTTAATCTTCAGTGAAAGTAAAAATCCGGAGCGGAGTATTGGGAGGATGACAGGAAGAACGCGGATCATCATGCATGCACTCGTCTCAGGCTGATAATTGTCTTTCCGGTCTGATGAGGGTCACCCGTTGTGTGTTATGTACTCCGGACCCTCGTGACGTCCTTATGATTGTCCCCGAGTGACCCCCCCTCCCCCTCCTGGATCAGAGCGCCCTCCACTGTGGAATGATCAATAGACTGCGGTGTGTTTGCCGCGTCCCGCCTCTGATATTCGGGGGTCTTCCAGAGTCAGAGGGGCTGATTGACTAAAGGAGTAGAAGACATTCACTCTCAGCGTGGATTTCCATTATCTGACATCGGGGTCTCCAGTCATTTCAGTACGGGGGGCCACATTGTATACAAATATCCATGTGCCAAGAAAACATCCGTTTTATAGATGAATGAAGAGAATGTAAATGAATGAATGAATACGGTTCATTAAGCAGAAGGGGGTTCAGTGTAAAGAGAAAGAACTTCAGGAAAATAAAGAAGATAAATTAGAATGTAGCAGTCTCCCCAACATCTAGGGCAGCCATTCTCAACCAGGGTTCCTCCAGAGGTTTCTAGGGGTTCCTTGAGCTGTGGCTGATGAACCACCTATTTGATGATGCCTACAGAGTTGAAGGTTCAGACCCACTTAGCAAAGCCCAGCAGCATGACACCAAATATCTTTTTAGCTGTCTTTAAGGGTGGCATTCTGAGCACCACTTTAAGGTGGACATTCTTCCTATTGACCACCAATATAAGAAGCATTGTTCCTATTGAGCCCTGTTGAATTGGTTTTAGTAAGGGTTCCTTGAGACATGAAAATTATTTTTGGGGTTCCTCTAGGGTTAAAAGGTTGAGAAAGCCTGATCTAAGGGCTTAATGGTGACCCCCAGAGCCAGGGAGAACTGACATTACTCCTCAGGGTGCAGGACACTGGGTATGGTGGGTGTAATGCAAGTTGGAAACATGGGCGGCAGTCACTTTTTGAATGCAACAAAAGAGATTTTACTGTCTCTTAACAAGAACTTGTGGAGAGAGGGTTAGGGCTAGGACACCCTAAGGCAGATGCAATGGTAATTGGCAGACTCCATAGACCAAAAATAGTAATAGGAAGACAGCTATACAGGTGGAGGACCTTTAAGCTGGATGCAGCACACTGTATTTTTTAGAACTGCTGTCTCCTATGGCAACTGAACTATAGATCTACACACGTAACTCACAGTAACCCGTTATAGATCTTCTCTCACATCTCACAATATCCCAGTGTAGATCTTCTCTCTGAGCTCCCGGTCTCTCACTAGACTTCCAAGATCTCAGCCACCACTGGATCCCCTGAGCTCTTCCACAGCTAACCCGCTGTATACTCAAGCTTCACCCATGCTACCCTCTGGGTCCCTGCCCCTGACAGTGTCAAGGCACCCTCCAAAATTATGGACAGTCTCGAGGCACTCTCCAATATGATGGACAGTCTCGAGGCACCCTCCAAAATTATGGACAGTCTCGAGGCACTCTCCAATATGATGGACAGTCTCGAGGCACCCTCCAAAATTATGGACAGTCTCGAGGCACTCTCCAATATGATGGACAGTCTCTAAGGCACCCTCCAAAATGATGGACAGTCTTGAGGCACCCTCCAAAATTATGGACAGTCTCGAGGCACTCTCCAATATGATGGACAGTCTCGAGGCACCCTCCAAAATTATGGACAGTCTTGAGGCACCCTCCAAAATTATGGACAGTCTCGAGGCACCCTCCAATATGATGGACAGTCTTGAGACACCCTTTTAAAATAATCAACAGTCTTGAGGTACCCTTTAAAATTATGGACAACCTTGAGGCACTCTCCAAAATTATGGACAGTCTTGAGATACCCTTTAAAATTATGGATAGTCTTGAGACACCCTTTTAAAATAACCAACAGTCTTGAGGTACCCTTTAAAATTATGGACAACCTTGAGGCACCCTCCAAAATTATGGACAATATGGACATAAATGCAGCAACATCCACACACGTAGGACACCCAAAGTTAGAGGTGATTTATTCTTCCAAAGCAAATTTACTTTTGCAAACTGGTACTGACTAGTATTCCAATGTTTCTCTTCTCCCTCAGTTTTTCTCCATCACTCAGCTAATGTGACCTCCAAAGCTGATAGTGAGAGGAAAGAGAGGATCAAACAAGCATGCTATGCAGGCGACTGACATCCTCCTTATCAACTGATGATGTCATTGGTCAATAGGAGGTCGGCAGCTAGAAGGATGTAATGGTGCACAATGTAAACCCGTGGCTTTGTGTAACTGTGGGCTTCATCCACACACCGACTTATATACAATTTTTGGGCAATTTTTAGGCATTTTGCCAAAGCACCCTTGGCTCCTCCAAGACCACCACTGCCTTGCTAAAGAAGCTGAGGGTAAAAGTGATGGACTGGCCAAGCATGTCTCCAGACCTAAACCCTATTGATCATCTGTGGGGCATCTTCAAATGGAAGGTGGAGGAGCACAAGGTCTCTAACATCCACCAGCTCCGTGATGTCGTCATGGAGGAGGGGAAGAGGACTCCAGTGACAACCTGTGAAGCTCTGGTGACCTCCATGCCCAAGAGAGTTAAGGCAGTGCTGGAAAATAATGGTGGGCACACAATATATTGACACTTTGGGCCCAATTTGGACATTTTCACTTAGGGGGTGTACTCACTTTTGTTGCCAGTGGTTTAGACATTAATGGCTGTGTGTTGTTATTTTGAGGGGACAGTAAATTTACACTGTTATACAAGCTGTACACTCACTACTTTACATTGTAGCAAAGTGTCATTTCTTCAGTGTTGTCACATGAAAAGATAGAAGAAAAGATTTACAAAAATGTGAGGGGTGTACTTACTTTAGTGAGATACTGTGTTTACTCGGCGTAACATCATCTTTCACATTATACAAAAAAAAAAAAATGGGGCTAACTTTAATGTTTTTTTTTTTTTTCATTCATGAGAGTGTTTTTTTTTTTTCCGAAAACAATTGCGTTTGAAAAACCGATTCGCAAACACCGTGCGGCATAAAAAATTGCAACACCCACCATTTTATTCTTTAGGGTCTCTGATTGGTGGGTATATATATATATATATATATATACACACACACCAGAGACCCTAAAGTATAAAATGGTGGGTGTTGCAATTATATATATATATAAATAAATAAATGTTTGGGGATAATTTTCTGGCAACAAAAAAGTCAATTTTTTACATGTAGGAGCGAAGTGTCAGAAATGACCCGGGTACGAAGTGGTTAAAAACTGCTGAGCAAATAAAGTGAGTGATCCAATCCACACAAGTACAAAGGTGCGTCCCTCCCCTCCCCCCCAACCACCACCATGATAAACTCACCAAATATCCAGCACCTCTTACACAACAAGGAGGTCAGAGGGCACTCGGTTTAAGCAAAATAAGCATTTAACCCTTGCAGTGCTCTGAGTGGCCTGAAGGGGTTAAATAAACACATAAAGTCAAAACTTTAGTAGTTTTGGATGGAGTGGAGAAGGATTAGAATCCCTGTCAGGTTTTTATTGCCGTCTGTGCCCCCCCCCCCCCCCCCCATTACAGAGATTACGCCCTCTCTGTGTGTTCTGTTTTACCCGTACCATCAAAAGTAAAACAAAATCCCAAATTTTGGGTTGTCACCAGGACAGGAATAAAGGTATAAACCTTCCAATGGGGGGACAACCAAAAAGGTGACAGGGGTTATAACCCTTCCTTACTTTATTATGAAAAAAAAATAAAAAAAATAATCTTTTCCCTATAGTTCTATAGCTATGCAAGTTATGTTTATCACATGTACTTATTCTATTATTTATATTATTAAGGGGCACCAAATGGAAATTTTTGGTGCTGAAACCGAAAATTCAGGAAGCACTTGGCCAAAACAAAAGCTGAAAAGTTTTTTAACCTCTTGCCGGCAGGTTGGCGCGGCTGCGCTAACCGCCGTAGTTGTACGTCGGCCGCTTTAAAAAGGTATAGGGGGTGCGGCTCCTGAGACAGAACGGGGGTCCGTCAATGTAAACAGACAGATCTTTGCTCTATCAGGGGAGCACAGTGTGATCGTCTGTTACCAGTAATCAGGAACAGCGATCTCTCGCTCTTCTCTCTTCCTCCTCCAGGCAGTCCCCTCAAGCTTGAGAAAGGAGCGCGCACCTCGTGGATCCCCCTTGGTGCGCACGCTCAGAAACGTGTCCCTTCACGGCAGTACAGTCACTTCTTTGAGCTCTGCACTCCGGCCCTCTCTGTGATTGTCCGACCGCGCTCCCAGCCTCGCTTTGGATCCCGCCCGAATACCGGAGGTATCCTGTGGAACAGGACGCCGGATGCATGGGCAAAGAAAACACAGCACCATCCTGATGCAGAAACCGGATGTGTCTACACTGGACTCCCCCCTGTGCTCTACAACTGATACCTACATGTGAGCGTTTTGAGTGTTTTAATGCATTTGGCTATTAAATTTAAACAACAGTCTTACTAAGAGGCGTCTGTTGCTTTGTTTTTCTCTCAACTGTGATGTGAGGAGGGCCTCCGATGGGCGACCACACGACCTGAGGAGGGCCTCCGATGGGCGACCACACGACCTGAGGAGGGCCTCCGATGGGCGACCACACGACCTGAGGAGGGCCTCCGATGGGCGACCACACGACCTGAGGAGGGCCTCCGATGGGCGACCACACGACCTGAGGAGGGCCTCCGATGGGGACCATGATGTAAGAGGGGACTCCTAGGGTCAACTTTGATGTAAGGAGTCCTCTCTAACATCAGGGTCACCATCAGAGCCACTCCTTACATCAAAGTTCCCATAAGAGCCCCTCCTTACATCACGGTCCCCATCAGAACCCCCCCCTCCCTTACATCAAAGTTGACCCTAGGAGGCCCCTCTTACATCAGAGTCCCCATAAGAGACCATCCTTAAAGAGGAGTTCCACCCAGGGGGGGTGTCAAAAAAAAAAAAAAAAAAAAAAAAAAAAAAATTTAAAAGTCAGCAGCTACAAATACTGCAGCTGCTGACTTTTAATTGGACACTTACCTGTCCCAGGGTCCAGTGATGCGGGGGAATCGAAGCCCCGCTCATCCCCCCCCTCAGCTTGTCGGCATTTCAACTGTGGGCGCCGGGCTGTGGCTTCACAGCCTGGCACCCAGTGCGCATGTGCGAGCGGCGCCGCGATTGGCCGCTCAATCACCTGGGACCTGTAATGGGTCCTAGATGATTGACAGGAGGGAGGGAGCAGAGCGGAGCCCTTCCTGTGCCGAGGGGGAAGTGATGTCACCAGCCCAGGCAAAGGAACAGGCAGACTACAAGGGACCCCCTAGCAACAGGCATTTAGAGGTAAGTGGAAAAAAAAAAAAAAAATATATCCAAATGTTTTTTTTTTTTTTAGAATTTTTCCAGGTATTTGTTTTTTGAGTGGAACCCCACTTTAAATCAGGTTCTCCACCAGAGCCCCCACCTTACATCAAGTCCACCCTAGGAGTCCCCTTTTATTTTAGGGCCCTTTTAGAGCCCCCCCTTACATCAAAGTCAACTTCAGGAGCTCCCCCGCCTTTCATTAAAGTCTGCCTTAGGAGCCTCCCATAGATCAGAGTTCCCATAAGAGCCCCCCCCCCCCCCCCCCCCCTTTACATCAGCGTGCCCATCACATCAGAGTCTGACATCCCCGCTCCGCCACTCTCCTCTTTGTCAAATCAGAGAAAGCTTTGCATTCATTCAGAAAAAACAAAGATCTCTGAATAGCATCTGTGCTGAGAGGCCAACCTCCTGTGCTGACAATGCATGAGCCCGGCCAATCAACACGAGACCTGGAAGACAGTGGAGATCAGTGTAGTAGCATTGTATTAGCAGTACTGTCTACTTTAGTGATTTCCAGCTCTCAGGGGCATTGACCAGGTATGATATCAACACAAGCTCTGAATGTATTTGGGGAGAATGAATGAGCCAATCGTGTTAGCAGGGGGATGAGAATTTTGGGAAAGATCCTAAATAAACACACAAAGATGCTCAGAAATCTGCCAGTTTATTGTCATAATACATAACCGTCTGCTGTTCCTCACACAACCAGCAAAGGTTCCTGGTCTTATTGCTGTTCCTCATATCACCTGCAGTGGTCCTGTTTTTTTTTTTTCCCACCGTTCCTTACACAACCTGCAGTCTTATTGTTGTTCCTCAAACCACCAGCGGGGGGGTGTCGCGGTCTTCTTGTTGTTCCTCAAACCATTAGCTGGGGGTCGCGGTCTTCTTGTTCCTCAAATTACTAGCATGGGGTCGTGGTCTTTCGCGGACACCACCACGTCCACCTTTCCCTCCAGTCTCTTCTCAATCTGCCTCCGGAACTCCTTCAGATACCCCCGCTCTGAATTGCTGTGTTCGCACAGGATGACGGTGTGACCCTCCGCCACCGCGTCCAGCACTTCATGATGGGACATTTCACCTGCCGGGAGGGAGACAGACAAAGTTGAGTGGGTGAATAATTGGAGACTTATGGGAACAAATACTACACAAGTCCTTATGGACAGCACAGATATATCCAGCTTGGTTGGGAAGGCACAATGACAACTGTTTTTTTTTTTTTTTTTTTTGAGGACAGCCAGACTTACAAAAAGAGGAAAAGACGTCCTCCTCAGCTTTTATAGGGGTGCAATAGAGAGAGTACTGGGGACATCCCATGTCTGATCATGGCAAGGTATGGGCATGGCTCAAAATGGGAAAGTCCAAAGAACAGTATAGGCATTAAGGTACAAAGATTGTGAAGAGAAGTAAAGTGGAAACAAATGATCACAATGGAATCTAGCAATAACAAGAAAAAAAAAAAAAAAAAAAGAAAGAAAGAAAGAGAAAGAAAACCTGTACTGTAGTAGAAGACACAATGATGGAGATGGGTAGACATCGTACTTCCAGCAATACAGGTTTTTCTGCAATTTGGACGTGTCATGTTTAAAGTCTTTTGCAGCAATAAATGGTTTTCGAATTTTTTTTTACAAATAACTATGTGAAAAGTGTGTGTGGATTTGTATTTAGTCCCCTTTACTCTGATACCCCTAACTAAAAAACTAAAATCTAGTGGAACCAATTGCCTTCAGAAGTCACCTAATTAGTAAATAGAGTCCACCTGTGTGTAATTTAATCTCAGTATAAATACAGCTGTTCTGTGAAGTCCTCAGAGGCTTGTTAGAAAACCTTAGTGAACAAACAGCATCATGAAGGCCAAGGAACACACCAGACAGGTCAGGGATAAAGTTGTGGAGAAGTATAAAGCAGGGTTAGGTTATAATAAAATGTCCCAAGCTTTGAACATCTCACGGAGCTCTGTTCAATCCATCATCCGAAAATGGAAAGAGTATGGCACAACTGCAAACCTACCAAGACATGGCCGTCCACCTAAACTGACCGGCCGGGCAAGGAGAACATTCATCAGAGAAGAGCCAAGAGGTCCATGGTAACTCTGGAGGAGCTGCAGAGATCCACAGCTCAGGTGGGAGAATCTGTCCACAGGACAACTATTAGTCGTGTTCTCCACAGATCTGCCCTTTATGGAAGAGTGACAAGAAGAAAGACATTGGTGAAAGAAAGTCATAAGAAGTCCAGTTTGTAGTTTGTGAGAAGCCATGTGGGGGACACAGCAAACATGTGGAAGAAGGTGCTCTGGTCAGATGAGACCAAAATTTTACTTTTTGGCCTAAAAAGCAAAACGCTATGTGTGGGGGAAACTAACACTGTACATCACCCTGAACACACCATCCCCACCGTGAAACATGGTGGTGGCAGCATCATGTGGTGGGGATGCTTTTCTTCAGCAGGGACAGAGAAGCTGGTCAGAGTTGATTAGAAGATGGGTGGAGCCAAATGCAGGGCAATCTTAGAAGAAAACCTGTTAGAGTCTGCAAAAAACTTGAGACTGGGGCGGAGGTTCACCTTCCAGCAGGACAACGACCCGAAACATCCAGCCAGAGCTACAATGGAATGGTTTAGATCAAAGCATATTCATGTGTTAGAATGGCCCAGTCACAGTCCAGACCTAAATCACATTGAGAATCTGTGACAAAGAAGAATGGGCAAAAAATGTCTTCTTGATGTGCAAAGCTGGTAGAGACATCCCCAAAAGACTTGCAGCTGTAATTGCAGAGAAAGGGGGTTCTACAAAGTATTGACTCAGGGGGGTGCTATACAAATGTACCCCCCACACTTTTCACTTATTTGTAAAAAAAAAAAAAAAAAATAGAAAATCGTTTATCCATTTTTACTTCCACTTCACAATTATGTGCCAGTTTGTGTTGATCTTTCACATAAAATCCCAATAAAATACATTTACATTTTTGGTAACATGAAAATGTGGAGAAATTCAAGGGGTATGAATACTTTTTCAAGGCACTGTACACACACACACAAACACCATTAGAAAAGAACACCGGTTCCTCTTACAGGATAGCAGGACTAAGTGCTTAGGAATCTGTTTCACATACAGAGCACCTTACCTGTCAGGTAGAGATCAGCAGGGACTCCGCTGAGGATGCTGCTTCCTGAGCCGGCACACACGGCCATCACACTAATGGAGGACTCTGGGAGTAGAAGAACCGTAAACTGTTATACGCTTTAATACTAATCAAGAAGGAGAAATAAGGATCCTAAGGGGCAGAGAGACATAAAAGCATGTCATTCTGGAAGTAGAGAGGCGAAAGTAAGGGTCATTCTGGAAGAAGGGAGGCGAAAGAAGGGAGGCGAAAGAAGGGAGGCGAAAGAAGGGAGGCGAAAGAAGGGAGGCGAAAGAAGGGAGGCGAAAGAAAGAAAGGCTAAGGGTCTTCAAAAGAGAAGGAGAAGAGATGAGCATAATCATGAAGGAGGAGAAGATAAGCGTCATCATGGAAGAGAAGCTAAGCATCGTCATGGAGGAGAAGAGAAGGCAAGTGTCATCATGGAGGAGAAGAGAAGGTAAGGATCACCATGGAGGAGAGAAGGTGGTAAGAGGTCATCATGGACGAGGAAAGGAAAAGGTAAGCAATATCAAGGAGAAGGAAAGTGTCATCATGGAGGAGTAGAGGAGAAGGTAAGAGTCATTATGGAGAAGGAGAGGAGAAGATGAGCATCATCATGGAGAAGGGAAGATGAGAGTCATCATGGAGGAGAAGAGAAGATCAGCATCACCATAGAGAAGAGAAACATCATCGTGGAGGAGGAGAAGAGAAGCTAAGTGTCATCATGGATGAGAAGAGGAGAAGGTAAGGTTATCATGGAGAAGTAGAGGATAAAGGTAAGGGTCATTCTGGAGGAAGAGAGAAGAAGGTAAGGGTCATCATAGACGAGGAGAGGAAAAACGTAAGCGTTATCAAGGAGAAGGTAAGAGGTCATCATGCAGGAGTAGAGAAGGTAAGGGTCATCATGGAGAAGGAGAGGAGAAGGTAAGAGTCATCATGGAATCATGGAGGGGGAGAGGAAAAAGGTAACAGATATCTAAAAGGTGTCGAGGAGAAGGCAGGGGTCATCATAGAGGAGAAGAGGAGGAAAGAAGAAAATAATGGTCATCATGGAGAAGTAGAGGCTAAAGGTAAGGTTCATCCTGGGAGGAAGAGAGAAGAAGGTAAGGGTCATGATGAAGGACAGAACTAGGGTCATGAAGAAGGTAAGGGTCATCTTGGAGGAAGAGAGTAGAAGGTAAGGGTCATCTTGGAGGAAGAGAGTAGAAGGTAAGGGTCATCTTGGAGGAAGAGAGTAGAAGGTAAGGGTCATCATAGAGGAAGAGAGTAGAAGGTAAGGGTCATCATAGAGGAAGAGAGTAGAAGGTAAGGGTCATCATAGAGGAAGAGAGTAGAAGGTAAGGGTCATCATGGAGGAAGAGAGTAGAAGGTAAGGGTCATCATGGAGGAAGAGAGTAGAAGGTAAGGGTCATCATGGAGGAAGAGAGTAGAAGGTAAGGGTCATCATGGAGGAAGAGAGTAGAAGGTAAGGGTCATCATGGAGGAAGAGAGTAGAAGGTAAGGGTCATCATGGAGGAAGAGAGTAGAAGGTAAGGGTCATCATGGAGGAAGAGAGTAGAAGGTAAGGGTCATCATGGAGGAAGAGAGTAGAAGGTAAGGGTCATCATGGAGGAAGAGAGTAGAAGGTAAGGGTCATCATGGAGGAAGAGAGTAGAAGGTAAGGGTCATCATGGAGGAAGAGAGTAGAAGGTAAGGGTCATCATGGAGGAAGAGGAGTAGAAGGTAAGGGTCATCATGGAGGAAGAGGAGTAGAAGGTAAGGGTCATCATGGAGGAAGAGGAGTAGAAGGTAAGGGTCATCATGGAGGAAGAGGAGTAGAAGGTAAGGGTCATCATGGAGGAAGAGGAGTAGAAGGTAAGGGTCATCATGGAGGAAGAGGAGTAGAAGATAAGGGTCATCACTGAGGACAAGAGTAAAACCTAAGCATCATCACGGAGGAGGACAGGGTAAGGGTCAATCATGGAGGAGGAAGAGAAGAGAAGAAGAGGATAAGGTAAAGGTCATAATGGAAAAAGAGAGCATAAGGTATGGGTCACGTTGGAGGAAGATAGAACAAGGTAAAGGTTATCAGAGAAGGAAAAAAGGAGAAGGTAAGGGTCATCAGTGAAGAGGAGAGAAGGTATAGACCATAATGGAGAAGAAGAAGGCGAGCGCTCACCTAGAGCCTTCCCTCTTCCCAGTGCCAGACGGAGGTCACCCACTCTCAAATAACGTTTGATGCGTTCCACGGCTGCAGAAATGGACACTGGCTCAGACAGAGTGCAGAGACGCCCCATGCCTGTGTCCTGTAGGGGGGGCTGCAGAGACAAAAAAAATTTAACATAAAAACAGTTACATTTTTGGAAAAAAAAAAAAAAAAAAAAAAAAAAAAAATTTATAGAGTTATGTACCTGGTGACTCTTTTTTTAAGAAGTCTTCCAGGGCAGCATCTGAGAGATAGGCTCCTCCTCCCTGAAAGAGGAAACACATTAGTCCACCATTATAAATTTCACAGTCTTACCTGCGTGCCTCAGTTGTATTAAAGCACCAAAGGAAATCTCAGTTAGTTGAAAAGCTCCCCCGTTGTACCTGGTATTTGTCGTTTCAAGGGTGGGAACCAGTGCTGCCCTGGAAGACTTCGTAGAAAAAGAGTTACAAGGTACCTAACTATTTTCTGGAATCGTCTTCCAGGGCAGCATCTGAGAGGATGTATCAAGCAATACTTACTAGGGTGGGGATAGAGACTGGAGCACCTTGCGACCAAATGCCTGGTCTTGGTAAGACAGCTGGTCTATACGGTAGTGCTTTGCGAAGGTAATGAAGCTCGACCATGTCTCTGCCCTGCAGATCTGCTCAGGAGTTGCCCAGGCTCCAGTTGGGTGTGCTCTGATCCCGTTTGGCGGAGTGAGGTTTTGTGCCTCATAGGTCGTCTGAATGGCAATTCTTATCCATCTGCTGATGGTATTCTTGGAAGCCTGTTTCCTTTGTTGACTCCTGGGTAAAGGACAAAAAGGGAGGTCGTTCTTCGCCACTCCTTCGTTCTTTCAAAGTATGTTATGGAGTGTTTTTCTTACATTGAGTTTGTTGTAAGTGTGTCTTCTTTTGCTAGTCAGTTTTTGGAAGCGAAGGTATGATGATATTTTGGGTTCTATGGAAGGTCGAGGAGACCTTGGGTAGAAAGGCCGGGTCTGGAGAGAGAATTAATTTTGTCTAATTGTATTAGGCAGTATGGTTCCATTATAGACAGAGCTTGGATTTTACTCTCTTCTGGCTGATACTAGGGCCACAAGAAGTGCAGTCTTTAGAGTGAGGTTTTTGTCTGAGCCATCTTCCATTGGTTCAAATGGAGGAGAAAGAAATCCTCTAAGCACTGTGGCCATGTCCCAAGTTGGGGGTTCTATTCATTTTGACTGATCTAGCTCTTTTAAGCGACATTAGGAATCGCTTTATCAGCGGGTCCCTCTGCTAGTCTGTTGTCCATGAACGAGGACAGTGCTGCAACTTGTACCTTTAGCGTGCCTGGGGAAATATTTTTGTCTGCTCCATCTTGTAGGAAATCCAGGATTGTTGGGATTATTCCTCTGTTGGAAATTGGTTTGTTTCTGTTCCAAGAGACAAACTTTTTCCTCGCTTTCTCGTAGATTGCCCTAGTCAAGGGCTTCCTGCAGTTTAAGATGGTATTGATTACCTTGTCTGACAGTCCTTTGTTCTGAAGTCTTACCCTTTCAGTAACCAAGCCGAAAGCTTCAGGATTCGGTGATTCGGGTGGTTGATTGGGCCCTGTGACAGGAGATCTGGCCGGTCCGTCGGTGTCAGCTGAGGTTGGATGCTGAGTGGCTGAACCATGCCCTTTTGGGACAGTGCGGTGCTATTAATATCACCGTTGCTCTCTCTGCCTTTATTTTTTTTTTTAATTACCCCTTGGTATTATAGCAGTTGGAGGGAATGCATAGCATAGTCGCCATCCCCAGCTTTGGTTGAAGGAATCTACTCCGCTGTTGCCACCTGTGGGGTCCAGCGAGAAGAATGTTGGAGATTTTGTATGCGCTCTGGGAGGCGAATAGATCTACCTCGAGTACTCCCCACTTTTGAGTGATTTGTGCAAAGATTGTTTGGTTCAGTGACCACTCCGTCTGTTTTATGATTTTCCGGCTCAGGAAGTCTGCCAGTGTATGGTCTGTTCCTTTCAGATGAATACCTGATATTAACTTTATGTTTGATTCTGCCCATAGTAGGATTGTCTTCGTCAGCTTCATCAAGCTTCAGGACTTTGTCCCATCTTGCCCGTTTAGGTATGCCACAGTCGTGGCGTTGTCCGATTGCACCTTTACGTCTCTCCCCTGTATCACTGGTCTGAACGCTTTTAATGCTTCCCCCACGGGTTTCAGCTCTCTCCTGTTTGAGGAGGCTTGGGACCATTTGGAGGTCCATTTTCCCTGTGAGCAGAGGCCCTCCATGTGTGCTCCCCAGCCTAGGGCGCTTGCATCGGTGGTGATCCTGATCGGATTGAGCCCATTTGTGCCCTTCGATGTATCGAAACGGATTGAGCCACCATTGGACTGTTTGACTGAGGTTGGAATCGGAATGTACCTGTCTAGGGATGAGTGGCTGCCATCCCACTGGGACAGAATGTAGTTCTGTAGAGGTCTCATGTGGATCTGTGCCCAGGTGATAGCTGGAATAGAAGACGTCATCAGCCCTAGTAGGGCCATTCCTTGTCTGATTGTTATGGCGTTGGTCTCTCTTAGGGAGGTTACTGCCTGTGTGATTCTTTCGTTCTTTTCTTCCGTCTTTCGTTAATCTGGAGTCCAGTACATAGCCCAAATATACCACTCTCTGGCTTGGGGTCACCTGTGATTTTTCTGCATTCACTATCCATCCCAGGTTTTGCAGATAGGACATACTTGTGCGCAGGTTGTTCTCTAGGGCATCTGCTGAATCCGCAAAAACCAGTAGATCGTCTAAATATGGTATTATGCCAATACCTTGTTGTCTTAGACCTTTCAGCGCTTCTGCAATTATCTTTGAGAAGATTCTTGGTGCTGAAGAGATGCCGAAAAGGGAGAGCTGTGCATTATAGGTGCAGATTAGTTGCTGGCCCTTGTATTGCAAACCTCAGGAATTTTTGATGATCCTCCTTTATGGGGACATCTAGGTAAGCATACTGTAGGTCTATTGTCGCCATGAATGTCTCTCATGGAAGGATGTTCCTGATCGAGTAAATAGATTCCATTGTGAATTTTTTGTATTTTATTCCTCGGTTGAGAGGTTTGAGGTTCAGTATGAGTCTTGGCTTGCCTGACAGTTTTTTCCTTGCAAAGATATGGGAATAAAACCCCCTTTTTCCTCTTCCTGAGGTACATGGCGAATCACCTTCTGATCCATTAGGTTCTGCAGCGATTCCAAAAATGCCTTTGCTCGATCGTCGTCCCTTGGTAGCATTGTCACCAGGTACTTTGTTGGGGGGGGCAGGTGGAGAATCCCATCGCGTAGCCATCCGTTATGGTGCGTATGATGAATTTGTTTTTTGTTGCTCCCATCCATTGGTGGGAAAAGGCTGTGAGTCTGCCCCCCACCTGGTGGCAGTCATTGTTTTTTGTTGTTTGGGTTAGGAGGCTTGAGGATGAATTCACCCTTGCCTTTTTTGTTTTGATGTCCCCAGCGTTTTTTCTGTTCCCGGCTTGTTGAATTTTTTGAATTGCCGAAAGGGCGCCCTTCCCTTGTTTCTTTTTGGTTTGGGGAAAACCCTTGTTCTTTGCTGCGGTCCTGTCTAGGACTGTTTCTAGTTCAGGCCCCAAAAGTAGGTCTCCAGTGAACGGAATCCCACACAGTCTGTTCTTGGAGGAGATATCACCTCCCCAAGACTTTAGCCACAGGGCTCTTCGGGGCTGAGTTGAGCAGAGCTGTGGCCCTTGAAGATATTCTGACGGTTTCGGCTGAAGCATCCGCTAGAAATGCTGCCGCTCTGGTTAGTGTAGGAATGTTTTTTTTATCAAGTCTTCCCTCGGTGTGTCACTCTCCAGTAGTTCTTGTAGCTGGGTTAACCAGATTAATAAAGTCCGGGCTGTGCAGGTGGAAGCTATTGCCAGATTTAGGTTCGCAGCTCCTGCTTCCCAGGCCCTTTTGAAAAGGGCTTCCATCTTCTTGTCCATGGGGTCGCTTAAGGTTGTCGTCAAAGGCCAAGTCAGATTTATTAGTGACTTTTTGCCAGAGAGGCGTCCACTTTGGGGCATTTAGCCCAAGTTTTGGTGTCTGTCTCTGCGAACGGGTATCTGCGTTTGACTGTTGCTGGAACGAAGAGTTTTTTCTCTTGGTCTTCCCACGCTTTAACGATATCTTTGAGAGTCTGGTGTACAGGGAACGTTCTAGGCTCCCTGGGATACCCCTGCGATTCTTTGGCCACCATTTTGTCTATACATTTTTGACATAGGGGTTTTTTCCCCCCCATTGGGGAGAAACCCGGTGGCTGCATGAAGCACAAGTTTTGTTGCTTTTCACTTTCCTTTCCTCAGAGGTCTTTGCCTAAAATCAAGCATTTAAAAAAAAAAAAAAGAGGGGGTCCCCGTGAGGTAGGCGGTAAAAAGATGTCCGTTAACCTTTACTGTAAAACAGCCTACTAAGACAGAGGTGACTCCGGAGTATTCTGGTTTACCTTGGAGCTGTCCTGGCTTGCAGGATCTGAAGGGCAGGGTGGAGAAGCGTCAGCCACCAGGATCCTCTGCTAAGGAGGGGACTTTTTAACTGCTACTTACTTAAGCTCCAGGCCCCGCCCCCAGCTGACCCCGTGCAGGTTGGTGGATATACCTGCACATGCCGCTGCAGTCGATGTCCTCTTTTCTGGGTGCCCAACAAGGAGGCTGACCCTGCTGTGAGAGAGAAAAAGGAGAGAAAAAAAGAAAAAAGACAAAGAAGAAAAAGACAAAGACAAAGACAAAGACAAAGACAAAGACAAAGACAAAGAGAAAGACAAAGACAAAGACAAAGAGAGAAAAAAAAAAAGAAAAAAAAAAAAAAAAAAAAAAAAAGAGAAAGAAAGAGAAAAAGAGAAAGAAAGAGAAAAAGAAAGAGAGAGAAAAAAAAAAAAAAAAAGAGAAAGATCTCATGGCAGCAGGCTCCGGGATAATAGCCGCTGCCCCGGAACCGGAAATGGCGTCAGCGGCATCTTGGTACACCCCGCAGAGACTCCACGAGGGGAGGCTTGTTCTGCAGAGTGTGTAGGATGCCGATCGCCGCGAAACTACCGGCAATCAGGCCAATTACAGTAGAGGGACACCAACCCATCCAGCCTCAGGGGTAAGCCATCCACCATACCTCTGTACCCCTTGATAAACTGCAGCAGGTCCCTAGCTCAGCGGCATGGAGGAAATGACAGTGCACCATTTCAGCTTGGGGGGGGGGGGGGGGGGGGTCGGGGGGTCGATTGCAGACCTCCCTCTGCAGGGGTGAAATCTCAGGCAGAGCATTGCTGCTCAAGTTTGCTGCACCTGCTCGCCCTCCCAAGGCCCGCTGGGCTGAATGGGTTGCTGGCAGGGGGGGGGGGGTCTCCTGCAACTAGCACAGAGACGGAAGTAAATGAAAGTTTCTTTTGCAGCTCCTGTGGGTCCGGAGGAAAAACACAAACAACTGAGGCACGCAGGTAAGACTGAAATATATAATGGTGGACTAATGCGTTTCAAGGAGGAGGAGCCTATCTCTCAGATGCTGCCCTGGAAGACTATTTGAAGGAAAAAAAAAAAAAAAGTTGTTGAGCCCACTCACATATCTATATTTTTATTAGATGTTCTTTTATCTCTACAAAACTGAATGTATTTTTCATTGTATTTTCCCTACGAAACCAAAACACAGCCTACTGAGTCATCAGCCCCTCCCCCTCGACAGCATCGTTTTTGGTTGGGCCCGGTGTAAACCTTTGTGCAGAGTATCGCTCACCTTCTGCAGTGTGATGATCTCCACGCCGTCACGTAGACCCGGCCTCTCGGACAGAATAGCCAGGGCCTGCAGCAAAGCATCGTGGGAGCAGCTTAGGTGGATGTGGGCGCTGTCTTTAGTATCGTTCCTGGAAAAATGAACATAGACCCTTGTAGAATGTGTATGCCATAGATTAGACAAGACATATATACAAAGAGTGCATCATTACAGGAGGGGGTAGGTGCGCACACGGGCGCCCGGCAGGGATCGCAGTCTGGGCAGGATGGTCTCCGAGGCGTCGCGGCCAAACCTCAAGATGTGGTCATATCCGCCAGGGTGAGTGAGGGAGGTGCAGGCCCGGATTGGCACCGACACACAGGGGCCTGCAGAGAACCCAAAACACATTCATGAGAGATCTGGCTGTCTTTCCGCACGTCTACAGATAACATTTAAATATGGGCAAGAACTGATCAAATATAAAAATTGTATGGCCATGCTTATTTAATTTATTATAATATGTCCTTGTTTACTTTGTAACAGAGTCAGCACCGACACATCCACCAAGGTCTGAAAGTTTCTTCCCCGTCAACTACCCAACTTCATACTGATCTCAAGTGCTGTCTCTGAGCTACCTAGAGAGCATGGGGAAAAGCCCTGCTGCTGTTTAAGTTCCTCTCAACCCAATCATGGCCAGCTATAATTATTTACCATCGGATTATCCAGTTCCTGCACAAGACCAGTTCTCATCAAAGAACTCCTGCAGGCAACAGAAATGTAAAGAAGGATGAAAGCACAAATCATGGAGGAGAGAAGAAGGTAAGGGTCATCGTGGAGGAGGAGGAGAGGAGGAGAAGGTAATGGTCATCATGGAGGAGGAGAGGAGAAGACAATGGTCATTATGAAGGAGGAGAGGAGAAGACAATGGTCATCGTGAAGGAGAAGAGCAGAAGGTAAGGGTCATCGTGAAGGAGAAGAGCAGAAGGTAAGGGTCATCGTGAAGGAGAAGAGCAGAAGGTAAGGGTCATCGTGAAGGAGAAGAGCAGAAGGTAAGGGTCATCGTGAAGGAGAAGAAGAGCAGAAGGTAAGGGTCATCGTGAAGGAGAAGAGCAGAAGGTAAGAGTCATCGTGAAGGAGAAGAGCAGAAGGTAAGGGTCATCGTGAAGGAGAAGAGCAGAAGGTAAGGGTCATCGTGAAGGAGGAGAGGAGAAGGCAAGGGTCATCATGGAGGAGAAGAGAAAGTAATGGACATCGTGAAGGAGGAGAGGGGAAGGTAATGGTCATCATGAAGGAGGAGAAGACAATGGTCATTACGAAGGAGGAGAGGAGAAGACAATGGTCATCATGAAGGAGAAAAGCAGAAGGTAAGGGTCATCATGGAGGAGGAGAAAAGAAGCAAATGGTCAAAGGAGTGGAGACATTCTGGTATGTAACTATTTAATGTAAATCCCTTTAGTGCTGCTAAACACATCACCAGGACTAGAACATGGATGATAGGGTTGTCCCGATACCACTTTTTTAGGACCGAGTACAAGTACCGATACTTTTTTTCATGTACTCGCGGATACCGATACTTTTTTTTTTAGTGTCACGTGACAGTTTTTTTTTTTTTGCTATTTTTTTGGGGGGGGGGGGGTGAAAGTTGTATGTGTGTGGTTTTTTTTTTTTACAATTTTATTTTTTACAATAATATATTTTTTTATTCTTTAAAAAAAAAAAAAAAAAAAAAAAACAATAATCAGCCCTGTTGGGGGCTTTGGTGAGGGGGACAGAGAAGGAGAGGAGGAACGGAGGGGGACAGAGAAGGAGAGGAGGAACGGAGGGGGACAGAGAAGGAGAGGAGGAACGGAGGGGGACAGAGAAGGAGAGGAGGAACGGAGGGGGACAGAGGAAAGGAGGGGACAGCGGAGGGGGACAGAGGAAAGGAGGGGACAGCGGAGGGGGACAGAGGAAAGGAGGGGACAGCGGAGGGGGACAGAGGAAAGGAGGGGGCATGGAGGAGGATGCAGTGACAGTCAGCTGTGAGCGATCACCGCTGTATGTCACTAAAGCTGCTGAAAGCCGCTGGGGGAGAATCTTGTAACTCCCCCACGCGCCGATCACAGCTGTCCTCTAGGTATCGGGGGAAGCATCGGGAACATTTGCCTGAGTACAAGTACTTGGGCAAATGCTCGGTATCGGTGCCGATACCAGTATCGGTATCGGGACAACCTTAATGGATGACGTTGCTGGTCCCATCATCCAAACCCAGGGGAGGTGTGGCCACGTCTATGGACGTCTGCATCCCTCCCAGCCACAGAGGCCGGTATTCAGTCCTGCTTGGAGACCCGATACCTCCCCTACACAACATGCACCTAGCCCTACCCCTGGCTACAGCACCTGCAGAATGTAAAAGCTGGGGGAGAGAAAACAGCTCTACCCTCCGCCCACACATGGCTGTCATGTGAATGCTTTGGCGTCAATGCTCTCTGGAATACAGAGATAAGGAATTCTGACACGTTTCTATCTCCCCTTTATATCATGCTTGTTCTATGTCAGACGAAGCCAGGCAACTAGCATTTTCACACCAGGAATGGCAACCCCCAAACTTCTTCATTTCATGGCCATGTTGAAAGCAGCATTGGAAAAGGTTGGTATGCAGAATCCCAGACTCAGGATCTAGATCAGGGGTCCTCAAACTATGGCCCTCCAGTCGTTCAGGAACTACAATTCCCATCATGCCTAGACATGTCTGAGAATGTCAGAGTTTTACAATGCCTCATGGGACGTGTAGTTCTGCAACAGCTGGAGGGCCGTAGTTTGAAGATCCCTGATCTAGGTGTTCCCCAACATACATATAACAGACACATAGTGACCACTCACCCAGCGCCCTGCCCAGCCAGTCATTAACGCCGTTGCTCAAGGCATCGCAGGCGGTGTGCGGGGAATATATGGCCAGGCGGTTCTCCAAGGCTTTCACCACCAGGCGCTCCTTCCAGTGTCCGGACGTCAGCCGCTTCAGAGCCTTGAAGATGGGAGGGTGATAGGACAGGATCATGTTGGCTCCTATCCCCACCGCTTCCTCCAGGACCTGCTCCGTCAGGTCATTGGTCAGCAGGAGTCTGTGTACCTGGTGCGGGGGGCTGGGCTCCACCAATAGGCCCACATTATCCCAACTCTCGGCCAGGGCCAGAGGGGCCAAGGCTTCGAGGTGGGAGACCACAGAAGGGAGGTCCATCGAAGGCAGCACCGGGGAGCGGCGCCCGGACGAAGGGGATGGCGGGATAGGTCTGATCCACCAGGTACCCAACATTCACTTCACCCACGTAGAGGAATCTGAGGGGGAAAAAAAAAAGAAAAAAAAGGAAAGCAGGAAAAAATGAAACAATACAGGAGTTCCTCGTACAATGCCAGCATGACAACAAGAGGCGCTTATTGGGGAACTATAAACTGGAGAAAATATGGAACTGATGTCCAAGTCATCTCCCTGGACATTTCTCCCAACTCCGATATAAAGAACCAAATAATAGGCTGAATTAAAAAGTGTCCCCCCCCTCCCCCCCTACAACCCCAGCATGAGAACAACAACAAACCCAACCAGGTGCTTATATGCTAATGTTGGGGAACAATGACCTCAAGCAAAAAAAATAGAATTGATGACCAAGTCGTCTCCTTCGCTCTCAATTCCAATATAAAGAAACAAAAACAACCCTCCGGGGGGCTTTATAGGAGGAGCTGCCGGGAACGCTCAGCCAGGTGAGCGGCATTGTGGGAGGAGCCCAGCGATGGCGGCTTCCCCACCCCCCCCTTCTTGTGTATCGAGGATTGGGAGTGTCAGCTTCATATACTGAGAGGAGGAACCACGAGGAGGAGACAGGACATGCTGAGACTTGTAGTTCCCCAGCACAGTGTTCATCTCCACCCAGATACTTCCTCTCTGGGGTAATGAGCTGCACATATATATCATTAATAGAAGATAAACCAGATCTGATAATCATATATAATAATATGGGGTTATATAAAGCTGCAGAACACTCACCAGCACTGAGTACATACCATCATGAGTCACTACAGGGGCGGCCATATTACTACACCCAGCATGACAACATCTTCCTGTACAGAGAACGATGACGGCCATATTACTACACCCAACATCATCGCTTCTTCCTGTACAGAAGACGATGACGGCCATATTACTACACCCAGCATCATAGCTTCTTCCGGTACAGAAGACGATGACGGCCATATTACTACACCCAGCATCATAGCTTCTTCCTGTACAGAAGACGATGACGGCCATATTACTACACCAGCATCATCGCGTCTTCCGGTACAGAAGACGATGACGGCCATATTACTACACCCAGCATCATCGCTTCTTCCGGTACAGAAGACGATGACGGCCATATTACTACACCCAGCAGCATCGCTTTTTCCTGTACAGAAGACGATGACGGCCATATTATTACACCCAGCATCATCGCTTCTTCCGGTACAGAAGACGATGACGGCCATATTACTACACCCAGCATCATCGCTTCTTCCTGTACAGAAGACGATGACGGCCATATTACTACACCCAGCATCATCGCTTCTTCCTGTACAGAGGACGATGACGGTGTGTCGGAAGTGACGTTCAGTCGGCGCCATCTTGCTACACCCCCGCCCTCCTCCATAGTAAGGATGCACTAAGAAGGGGGAAAGCGGGACATCTTGTTACACCCACCGGAGTTTTTGCATGTTACAATTATTTTTAACAGTAAAGTGAATCTATATAGTGAAATACAGGACTGCGAATTCCGTCTGACTGGTTAGATGTTGAATTTTAAAAGCAGCGACTAGCCTGCGGATCTCACAGGTTTGCTAATCTGACAGAAGTTCGCTACTTTTAAAATTGAACATCCAGCCAGACAGAGTTCTAAGTCCTGTATTCCACTATATAAACTCACTTTGCTGTTATAAATAAGTGTAAAATGCAAAACTCCGATGGGTGTAACAAGATGTCCGCTTTCCCCCTTCTCAGTATATCCTTACTATGGAGGAGTGCGGGGTGTAGCAAGATGGCGGTGACGTAACATCACTTCCGTTATACATTCTGACGGGTCGTGTAATCTAACGAAACAATGGCCATCTTACTACACCCAGCATAGCTTCTTCCTGTACAGAAAACAATGACGGCCATCTTACCACACCCAGCATACTTGATGTGATTGTAGCCGTATTCGTGGAATTGTAACAGAGAAAATTGAGTACTGTCCATGATACTTTTTTTATTTGCCCGAACATACAATTTTTTAGGACAAGCTTTCGGGGTATGTTAGTGCAAAAAAAAAAAAAAAAAAAAAAAAAAAAAAAAAAAGTATCACGGACAGTACTCAATTTTCTCTGTACACCGAGTATGAAAGCTTCTTCCTGTACAGAAGACGATGACGGCCATCTTACTACACCCAGCATGGCAGCTTCTTCCTGTATGTAAGACGATGACGGCCATCTTACTACACCCAGCATGGCAGCTTCTTCCTGTATGTAAGACGATGACGGCCATCTTACTACACCCAGCATGGAAGCTTCTTCAAGTACAGAGGAAGATGACGGTCAGCTTACTACACTCAGCCTATGTTAGATGACATTCACGGGTGTTAAAAAAACGCCCATCTTACTACAGCTACCCAAGTAACACACTTATAAATAAAGACCTTATCCTCTCCCCGACTATACTGAAACCGCGGCGCACCAACAGCAGACTGCCTGTTTGACGTCTGCGGCCGCCATCTTTCTACACCCAGAGCGCAGGAAGTGCTGGGCGGAGCCGGAAATTGGTTCCCAGGAATCGTAGAACGGTGGACAGGAAGTAGAGTGGCGGCCATGTTGGTGCACCCAGAGAAGGGAAGAGGTGAGTGTATGAGTGGTGAGAGGAGCTGGAAGGTGATGTGGATAGAATTGGGAATGGAGGAGGTGGGGGCTGTGTGTTCTATGCTGGGTACAGGGTCGTGTATAGTGTTATGGGGGTGTATAGATATATATATATATATATGTGTTGTTGTGAGTGGGGGAGGGGCAGACAACATATAATCAGATGACACTTTGTAATGTCTTTGTTGTATTTCTAGGATCGGGGGAGGGGAGAGGATGGTGAGTATTGGAAGTCGGTGACTTTTCCTATCATGTGACCGTCTCTGCGGAGGAATGTGATTGGCTGATATTGGGTGTCTTTCAGGCGGTGACGTTACACACAGATCTGGGTGATATGAAGATTGAAGTGTTCTGTGAGAGAGCGCCCCGAGCCTGCGAGGTCAGTGTACCCTCCCCCGCCCCGTCCCCCACCCTGCCCCCCCTTCTCACCCCCCCCCCCCGGGGTGAATATCTGTAGAATGATGGCGGGATTATTGTAAATTAGGGACATCCAATTATCGAGGTCCATAAAGACATGGATGAACGAGTTTGGGGTGGAGGAACTTGACTGGCCTGCACAGAGTCCTGA
Source organism: Aquarana catesbeiana (assembly GCA_037953035.1). Lineage (NCBI taxonomy): Eukaryota > Metazoa > Chordata > Amphibia > Anura > Ranidae > Aquarana > Aquarana catesbeiana. The sequence goes on from JBBHAA010001632.1 coordinate 1,210,507, forward strand.
CCTCAACCCGATAGAACACCTTTGGATGAATTAGAGCGGAGACTGCGAGCCAGGCCTTCTCATCCAACATCAGTGCCTGACCTCACAAATCTTCTTCTGAAAGAATGGTCAAACCTTCCCATAGACACCCTCCTAAACCTTGTGGATGGCCTTCCCAGAAGAGGTGAATCTGTTATGTGTCGGGGGAGGGGACATCTCTGGATTGAAGGTGAATGTTGCTGATTCTGAGGATTTTCTTCTCATTTTT